>JAGFNQ010004853.1:0-186433 GCA_024364735.1 Boesenbergia rotunda
TAGTTAAAGTTTAGATAGCTAGGAGATGGTATTTTTGGTCTCCAAACATAGTCCTAATGATTATCAATTACGTGTTAAACAGTATCAGTTGGCACAGAACAATGATTCAACAAAGCAAACAAACAAACAAAGGGTCTCAAATGACATATATTCACAAACCATAGGACTTCAGGACTTCAAGACCAGAAATTACATTTTGGTGGGTTTCAAAATCCGAACACTTCACAACTGCTCAATTCTGCTTACATCACTTTACACAAGAAGATATGTATCATAATATTGAAATACTTCTTCAAGTCACAACATTAACAACAACTAGTTTTTTGACAATACTATAGCTGTAAATATACGAAATCTTTACATTCAGTTATCCTCCATACAAAATATACACTTCACTCAGAATATTGGGTCACTACATATACCAATTAACTCAAGACCTTGGGGCTGGCGGCATTCTACATGTCCTTTTATTATGACCAAGTTGTTTGCACCGGCTGCATTTTAGTTTGACCTTGCCATTGTGTCTGGACTCTATCCGTGCCTTCTATCGTCTACCAGGCTACACAAGGCTACGGGGACATAGAACTGTAATGTCGTTTACTCCAGTAGGCCAAAACTACTTGCTTCTACAAGGGAAAATACGATCCATGTAAACCCACTTCCAAGTTTCAGAATAAAAAAAATGCTCACAATAAGGAAGTGTATCCATGTTCCTGTGAATGATTACGGCAATAGCATGTGAGCAAGGAAGTCCTGAAATTTGAAACTCCCCACAATGACAAAACTTTTTTTCCAAATCAACAATGTATGAAGTGCCCCATGTTTCTACTTCCATTTCTGATTGAGAGTAAGGGTGAACCTTATAAGCTCTTGCTTTCTCTCTCCTTGAATCCATTTCTTTTGTAGCATAAGGTGTCAAAGCAAGCTGCCATTTGGAGACTTGCTCTCTACGGTTATAGAACCATTGAGCAACTTTTCTTCTTGTATTATCAATTAACCTGTTTATGGGAAGCTCACGTGTAGACTTGAACAAAGCATTTAAGCTCTCCACACAATTCGTGGTAAGCATTCTGTACCTTCTCCCTGTAAAGTGTGCATTTGCCCACCTTTTAGGGTCAATGTTGTGAAGCCACTTATGGGCAACTGGATATTTTTCAAGCATTGTCTGCATTATCATATCATATTGGAGTGTTGTGTTGGCTCGTGCTGCTGCCCAAAACAAACCTACAGCAGCTCTACTTCCAGTATCAGTTACCATATTACAACACATGTGGTGGCAACAAAAGGCATGATGCGCGTTTGGGTAGACTTTTCTAACTGCTGATATAATGCCCCGATGTCTATCTGATACTATGGTGATTGAGTGATCATCGACACCAAAGAACCTCTTTGTATGCTCCAAAAACCACTCCCATGCAGACCCACATTCAACTTCAGCTATTGTGAAGGCAACTGGAAGAACATTGTCATTACCATCAATCGTCGTTGCAATCAACATTACTCCCGGAAACTTTCCTCTTAGGTGTGTGGCATCAATTCCGATAAGTCTACGCAAATAAGACCTGAACACCCTTCGGCAAGCACCAAAACCCCAAAAACACCGCTGGAACTGATTGTCACCATTCGTGCATAGTGCCACATACGTTTCAGGATCTCTAGCTCTTAACTCACGCAGATATTGTGGAAGATCTCTGTAAGCCTCATCATAATCTCCAACAACCTTTTTCAATGCTTTCTCCCTAGTTATGTATGCTTTTCTGTATGATATGGTCACTCCAAATCTAGCTTTAATATCTGATATAATCATACTTGGTTTGTATTGTTCATTATGAAGAAATTGCTCTTCAACAAAAGAAGCAACAAATGATGAAGAGCATGCATGATGATCAACACTTTCCCTAACAATTCCGTATTGGTGTTCCTTTATATATTTTGTAACAGTGAACTCTACTTCCCCCCTTGCTACTACTCTCCATGTACATGGTTGGTTGAAGCACACTGCTTTAACTCTATTTTTTCGGGTGTCAACTGGGTTATATCTCATATGCTTAATCATGACATGTTTGACAAGTGCATTCTTGAATTCTTCTCTAGATGGGAATATCTGCCTCACAAAAAATTCATGCCCATCTCTTACCTCTAACTCTCCAATTGGCCCAGCAAGCAATCGAGAATTTAAAATATAAGGATCTTCAGCTAATGGAAACTCCTCCTCTAAGTCACTGTACTCATCTGGGGGGAAATCATATTCCTCAATCTGCATACCATCGGCTTGGAATTCTAGTACACTTGTAATGGGTTCTAATTCATTTGCATTCCGGATTTCAATTCCTTCCTCCCCACTCCAAGTTGCCTCAAAGAATTCAACAACTCTTGAAGAAGAATTCAAACCCTCACCTTCTATATTAGTTGCTTCTTCATTTAGATCAATTGCCAAATTCCTTGTAATTTCTGATCCATTCCCCGTGACAGCATTATCATCAAGAGTATTCCATATTTTGGAGATAATTTCGTCAACATCATTATCATCCCTGAAAAATAAATTAAAATTACATTTAGCAAACTTTGAAAAACATAATCAAGGACCTAGGAAGGCCCAAACCTCTATCCTTGCTGAAAAACCCGGAAATTTTCCCACTTGAGGCCCACCCTCGGCCTGAAATGGAGGTATTCAGGCCCAAACTGGGCCTGAATTGAAGTGATTTCAGGCCCACCCTGGCCCTGCCAATTTTTTATTTCAGGCCCTCCATTGGGCCTGAAATAAAAATATTTCAGGCCTAAGGTGGGCCTGAAATAAATCATTTCAGGCCCAAGGTGGGCCTGAAATGATATATTTCAGGCCCACCGTGGGCCTGAAATCATTTTATTTCAGGCCCACCCCCTTGTGCCTCCCAGGGCCTGAAATCACAGGGCCTGAATTATATTGATTCAGGCCCTCCCAGGCCCTCAAATCTAATGATTTCAGCACCTGTAAGGACCTAAAATCTTTTCATTTCAGGCCCTAGGAGGACCTGAATTCCATTTTTTTCAGGCCCTAGGTGGACCTGAATTCATTTTTTTTCAGCCCCTGCCAATGCCTGAAAACAACATATTTGATTCACTCCTAGGGCCTGAAATCTAATGATATTATTCACTCCTAGGGATTTAACTCCTTTAATTTCTGGCCCTTCTAGGGCCTGATATGGTAATATATCATCCCTAGGTCGAATTCAAGCATTTTTTTATCTTCATTTTAACAAATTTCACAGAGCCTTATTATGTAATCATATCACCCTTAGACTCCTCCAAACATACAAATTCTAGCAAGAGTTGATAAGTATAAAACCAGGTCTGATACAATATCAAAGATGACAATCATACGTACATTACTATTTGTATTTGTTACCAATCTGTTGCTTGCTTTTTCTCCTTCAACACCTATCTTCCTCAGCTGCCTTGATCAATTGAGTTGTGCAAAGTCGAAATATATACGTACCCTCGTGATGATTCGACTTTTGCAAGTTAGTATTATATATATAGGCTGAGAATATTTCCACTACCTTGCCATCCGAACCACATATTCTTATTTTACTGCAAAAGTGGTTCGGATGTCTCGAAAATGGTAATGGAAAAGGTGTATTGTGGCGCTAAGGGTATAATAGGAAGTTCACTTAAAGGGCTGCGCCCTTTGGTAAAATAGAAACCATGGGACGCCCTTTGGTAATTACGTATTGTTACGTACGCCCTTTGGTAAATTGCCGAATCTGAAATTAAGTGTTTTGATAGGTTTTTTTATATATTAATATATTTTTAAAATAGAAAAAAAATTTGAGTTCACGTCGGGCCTGAATCAAAAGATTTCAGGCCCAACGTGGGCATGAAATAAAAAATTTCAGGTCCACGCTGGGCCTGAAATAAAAATATTTCAGGCCCACGTTGGGCCTGAATGTATTGATTTCAGGCCCAGCGTGGGCCTGAAATCAATACAAGCTTTTTTTTAATTTTCAGCTAACGTTTTTTTAAAATTTTTTTTATATATTAATATATTTATTAATATATATATATTTATATATATTTATTAATATATTTATTAATAAACAACGTGGGATGAGATATTAATATATTTATATAATTTTCTATATATATTAATATATATATTAAATATTATTTAATATAATAATTTCTATTAATCAAATATAAAAATTATTTATTTATATTTTTAAATCACATTGGATGAGATATTTGTTAACTGAAATATTTTTTTGATGTTTACCTTACAACGTTTTCAGCGCCGATTTCATATTATATTATTTTAAAATAAAAGTTTGAAAAAGTATCTGCAGTCGTCTCGAAATTTGTTACTGAGAGAGAGAAGGAGAAAGACAGTAGATAACAGGAGGGGTATAAGAGGAAGTTCACTATTATTAAGTCCGTCCTTTGGTGAAAATGAAACCATGGTACGCTGTTTGTTAAATATTTATTCTTGGGTACGTCTTTTGATAAATTGCCCTAAAATCTTTCGTTTAGGAAATATGATATAAATGCTCTAACAAATGGATCATTATTTCAATTTTACCGAAAAAAGGGTTAAGTAGGGAAGGGAAAAAATATTTTAACGATTCAATTTATTACTTTAATATTTTAAAATTTTAAAATTTATTTTAATCTATAACTTATTAAATAAATATTATAAAATAAAATATTTCATCAAATAAATGTTGTGAAATAATATCACTTAAAAATAAAAATGAAATTCATTTTTTTAATATATAAAGTTTTAATTAATATTTATTAATTTTATAATCGAAAATGATTATCATATATTATTTCATAATTAATAATCACCGAAATAATCAAATTTTATCAATAAAATTTTACTAGTGTCAACCAAGGTTCGTAGAATCGCGATCCTACACAGGATCGATTTGGGGTCAGGATCGGATCGGTCAGGATCGGATCGTAAAATCGTACGATCCTATCAAAAACCCTTAAAATAAAAAAATATACAATTTTTATTAACACTATAATGAAAATAATCACGTTTAACTTCAAGAATATTCTATTTATTACAAGATGATCCAATTTAATTGTCAACCTATTAGATAATAGACATCTAAAGACTCATCATTTTAGAAAAAAGATATAACATAATATTATTAATCAAAAACTAACTAAAAAATAATTAAATAGATATTTAAATAATCTTAAAACACTAACACTAACGATGTAAAGATAAAAAATAATAAAAAAGATTAATAATCTTCTGGGCCTCTGAAAAGGCTTTAACAATATTTTTTGGGATTCAATCTTAAAACTAACTTGTAGATCTTTGAACGAGTTTCAATTTGATATATTATAGGTCACGTGGTTCAATCCGAGTCAAAAGTTATGACCTCTTAAAGCTTTCATCGATCCTGTTCCGATTCTGTTCCGATCCTGTCCGATCCTATACGATCCTGTCCGATTCTGTCCGATCCTACCGATCCTGCTGCGATCCTGCTACAAAAAACGATTCTGCGCGATTCTGGATCGTTTTCTGCCGTAGGATCGTAGGATCGTACGATCCTACGATCCAGGATCGCGATTCTGCAAACTATGGTGTCAACTCTATCCAATTAGACAGGTTGAATAGATTGGGAAAGCTAGACTAGCTTAGATGAATCAATATGCTTAGGCTAAGCTTAAGGATCAATCTTATTAATTATGGGAGATAAATAAATAACTATATCCGAAGATTTCACGCTTCACCTGAAAAATTCAAACTCCATGGGGATAATTTTATCTTAGAGACAATTCAAACTTGTGATTGACAAAATCAAAGTGTTTTTTTTTTGTCAAGAATGGGATTCAAATCCATGCCCTTTCGGATCAGTACCTGAAACTTGCAGAACCAACTCGACCGGCCATATTGACAAATGAGCTAGTCATATTTACTCAATATCAAGATAATTAATTGAAATATTTTTTATTCTGATTCTGTGATACCGTCCTTTCAAAAATAATTACGATATTATGACAATACATTGTAAAGTTTCCTTCTGAGTTGGAGTTGCATAGATTCCTATTAAGTTTTAGATAGGTGGATCTCGAGCATTTTTAATGTTGGATATCATGGATATCATGTGAATGGAAAGAGAGGTGGTGAGACTTTTCAATAAATAGAAAGTGAGGTGGAGAATAAAGGGACTCCATTGTGAGTGGGACTTTAGTCCCACATTGGGAGTTTCACGGCATAAATGTTGGTTTATATTGTTTCACAAGCATGTTAGTTGTGAACAAATGCTAGGGGAGAGTCACTCTCTCACGTGTGGGTGCGAGGGGGGGTGTAAATCCAGGGCCCGGATTTATACTGAACCAAGTGAACTCGTGTGCATGCACGACCCGCGCACGTCGAATGCCCGACCGGTCGGGGCAAAATTTGTCCAAGCAGATGAACCAACATTTAACTGATGCATTAATTTTGATTAATGCAAGATCGGTAACCCCCAGACGTTTGGATCTGGTCGGGTGAATGACAGTAAATGATGATTAATTCGTCATTTACGACTGCAGGAGTCTGAGCCTATAAAAGGATGCCATGACCGAGAGCAAAACATACAATAGCATCTGAGCCTCTAAGCACCGTCGGAGAAGGACGAATCTGTTTCAAGGAAACTGCGCTGCGCAGGCCTCAGCAAATTCCTGGTCGGTCGGGAGACATCCGACCTCTACTCGGGAGATCCTAGTCGGGAGACTCCACTCGGGAATTCTAGCTCGGGAATTCCGCTCAGGAGCGTGGGAGACGCTGCTCAGGACTACTGCTCGAGAAACCCGATGGGGAGACTCGGGTCGGTAACTCGGGAGCTTCACACGGGAGCTCGGGAAACTCACTCGGGAGCTTCACTCGGGAGCTCGGGAAACTCACTCGGGAGCTCGGGAGGCACTATTCGGGAGCTAAACACCCAGGTCGGGAGCTCGGAAGACACTGCTCGGGAGATTGCAGTTTGAGAAAAAGCAGCTCGGGCCGCTCAACAGAGATAGTTGAAGTTATTTTAGTAATTTCAATTTATTGTAAATTCTTCGAATTTTCTCCCACACTTAATTAGATGTGCATCGAAAGTTCAATTTTAATTTCAGGATATTTATTTAGTTTGCAGGGAAAATTATTTTTCACCGGTCAAAATTGTAAAAAAAAAAATATTGCCTTCATCCACTATCAAGCAAAATACATCATAAAGATTGAAGTTTACACGGAGATTCGGAAAAAAGGGGTTTTCTTCTCTTTCGTATGTCCAATAGTAACCTTACAAAGTTTTTTTTCTTAAATCGTGATCATATGCATGATCCATTTAGGATCAGAATCGGATTAGTTAAGATTAGATCATAAAATCATACTAACCTATTAAAAACTCTTGAAATTTTATGGTACAAGATTAATAAATAAAAAAATCTGAAAAAATCATTTACATATATATAAATTAATAATTTTGCATATACATTCAACCACACACTTAACGTCACATATGACATTATTATTATTATTATAATAAATTAAATTAACTAGTAATGTAATTATAATTCTAGTAGTATTACTCACTAATATTTATATTTTGATTTTCATATTATAAAATAAAAGAATATAAAATTTTAACTTACATAATAATAATAATAATCACATTTAACCTTAAAAATATTTCCTTGAGTCACTAGATGACTAAATTTAGAGACCAACAAAACAACTAACTTAATGGAAATTATTAAATTTGAACACAAACTTTATAAATAATCTTCTAAAGACTTATTATTCTCTAGAATATCAAGAAATAGACATCCATAAACTCTTCATTTTAAAAAATAAGGAAGAATATTATTCATAAAAAATTAACTAAAAACAACTTTTTAAATAATTTCAAAATCCTAATTTTACAAATCCTAATTTAACATAAGTGACGTGCGTGCTAGGAGCTTTTAGACCGAGATAATCTTGTTCGGTCCTAAGTTATTAGTTTGATTTTTGTATTTAGAGAAAAAAATATTCCGTTCTGATTGTTATTATTTTTTTAATATGTTTAACCTTATATATACTTATATTTATCCCACTGATGCATGAAAATCCAAAAAATGAGATAATCGAACGCTTCATTCATGGATTTATTTAATACTTGGAAACAAGTTATTCGTTTTCATTTTTGGTGCGCCCAAATTAAACCTCAAACTCCGGCCAAAGCAATTAATCCAACTTGCATGCTTCATGTAAGAGATGAAGGATATACGCAGTTCCCGTAACCTGCCACAGTGAGCGGTGAACCAATTAGCATCAGAATCAAGAACAGAGAGGTCGAGCAAATTAATTCGTCAAATTAATTAGCAGTATATTGATTGTCGACTTACTGGGGTCCGTCCAGACTTTGATGGCGGTACCGTCGAAGTAGCAGTTGATGATATCGTGGTTGCTGGCGTAGAAGTAGGCGTTCATGGCATAGGATGCCTGACTGACGACGTCCGTGGAGTAGCACTCGCCGCCTTTCTGTATCGCGCTGCAATCCGCTAGGCCGCCCCCGCAGGCGAACTGGATGTTCGCCTCGAGCTGCTCCGGAGTCGCTTCCGGCTTGGCCACGCACCACGACGGTGCGCCTGACGAGATCGTCGCCGCCAACGTCGCCTGCCACGTTCATTAATTTGCTCATCGATTAGATCATTAATCTTGATGACATGCCATAGAGTTCAAAACATTAAAAAAAAAAAAACTAAATGGTTACAACTTTGTCCAAATAATCAAATGGCAATTATTTGTCTGACAAAAGATTTAAACAAAAATGACATGAGTTTGCGTCTATAAGAGAAAATTTTACCGCGCCGTTGGAGATGGAAGAGGCATTCGTTAGGCACTGGAGGAGGAAGAAAGATAAAAGAAGTAGACTTGTGGCCTTAACGATGACTGCGTCCGCCATTGTTGATGGATCGATCTTGTTGATGGATTTGAGACGCTCGAAAAAGGTTTATATAGTGATCTACTTAGCGGGAGGAGATAAAAGAAAAGGCTATTAAGAAAAGAAAGTCGTATTACATAGTATATTTGGAGCCGGAGCAAATGAGAAAGTAGAATTGGAGAATGAAAGTCATTCAAGAAAAAACTCACCTTTACTAATTAGAGCAAGTAAATTGGAAAGTCGTATTACATGGTCTATTTCGAGCTAGGTAAATTAGAAAAGAAAGTGAATCAGATGGGCCCTCATATTTCGAAAGTACTAATTATAATTAATCATGAATTATATTTTCACAGTATTTTATTTTATTTTATTTTTGCAGCTGTCCCTGCTAATTTATAACCCAAAGTGCAAATAATAACTATACATTAAGATTTAAACAAGTTTTAGAAATTATTACTATAAAAAAACTCACCTTTAATGACGAAATTTATAGACGGAATTCCTATCGGAACGTACCCTTACCAATAGGAAAAAAAGTTGAAATATTAATTATCGAGGAAATATTTCCGATGGAAATACTAGTCCATTACCGACGGAAAATATTGTTTCCGTCGGTAATTACCAACGTAATACATTGTTTCCGTCAGAAAATACCGACGGAAACAATATTTTCTGTCAAAAAATATCAGGATTATCATGTATCTCACTATGATACATCATCGATGGAATACAGATTCCGTCAGTATTCCGTCGGGAATATTAAAAAAATAGAAAGACTATTGTTTAATATCGATCCGGTCTATTTACAATATATCAAACAATCATCCAAACAATATATAAACACAAATTACATTCACATTTCACACATACAAACAATACACATTTTATACAAACAATACATACATTACGTACAAACAATTTATTAAAACATACATAAACATAATCATCCATACATTACATCCAAACTTTGCAAACACAAATCATTTCAGTATCAAACTAAACTATAAATTATAGTAACATAAAAAAGCTAATTAGTCTATCAATATAATCCTAGTCCTATCACAATTATCTCAACAAATTACAATAATATAAACAAAATATAGTATCAAAATCTAAATTCAAATTACATACCATAATAGAAGATAGTAGAAAAAAATCCCTACATAAGATAGTAATAAAAAATCTTGTAAGAAAAAATAAAATACAATGTGTTATGATAATGATGGCTACAAAATAAGTATAACAATGTGTTATGACAATGATGACTACAAAATTTATCTAAAATTTAAAATAATTATATATATATATATATATATATATATATATATATAACAAAATTTATACCTGGATATAAATCTGGTGGATATGATAAGGATGACTACAAAATAAGGACTCCTGAAACTAAAAAATATAATATATTAGAATATAATTACAGAATAAATAAATTTTATATGATTTTAATAAAATACATGTTATAGTTTAACATACCTCAGAAAAAGTCTAATTGTCACAATTTGTTAGGTTTTTAGTCTCCTGTGACTCAAAACCATATTGTGTTGGTGGGGTGAAAGTAGCTATGACTGTCATCATATGATCCATGAGAGATTTATGATTAGCCTCACTATGACGATCATCCTCGTCTCTCCTCCGATCATCCTTAGCTCTCCTCCGATCCTCCTCCGCTCTCCTCTTCTCCTCAGTGGCTATCCACTTATCCATCTTCTGATCCATGGAGGCAATTTGAGTGCGCAGTTCTTGATTTTCTCGTTGTTAAGACTGCACCTCAGAAGAAGAAGAGGAGGAAGTGTCATGGCCCGTGGACATCCTTAAACGATTGAATACAACTTTGACATGTGAGCTAAGGTCGTTGAGGGTGGAGTTTTTGGTCCGTCCACCGACAACATCATAATATATCTCATTCAACTGGTCGGTCGATAAAGTCTGTGACTCCCACCTATAATGGTTGAGATACCTGGACCATTCTATTTGTAATTTGATCTTGTATGAAAAAAATTATCGGATTAATATTCAAATTGAATACAATTACTAAAATTAATAATGATAGAAATGATTAAATGGAATAATGATAATAATTATACATGTATGGCTTATGATCGAGAATCGACAAATGCCCCATCCTTCTTCTTATGGGTCTTGAGAGAGACCACCATACAAGTGGGTTGGAGGTTAGATCTCATTCCTGTATACACAAATTTATTAGGCCTAAATTATATGAGTTTAGTAATTAATAAATATAAAATTTAATTACATAACTTTGAATTAAACTCACCAAATCCATTCCATGCTCAATAATAGATTTAGATCCAGATGAATATCGGGTTGTTCCGGTGATTGGGCCACCTGGCTCTGTATTTCTATTGGCTCGAGTCTTTTCAGCATTTTCTTCCACCTTTGTTCAGCCCAGGTGGTCGTCCATACACCCCAGGTCCCAGCATCAACATATGGTGGTCACGTCGCCTTTTTTCTCAAATAATATATGTGGTCTCGGTACAATTTGGCACAATAAATATTTCAAGTATTTTTAAATTCTGCCTCATGTCTGTCTTCCCATATATATTTTTTCTGCAATGCAAATTATTAAAATTAGTTTATTAAAAATTATAATAGTAAATATATTAAATATACTTACGACAAATTCATTATAATAAAATGTTTTCGTCTCCTCGTCTACGTGCCTCCATGTAAGACCAATAGCGCATACTCTTTCTTTAAATTTTCCTATAATATAAGAGGACACTTGGTGATCATCAGGAGTAAATCTACATAAAAAATTATTAAAATATAAGAAATATATTATAACTAAAGTCAGATATGAACATGAATTATTAATAATAAAAAATACTTACGATTCTCCAACAATTTTGAGCACCTTGTAGCCACGGAGTGCTACTGGCTACTGATCTGGCTACTGCAATAGCTGCTGCACTGGTCGTTGCTCTTGTTACCATAATAGTATCTACAAAAAAAATTATAACACATCATAATAAAGTTTAAATACATGATCATATAAATAGGAAATAAAATGAAAGCATAACTTACATGATAAACAAAAAAATCAAATATTTAGTCATCATTAAGATCACATTAATTAATAGTAGCAATTTTTAAATCCCCATTGCTTGACTCTTTTAGATCAACAAGTTCGTCACTACTGGACATATCTCTATCATCTATACCCTCGTAAGTGATGTTAATATCTACAAGTAATTGAGATGTAGATTGAAGTTGTGAATCAATTGAATATCTCTCCACGTAATCATTCTGAAATGCATCGTGGTTTAGAGTAGTGAGGGTGCTCGGCATTTCTATAGTTGAGCGAGCCTTCATTCAAAAAATAGACAACCATTGATTAGATCTTCATCTCCTCGTAGGATATTCAAGATAGAAAACTTAACCCGCTTGTACCCCGAAGATAAAAGGTTCAAACTTATTGAACCTTTTGTTTGCATTAACCTCAACTAAATTATAGTTTGGATGTATTCTAGTACCTGTTCTTTGGGTCGGATCATACCATGTACATTTAAACAACATACATCTTTTTAAAGGTAATGTAGGGTATTCAACTTCTATGATTTCGTTAAGTATACCATAATAATCAAACTCAATGTTGCTATTCTCCAGACATCCATTGACGTATATACCAGAATTGTAGGTTAACCTCCTTGATTCTTGGTGTGCGACGTGGAATTTGAGGCCATTAACATAGTAACCAGAGGAAACCATTATTTTACGGAGAGGACCTGATGCAAGATTCAATATCCTATCATCTTCGACATTTGAAATTCTATGATCTTTCACCTATAAAATTAGTTTTGGCATAAATTAGGAGCTTGAATAATAACTTATAACTCAAATATTATTAAAGATTGCTTTAACTTACATCTATTTGGAACTATAATGTAAATTCGATCTCTACCTTTGCAGTTATTTCACTTGCACCAATTGATGGATTTTGTAAATATAGTTGTTCGTATAAGCTGACAAAGAATATCATATATAAGACAATCAAATCCTTATCATGACAATTTAACATCATGACAGTTTTATTAGAGAAGTAAACATACTTTATATATGGTTTGACTTCATGACAGTTTAAGAGTATGTTGTTGGATCGGAGTAAATCAATAGGCGGGGTGAATATCGATAGAAAATTTTCCTTTGAGCATTATATCAGACAGAGACCCACGTTTCATTTTGCGGTTTTGGCAGAGTTTGCAGCAGGCTATGGGTATAGAGCTTAGATTCAGTACAGCCTTTCATTCACAGATGGATGGACAGCCAGAGCGTACCATTCAGACGCTAGAGGATTTGTTGAGATCCTGCGTTATGGACTTTGGAGGCAACTGGGAAGATCACCTGCACTTGGTTGAGTTTACCTATAATAATAGCTATCATTCGGCTATTCAGATGACACCCTTTGAGGCGTTGTATGGTAGAGCTTGCAAGACACCCATCCTCTGGAAGGGGGTTGGGGAATCTCAGTTGCTAGGACCTCAGAGTATTCAGCGTGATGTAGAGCTAGTCCGTACTATCAGATGCAGGCTGTCAGAGGCTCAAGATCGTCAGAAGAGTTATGTCGACCGGAGACACCGACCCTTGGAGTTCTCTGTGAGCGATCACGTGTTCTTACGGGTATCACCCATGAAAGGGGTGAAGAGGTTTGGTTTGTAACGTAAGCTAGCTCCACACTACATTGGGCCTTTTTAGATTTTGGAGCAGATTGGAGCAGTAGCTTATCGTCTGGCACTACCACCGTCTTTGGCTGGAGTTCACGATGTGTTTTATGTTTCCATGTTGAGGAAATATGTACCAGATTTTGCACATGTTTTATCAGAGGTGTCAATCACACTTCAGCCAGACGCGACCTATGAGGAGGTGCCTATGCGGATTCTGGACCGCAAGGAGCATCAGTTGAGGAACAAGACAGTTCGGTTGGTCCAAGTTGGTTGGCAACACCACTCTGATGAGGAAGCTACTTGGGAGCTCGAGGATACATCAGAGCTCGTTATCCTCATCTATTTACTTGAGGTGTGTATGATTGGTTTTATTCAGTATTTATATTATATTTGAGGTGTTGATACCTGTTGCGGTTGAGTAGCACCTGTTGTGGTTGATTAGTATTTATTGTGGTTTACTAGCTAAATTTGGGGACCAAATTTTTGTTAGTGGGAGAGAATGTTAAATACCAAATTTTAAGGGGTTGAAAGGGAAAACTTCGCAACATAGGGGACTTGTTGGGATTAACAAAACTTGGAGGGTCTTTTTGCCAAAAACCAAAACTAATTTAAACCCCTAAATTTCCGTCATTAATTCCCTCATCACCCGTTTTCCCCGATTCCCTCTGCTCGGCGCCGTAGCCCACGCATGCGAAACCTAACCGCGATCTTCTTCCTCCTCCCTCAGTCGACGGCGACTACCTCTATGCAATTTGGCCGGCAATGCTGTGCTAGTTGGTTTTGGATGTCTTTGTTTGAAAATTTAGAATTTGAGGCTGTGTTTGGATGGGTTGTTCGATGAGAATAGTTGAGTTGAACTCAACGACCGACCGTAAGTTCCTATGGGGGTGAATTTTGGGTTTCAATTAAAGTTGTTGGTCCATTTGTCGTGAGTCCAAGTACGTGTATATACATTAGGTATTGCTTATTGCGGTGTGTGGGGTGTTCTAATGATAGATCAGATAGAGTTTTAAGGTGGGTGAGTGCTTACAATTCCTAGTGTGTCTTTGGGCTAATTGTGAAATGTACGTGAGTAGTTAAAATGTGGTTGGTATGAAGCAGTGATAGAGGTCTTACCTGGTCATAGTGTAGAAAGTGTTTATTTCTAAACTAGCAGGTGGTAATGATTGTATAGGTTAGTAGTGCAGTCTCAGTGCTCGAGAGTGTTGGGGCAATCAGCCCTGAGATGATCTGGAGGATCATGATATTTTGATGAGTGGGCAATATGATTAAGTTAGGATTTGTGCTGGACTAATATGTGTACATGAGCGTGCAGGTGTACAGGTACACATGGACTTGGTTGATGTCTTCAGGTGAAGGATGGCATGGAGGCAAGCTGAAGGCTTGCGTGCGCATCTGAGGGATTGTTGGATAGCAGGGATGATGAGCCGAGGGACGTGGACTTCGAGACGTACGTGAAGGGTGGCATGGAGGCAAGCAGGAGGCTTGCGTGCGCATCCGAGGGATGAGGGCCGAAGATGAAGAGGACGTGAAGGCAACAGTCAAGACTGCTGGTGAAGAGTCAACTGGGTTGTAAGGGTCTGAGTATGAGTGTTTGTACTCAGGGGCTAAGCCGGGAGGGTTTGAGTGCGGAGAGATTTGTACTCGGGAGTGAAACCCTAGGCTTAGGTGTGTACCAGTCGACTGGCCCACTGGCAGTCGACTGGTATAGGCTGGAACAGGCTGGCAGATTCGAACATTGTGCGGCAACGGTCGAATTTGAGTGAGATCAGGTGACTTCCATTTGGCAGTCGACTGGTAGCGGCTGTTTCAGATTCGAGCCCTATTTAAAGGGGGCTCGTTTACTGCTATTCTCTTTGACGAAACTCGCTTGGGTAAAGTGAGTTAGTAGTCTACTGTGATCAGGAAGCGTCCGAAGTGTTGTGGCGAGATTTCTCCACCCACAAGGAGCGACAGATCTAGCCGGAGGTTATCCGGGGGTTGATCCACCGAAGGATTCTTGGATTAGTCACCCGTCCGGGGTGGATACCAAGTAAATTAGGTTGTTAGTATTGATATTGTATTCTTTTATATATTATTATTTCCGCTGCGCTAACAACTTTGTAGAGAAACGAACGACAAAGCGCTATTCACCCCCCCTCTAGCACGTCAAAGCGATCCATTAGTTGGTATCAGAGCGAAGGACCGCTCTTGATCGGACTAACAGCCGAGGAAGCACTCGCTAGAGGAAGAAGAACATGGAAGATAAGTTGGGGGAAGATATCAACACACACCCATCCTTCAATCATGAAGAATTCGGGCATTGGAAGGCAAGGATGGAAAATTGGCTAGGGATGGATTGGGGGTGTAGAATGGTCATTGAAGATCCTTTTGAAATTCCGAGAGACAAGCACGGAAAGAGGCTTCGTCCCAGATATTGGACAAATGAACAACGAGAGCAATCTAGGGCAAACGACAAGGTAATAAATATTTTGATTGATATTCTGCCTAGAAATGTGTTGAGTTGTGTAGGAGAATATACAAGTGCTTATGAGTTATGGAGCAAACTAGAAGAACTTCACAAAAGCCCTACGCATGTTCAACTAGTAGAAGAACCCGAAGAAATAAACTCAAGGGTTCAAGAAGAAGAAGAATTGAGTATCTCCTTGAGTGGAGAAGCATCCACCTCATTCGAAGGAAAAGGAGTATCAACATCAAGGGTTGAGGGGGAGAGACCTTCATCCCCACAAGAGTAAGAAAAGACCTTCACCTCCACCAAAGCTAAATCAAAAGAGCATATTATATGCTTTGGGTGCAACAAAAGGGGGCACTACAAGGATAAGTGCCCACTAGGTAAAAAGGAGGTATTTCCTAAACCCAATTCCATTTATTTAAATTCTAACATGGGGTGTAGGAATGAGAAGGCTCAAAAGGAGAAAAGAAGGAAAATTAGGTGTTTCACATGCGGGGAGCTGGGGCACTACCATACAAAGTGTCCAAGGAGTAAGGAGCTCAAGAAGATGGAGCATCTAAGGAAATGAGAGAAAAAGGAAAAGGAAGAGAGGAGCTCACATCAAGGGGGAGCTACAAGGGTAAGGGAGGTAATCCTTAATTTTACTTATGTTCAATGCTCTTCCATGAATGCTAGGAATATGGATGATTGTTTGCCTAGATGTAATTTTGATTTTAAATATTATGATAGGAATAGAAACAATTTTGCATGCCAAAACACAACAAATTCGCTGTTGCATGATAAATCTAGGAATTCTAGGAATAAGGACCAAAGCATAAACTCTAAGAAAGAGACGAACATGCCTAGAAAAATAGGTAGACCTAGAAATGATCAAATTAGGTCTGGTGATCCTAAGGTTAGGAAGTTAGAAAAGGAAAAACAAGTTTTAAGAGCAAAACTTGATAAGTTAGAAAGAAACCCAGGTAGAGTCATTCAAGGGTCCAAGGAATTGAACATGATATCAAAGGATCAAAATCATAGGATGGTAGGCCGGGTCTAGGATATCACCCTAGAAGGACTAATGTTGACAAAATGTCATATTCAAGGATGCCCTATAACTATGGTAGAGAAAAAGTCAAAAATGACAAAGAAAAGCCATTTAAAGGAAAAGAAAAGAAATTTAACAAGAAAAAGGTTTATAGGGTTAAGAGAGTGATAGTGGAAGGTCAAGAGACACCGGAGGAACACCGGTGTGGTCTTGCCTTTGTTGATAAGTTAACTAGGGAGGTAACTAGGGCAAGGAGCTCAAGGGAGAGATCTAGAAGTCAAAATGAGTTCCATGGTCAATGGATCTCAGGTGGTTTGTTTCTAGGAGATTAAAAAGGACTATAGGGTGTGGCAAGAGGTTTAAAAGGCTAAGGTTAGTCTTAATCCTAGAGAATTGGCACCCTAAAGGGAGAATTATGGTGAAAGAGGAAGAAATTGGGACTTTAACTGAGAAAAATTGGTATTAACATCTAAATACCATATAACTTGATGCTATGAATTGATTATGAATGAGTATAGGAAGAAGCATCAAGGTGAGGTCGAAATTAGAACTTTTGGGAAAGAGTTCATGATACATTTTAGTGAAACTCGAAGTTTGTACCAATCTTGGAAACTAGGATAACTTTGACTGAAATTATATTTTTCCTAGGTAAATATAGGATCCACAAATCTCCCCACAAGAATTCATAATTTTTGGGAATTTGTGGAATTAGTTAAATATTTCTGAAGTTTGGGTTGGGAGGCTGAAAATCAGATACCAGTCGACTGGTATTTAGCAGTTGACTGGGAAAACCCACAGAATGTAATTACACTCTGGCCCAGTCGACTGGGACGTGGGCTTTATAAAAGCAAATGGGCGCGCGGGGGAAGCCAAACTCTAGGGTTTTGGCGATTTCCCGGCGATCATCTCCTCATCCAAGTTTCTCCTTCGTTCTTAGGCCCTTCCAAGACATAAAATCCCTCTCTAGTCCTCCTCTAACTCCGATCTACCTCTAGGGTTTGATAAAACCTCCTCACTTCAAGCCGTTCTTCTAAGATCAAGTCATCATGAGGAGAATGAAAAGGTATTACGTTTTAAGGTTCATTTTTCTCGGTTAAACCATGTTTTGGCACTAACATGATATTTTTGTGTGTTCGTTGATGTTTTTCCTTTTGGGGGGGGGTTGTCTTGGCATGCATGCGTATGTGTGGTGTTTTAGGATGACCTCTAAGAAACTAAGGGGTGAAGGATCATCCCGACAAAGTCAGGACGGGTAAAGGTTTAGGTCCCTGGAGTGTAAGAAATGTTTTGAAGAAAATGAATTCGTAGTTATGAATTGTCGGTACCTAAACAAGGCTTTCTTTCAAGAGAAATCGCCTCGTTTAGCTGAAATGATCACTCACTTCCAACTGGATCAGGCGGTCTGTTGCCAGCATGACATAGATATTGATTTGTGTACCGAGTTTTACGCAAATTTGACATGCATTGACTCCGATAGTAATGTGTATGAGTCTCGAGTTGCTGGTATTCCTATCCCTTTTTCGGTCATGGGTCTAGCTGAGTTTCTACAATGTAGGGCATCAAACAATGCATCTGTTTACTTTCCCACTGTTGTTGAACCGCTAGAGTTTCCTGGTGTCACCATTGACCAGATACATATGCATTATTTTAGAAGACACATGTATGAGTCGGAGCGTCTCTTTGATGCTAAACCCATGAGACCAGTTAGCCATGTATTGTATAGGATCGTCATTGAGTGCATTTTGCCTATTGTTACCAAGGGGAGATCCAAGATCAGACTCCCACATTTGGTGATGATGTGCGCCTTGGAGAGGTGGTTGGACATCATGTCTCCATACAGGTCTTTAGTGCCATTTGTCATTCTTCTCATAGTGTGAATGGGAAGATATATATGCCCTTCAGCCACATCTTGACCGAGTTTCTTCATTTACGTTTTGGTATCCATGTGGGTAGAGGTCAGGTTAGACACCTGTCAAAGGACTATGACCAGATAGGTACACGACAGTTATCCTTGGCAGGTATCGAGTGTCGACAGGGAGAGTTTGTTTGGAGACAGCGCCCAGAGGCCTCGAGCTCAGATGAGGAGCTTGGCGAGCTGGTGACACGTGCAGAGTTCACCCAGCTGCGATCTGATGTCCACAGGCTTCAAGAGGAGGCTCACGTCATTCGTGAGGATATTCATGGACTCCGGTAGACGGAGCAGCGGCTTGAGACAAAAGTTGATAAGATTACCAGCCGCTAGGATGACATGTACGAGATGATGCAGCAGTGGTATCTCGATTTTCAGGGTCCTCCTCCTCCTCCTCCACCTCCAGGCAGTGATGATCACATGTTCTTCTGATCAGATGGTGCAACTTTTGGGAGTTTTCAGTGTTGAGAGTATTATCATTGGTCGATGTATTATACCTCTCAAACACTTTCTATTCTGATGATTGTATTTATTTGGATGACTTCAGGACTTTGGCCCTAGATACTCTTTTAGGTCTTATGCCATGACTATTTCTGTGTTTCTTGTATGAAACTTCTATGCATTACTCTATTCTGTGGATTTATGTCATATGACTTGCTTTATTTTTCTATTATGAAAATTTTATCATGACTAGATGCTGGTTTGAAAACTGCTTGAAAATCATTACGTGCTAATGGATGTTTCTTTTATGATTCTTGTATATGTGTTCATAGCCCCCGGGGCTATGGTGCAGCGGTAAGGTCACTAGTAGTTAACCCAGGCATCCGCGGTTCGATCCCCAACTACGGCGCATTTTGCAAGAATTTTTCCTCCAAATGGGGCGCGAACCCTGGGACGCTGGGCTTCTAGATTGGCTACCGCGAGCGCTTCCCGATTTACCCTGGTGACCGGTGGGAAACTTCCGTGGGGCCGGGCCGGTCACCCCAGGTTCAATTTGTCTGCTGCCTGGTTCATCATTTTTTTTTGTATATGTGTTCATAATATGATTTAAAATTTTTAATTATTACATTACCTAATATGGTTTGGTTGGTAAGCAAACTTTCCGTTTAAAAGGGATGATCATTTAGGCTCAAGAGATAAAGAAAGGGAAATCGTGTCAAAATGGAAATATTTGTATGAAAAAGGTAAGTTTGGGAATCATTTTATATGTCAACTGGAGTTGATAGAAAGTGGCAAATATAGGATACAATGATTAGAATTTAATGTTGATACAAAGTTGACATTATTTGGGAATTTTTGAGTTTGTACCAAAAGTCAAGCACGGTTGATATTTTTTCATGAACCAAAATTTTCCAGGATAGGGAATACCTTAACAATCGTGCCTGCAAAGTTTTACATTTTTCCAGATTTTCTAAATTTTTTATGCGTTTCTGAATTTCGGCTAGAAATTCTGAAAATGACGTATCAGTCGACTGGTAGGCTCGCAGTCGACTGGGAGAGTGGACAGTGTGTATTTTTTTTCTGATTTCTGAGGGGGTTTTCAGAAATATGGTTAATTCCACTTTGCACCAGGACTAGGGTTGCTTGGGGCAATCATTTTGATGGTGTCAAAGGGGGAGAAATGTGTGTTAAGTGTTAAGTTAGGTTAGGTCGAAATCTAACTTGATTTGTGCTATGAAACTTTAAAGTTAAGTTGGGAGAACTTAACTTGGGAAAAAGCATAGGTTAAGGGGAGGTTGCCTCTTATGTGTTATACTTTAATTTTCAATTGTTTTTGTTATTATTGTTGCTATATGTTTACCTAACTTAACATATTGCCACATATCAAAAAGGGAGAGATTGTTGGGGCAATCGACCCTGAGATGATATGGAGGATCATGATATTTTGATGAGTGGGCAATATGATTAAGTTAGGCTTTGTGCTGGACTAATATGTGCACATGAGCGTGCAGGTGTACAGGTACACATGGGCTTGGTTGATGTCTTCAGGTGAAGGATGGCATGGAGGCAAGCTGAAGGCTTGCGTGCGCATCTGAGGGACTGTTGGATAGCAGGGATGATGAGCCGAGGGATGTGGACTTCGAGGCGTACATGAAGGGTGGCATGGAGGCAAGCAGGAGGCTTGCATGCGCATCCGAGGGACGAAGATGAAGAGGACGTGAAGGCAACAGTCAAGACTGATGGTGAAGAGTCAACTGGTTTGTAAGGGTCTGAGTATGAGTGTTTGTACTCAGGGGCTAAGCTAGGAGGGTTTGAGTGCGGATAGATTTATACTCGGGAATGAAACCCTAGGCTTAGGTGTGTACCAGTCGACTGGCCCACTGGCAGTTGACTGGTATAGGCT
The DNA here is from genome assembly GCA_024364735.1 of Boesenbergia rotunda. NCBI lineage: Eukaryota > Viridiplantae > Streptophyta > Magnoliopsida > Zingiberales > Zingiberaceae > Boesenbergia > Boesenbergia rotunda. The sequence continues at coordinate 21,318 of JAGFNQ010004853.1, forward strand.
GGAACAGGCTGGCTGTAGCGGCCCCGCCTCTATGGTCCCCGCAGGCAACCCTCTAGGCCGGCGACCCTACGGTCTTCCCACCCCTGGCAGTGGGTTTTTGCCTTTCCCAGGATTCGAACTCTTGACCTCCAGGCTAAGTACTAAAGTTCCTGAATCCTGGTACCAAGTGAGCTACAACTCAATTGGTACCGGGATTCAGGAACTTTAGTACTTAGCCTGGAGGTCTAGAGTATGAATCCTGGGGAAGGCAAAAATCCACTGCCAGGAGTGGGAAGACCCGTAGGGTCTCGGGGGCCTAGAGGGTTGCCTGCGGGGACCATAGAGGCCGAGATCGCTACATAAAATAGCGCCTTTTTATGTAGCGGCCCTGCCTCTATGGTCCCCGCAGGCAACCCTCTAGGCCGGCGACCCTACGGTCTTCCCACCCCTGACAGTGGGTTTTTGCCTTCCCAAGATTCGAACTCTAGACTTCAGGCTAAGTACTAAAGTTCCTGAATCCTGGTACCAAGTGAGTTGTAGCTCACTTGGTACCAGGATTCAGGAACTTTAGTACTTAGCCTGAAGGTCTAGAGTTCGAATCCTGGGAAGGTAAAAACCCACTGTCAGGGGTGGGAAGACCGTAGGGTCGCCGGCCTAGAGGGTTGCCTGCGGGGACCATAGAGGCGGGGCCGCTACACTGTCAGATTCAAACATTGTGCGGCAACGGTCGAATCTGAATGGAACCAGATGACTGCCATTTGGCAGTCGACTGGTAGCGGCTGTTTCAGATTCGAGCCCTATTTAAAGGGGGCTCGTTTACTGCTATTTTCTTTGACGAAACTCGCTTGGGTAAAGTGAGTTAGTAGTCTACTGTGATCAGGAAGCGTCTGAAGTGTTGTGGCGAGGTTTCTCTACCCACAAGGAGCGACAGATCTAGCCGGAGGTTATCCGGGGGTTGATCCACCGATGGATTCTTGGATTAGTCACCCGTCCGGGGTGGATACCAAGTAAATCAGGTTGTTAGTATTGGTATTGTATTCTTTTACATATTATTATTTCCGCTGCGCTAACAACTTTATAGAGAAATGAACGACAAAGTGCTATTCACCCCCCCCCCTCTAGCACGTCAAAGCGATCCATCAGAGAGCGTGTAGTGGAATACAGTGAATGTGAGGTGAATTAGTATGTAGTACCTTGGGTTAATTCAGGAATTAACCAATAACCTGATGGTGATAATTATGTCAGGAAGGAACTTCCTGTTATTTATGATTTGGTTAAGTATATGTTGTAATTAGGATATATCCTAATCATATTTAGTATTTTATTTAGCTCATTTATTAATTTTATAATTAGCTAAACTTTATCATTGATACATGACCTTGATTCGGACTCGTTTGGTTGATTGGGGAAGGTCCTCTTCATTTAAAAACTTCTATAAAAGTCAGGTACTTCTCTTTTGTAGTCTTGTAGTTCTTTTATCTTAATACATGGCTTGTTATGTCTAAATAGGTCCGCTTGACCTTGATCCTTGTTGTTGTTATTTTATATCGCCCGTTGATACCTTTCTTGTTTGACCTTTGAGTTTAAATCGAAAATTTATATCCGCACATTTTCTCGTTGATTTTTCCATTCTGTAAAGTGCCACTTAAATGTTCATTAAACACCATTAGGATGGTTTGCATTAGAGACACCCTACCTAGTAGTTTAGTTGCATATTCGTTGGTTTTTGGTTGGTTTCTGGTTTGTTCCTTTTGTAGTTGCATCATTGTTATTCGGTTGTTTGTGCATTTGTATCATGCACCATATTTGCACCGTTGCTTACTGACGACTGTTGGGCTTCCGTATGGTTAAGCCGTCGTCAGTCATCTAGTTGCTTTGCTACTTAACCACTTGTTGTGGTAATTGCTAGAGTGGGAGCAACCGTCCTGTTACTCCACACTCGACTACTCATGTACAGTGGATGTTGGAGTTGTAGGCAAACAGTTGACACTCTCATCGTTGTTTCCGATGGATATCAAAGTTGTTGATAGTTCCCCCTATATATCGGGGTTTTGGAGTAGTTGACTCCGTAGCATCCTGTCAACTCAACCACATACATCTGTGGTATTCGTTGGAGTGCGTACAGTTGTCACAACCCTACTCACTCGGCCACACTGATGTGATGTATTGGCGGCTTGACTGGCGTCAGGGGTGACACATGTCATTGCATCATATGCATCTTTGCATTTATGCATTTTCTTGTAGTTGTTGCATTTTTATGAGCTATGGTTGCTGCATTTGGTTGACATGTATGTTTGTTTGATTCTATGCTATGTCATAGGTATTTTACGTTGTTTTATACATGTTTTGAGTTTCTCTATTTTCCTAGAGACTGTAAATGTTGTATTCTATTATTTCATATACCCTTTGATGTCATGCTATTGTCTATTCATATACTCGTTGAGTCCGGCCGAACTCACTACTCCTGCTTCCTTTTTTGTTTCAGGTAGCAGGTAGTTGCATTACTTGGAGCCAGGAGAGGATTCAGTTGTCAGTCCCACATTGTCGAGTTTGTTTCCACATTTGGGTCACAATACCTTATTTCTACGTTTTCATTATTTCCGTATTTTATTTTATGGGCTGGTATTTGTTTTATTAGTCTGATATTGTCGCAGTAGAAGTATGTTCATCTTTGGACTCATGTTGGAGTTTTGTCGGTATTCGATTTTTCGTTAGCTTTATTTATGTAAAAGACAATAACGGGTTTGAAATGTTTAAGCTTAGTTTTCTTTATCTTTCATATTCATATAAACTGCGTGGTTGTGTGTTTAATTTTCAATTTTGATACCTGAGCATCTTATGTGATGATAGATGATGTACTATTTGTCCCAACTTGTCCGTCGTATAGGGGCGATGCTGCCCGATTTTCGAGTAAGCATGTGCCTCTGACACCCTCACCCATTGCTGCCGCGCCCCTCGCCGCCGTCCCCAAGACTGGCGACCCCACCCCCACCCTAAAGCAGTATCAAGAAGAGGAGGGAGACTTATCACCGACGAGGAGAAACCTAGACGCGGACCGCCGACGAGGAGGAAGAGAATTCATGAGCAAGGGGGAAAAAATTAGGGATGAGCCCTAGTTTTAACTATAATTGCTGATGAAATTATGTTTCCGTCGGTAATTATTGACGGAATCATGATTCTGTTAGTAAATATTGATAGAAATTTAATTTCGTCGGAAATTATCCGACCCACATGGCCACGTAACTAATTATCGAAGGAAAACGGATGGCAAACTCTAAATTTTCCAATGGAATCATGGTTCCGTTAGTAATTATCAACTTACTGACGGAATTACAATTCCGTCAGTGATTATCATGCCCACATGACCACGTAACTAATTACCTACGGAAAATAGGCGGTGATCTCCAATTATTCTAACGGAATCTCTCTGTCGTCGGTAATTTTCAATGGGATATTATTTTTGTTGGTAATTCCGTCGAAAAAAAATATTTCTTGTAGTGTAGTAATTAGATGGTTGTAGAAATTCATTTTAACGAGGTCCAGAAGCTGATAAATGATTAGAAGAAACAAAAGCACAGACGACAAGGAAATAAATATATTAGTAAATTCTATACACTATAAATAACGGAAATAACTAATATAAAATATATATTAATAAATACTATACATGATAAAAAAATGGAAATAAATAATATAAAAAATATATATTATAATAAATTATATACATAATAAATAAAAAATGAATTTATATAATATGATATATAATTTTTTTTAGTTTGTAGTTGGTGGTAGTTTGGAATTAAAATAAAATATATATTGGTGCAATTAATCTCTGGCCAAGGTCAATCATGCTCAGGTAATTAATTTGAGTTTGAATTTTGATATTTGATCAACATATTAGTAAAATGTCTAACTAGGTCACGGATGACCGGACACTAGATAATTGAAAGTCTAATGGGAAATTGATAAAGGAAAAGAATCAAAGATCCAAGTAGATCAAAGAGAACTGAACATTTGGTAATAAGAAGTCCAACGGAAAGTTGACAAAGAGAAATGTCCTAGTGTGTCACAGAGGATGGGACACATGGTAACCAAAAGTTCAATGGAAAGTTGTCAAAGAGAAAATACAAGTAGGTCAAGGAGAATCGAATACTTAGTGATTAGAAGTTCAATGAAAAGTTGACAAGAGAAAAGTCCAATTATGTCAACGAGGACTAGATACTTGGTGATGAAAATTAGTCCAATAGGAAGTTAGCAAAGAGAAAAGTCCAAGTGTGTCACGGAGGACCTGACACTTGGTTATTGAAAGCCCAATAGGAAGAGAAATGTCCAAATGAATCATGGAGAACTGAATACTTTGTATGAGATAGAAAATTCAAGTGGGTCAACTAACTGGGAAACTTGAAGAACGACTCTTTATAAATTATTTGACCATATCAGTCAACCAACTTCCCAAATCAGTTAAACTGATTTGCTTCTGTATCAAATCGACTCGATTGGTTTTCAAATTGATTCAACTGATTTCAATTTTAGTCGACTAATTTCCCAAATCAATTGAATCGATTTGCTTTTACTTGCTGCTAGATCAATCGATTCAACTAATTAGGAAAATCAGTTGAATCGATTTCCTAATTAGTTGGATCAATTTATTTCTAGATCATTACCATTTGTAGAACTAGCTTGATCGTTTTGTCTCTAAACTTAGCTAGTACCAATCGAAGAAGAATGACTCATGACTTTGTAAGGTTGTCTCGATGATTACTCGGTGTGGATATAAATAGAGGTGAGACTTTTCAAATATCGTTTGGTTGGTGCTCTTTCAACTCCTAACCATCCATCAAGTATACTTAGCGTAAATTTAATATAGTAAAATTTTATATTGCGTTCATGTCTACATATATTGTATCATGTATGTGCATATGTGTGATGTAATAATTAGGAATTTATTATATTTTATTTCTGCTATGATTGTTTACAAAATATGTTGTAAATACACATTCGTGTAGGATTACTCAATAGGGGTATCAGTGTCTGCTCATGCTTCTAAATAATTGTACAATTATTTTATGGGTCTTATTTGGTCATAAATTAATTTTTGAAAATTTTCCTATTTTATTGAGAATTTTCATTTTTGAAAATTTTTCTAATTTGTTAAGAAATTCATATTTAGAAAGTTTCTAAAGTAATTTAGAAAATTTAGTTTTGGAAATATTTATATATTAATTTATGAAAGTTTTCTTATTTTATTATAAATTTCTATTTTTAGAATGTTTCCTATTTTATTAGGAAATTCCATTTTTGGGAAAAATATGAAATAATTAGAAAAATTAAAATTTGAAAATATTTTGTAAATGATTTAGAAAAAAAATTATTTTGCAAAGGTTTTAATTTATTAAGAAAAATTCAATTTTAGAAAGTTTCCTAATTAGTTAGGAAATTTTAATTTTGAAAAGTTTCTAAAATGATTTTTAAAAATTTCAAATTTGAAAGATTGAATTAATTAAGAAATTCTAATTATAGATTAGATTTTGAATTAATTAAAAAATTCTAATTATATATTTCCTAACGAACTGGGAGATTTAAAATTAAGGAAATATTTTCTAATTAATTAAAATTTCTTAATTAAAGAATTAGTGTAGAGACGACCTGAGTTAGCTTATACTATTTTAGTGTAGAGGACGTGTTCGATAATATTTTAATTGTAATTTGATAGGGAAACTCGTGGTACGACACGCGAGTTGCCTCTGGACTTATGTGATAGGGGCACTCGTGGTGTGACCCCAGTTGCCGTCCATACGATGAAAAGTTCATCTTGGCCATTAGATTTATGTGATGGAGATCTAATCATTCATTTGGTTGAGGGATGGGATCAAAATTTGAGTCATCCATTTGTGATATGATTAAATCTGAACCTTTGATTCTCTCAATCTGATCTTGTTCTTTAATCTGATCCATCCACTTTAGTGATTATTAATGGTTCAAATCATTCTAGATTTGAATGAAGGGCTCGGATTCGTTAAGACTTAGAAGAAAAGACTTCGGCTTTAAAGAATGGATTGAGCTCTCTTCTTAAGCTTCAAATTTTGCTCTTCTTGCTTTGAATCCAAATGGAATTAGAGCTCCATTTCTTAGATGAACCCTTAGATGCTTGATTGTGATCAACGGTCAGATTGACTCTGGATGGAAGGCTGGATGCACAAAATATGAATAAAGGAATGAGATCTCTCAAAGATTTGGAACAATAGTTTATATTAATTCAGCGTGATCTCCTTCGTTTGACATCTAAATCGAGCTTAATTCGATCTGACTCCTTGGTTCTATGGATTCCCTACAAAATCAAATTAAAAACATGACATTTAACTCCACAATTATAGAAAATTTATAATTAAGTCCAAAATATTCCTACTCATAAGATATGATATAAACATGATATTAAACATATGAGAGGGTGAAAGTGCTAAGTATAAGAGCCAAAATAGCATGTCAAAAATGTTCAATATCATGGTGTAGTTAGGATTTTCAATTAAAGGGAGCGAATTCAAAAAATTAAAAAAATAATACAACACAAATGTACAATAAAATTACAGAGACTAAAATAATATGATTCTTGACTATTTAATGGACCATTGTTGTATGTGTTAATGAAAATGCTATTTATTGATACAATATATATATTTTTAACCTAGACCCATCCGATACAAAATAATCAAATTCTAGAGTTCGATTGAAATAGGTGGAATTAGATGTATTTGAAACCATATGTGGTACAAAATCATTGCAATTTTTCATTAGCAATGAAGGACTAACTAGAATTCCAACAAGTAAAGCAGAATATACCGAATTAAAAACCAAATATTGAAGGGAAACTCACTTCATCATGAACTAGAGCTACTATGCTTGATAGTTTTAAAAACGATCATTAATATCCGATCCAAATCATTTATCCATGTACCATTGCTTCTTCCCTAAAGATGAACAAGAAAGAATAAAAGAAATTTCAATAAAGAATATTACACAATGTATCTAGAAAAATATGTTGGTGCAGGAAGTACTAGATCGAACTTTGTTTTGATAACGACAAAAGGTTCAAAGTTAAGTGTGTGTTTGGTTCTAATCAGTTACACTGAATGTGCAGGAAAGTCCTAGTGCAACTAGGCACGAAGTCTTGATCTGCAGGGTTAAGCATGAAATCCTGGTCGATGACTAGACACTGAAGATCTGGTGAGTGAAGCTAGGCGAGAAGACCTGACTAAGGGTTAGGCATTGAAGACCTGTTAAGTGAAGCTGAAAACGAAGACATAGTTCGAAAGACTGGGCACCAAGACCCGAGTCCCGATTGGGGGTTGGGCACCGAAGTCCCGATCTGGGGTTGGGCACCAAAGTCCCGATCTAGAAGATTGGACAGAAGTCTTATTCAAACGAGGGAAACAAACAAAAGTAGGGACAAGTCGAGGTACGGACGCCGTGAGCTCCAGACTTATTAGAGGCCTAGCAAAAGTCCAACTAGAGGTGTTGGTTGGCAACAGGTAACCTATCTAGAGTAGAGTAAGTGAGGTCGCATTCCCCGGTAGTGGGAACAGTAGGCGTCGGTCCGACCTAAGGTTTCAGTTGAAACCTGAAAGTCAAGATCGGATAACATTGGCTATCTTTCTTACATTTTCCTTTGCATATTATTGTTAGACTAACCCTGTGTTGCAGCTAAGCGAATTGAAGACCTGCGACACTCAGGCACCAAAGAGTGACTCGGGCGCCCATGTACCCATGACTCAGCCAAGGCTTGTCATAGTTGCCACATGCTGCGTGGAGCATCCACATCAGCAACACAGGCGCCCGAGAAGCAGTCAGGAACCTGAGTAGGGATAGAACTTGGACTAAGCAGGGATGAGGTCGTGACTGAATCACAGCAACATGGGTGCTCGCATAGACACATGGACGCCCCGTATTGTAACACCCCAAAATTTTCCCATATAGAATGTTATGAAATATCATGAAATTTATGAAATATTATTATGAAAATTCATGAAATATTATGGATTCATGAATATGAAATATTAAAAATATTATGAAATAATATTTATGGGATATTATGAAATATTATGAATCCATGAAATATTATTAATATTATGAAATTTCATGATGGGCTTGGCTTAATGGGCTTTGATATGGATTAGTGCAAATTGTGATAAAAAGAAGAGGTAGAAAGGAGGAAGCAAGGATTGAACCTTGAACCTCCTAGTTGCACTCACCATGTCATAACCAATGAACCAAGCAATGTTTCTTGTTAAGAGAATAAGAAACATTCTTGTTAAATCGAGGGAAGCGAAGAGACATGTCTCTTCATGAGAAGAGTATAAATAAGAGAGGGGGGAAAGGAAATTACACTTTTTCCTTCTTCTTCCCCACTTCCATTTTCGAAAAATCAAGAAGACTCTTCTCCCTTTCCATTTTCGAAAACACCACTCTAGGGTTCTAACCCTAGGGAATTTGAAAGGAAGAGGACCCCTTTGAAGGTTCTTACCCCCTACTAAGTCCAAGGAGCCCTAGAGAAGATTTGAAAAGGATTTTCACTTGCCCTCCAAGTCTAGGGTACCCTACGTTTTAAGAGAAGGTGAAATTCCAGCGCAAGGATGTAAGTGTCCTCTCGCCTGCAACATAATTGCTATTGAATGTTTGCTTGTTTCATTCTTTTGAAAATTCACAAGGACTTCCCTAGTGGAAGTTTCGGCCACCCCTTGTAAGGGGTCCAAGAGATGGGTTTTTGATCAAACCTTGATGCATGCTAGTACCCCTAGGGATTTTATACACATATGTGTTGTTTCCAAATTTTTGGAAGGACAAAAATTAGGGTTTGGTACCCTACAAGGTTTCGGCCACCACCAAGCCTTGGGTCTTGGTTACTTTTTGTTGCATGAGAAGATCCCTAGGAACTTAGGGTACCTATGTATGATGACTTTCCATCATGTTGTGATAACAAAAATTAGGGTTTAGCCACCCTACAACTTTCGGCCAAAGAGGAATAAATTAGGGCTTTTGAGTTGCTTGCTATCCTATTATGTTCCCATGATTCGTATTGTAGATAAAATATTTGTGTAAATGTTTGTGTGAAGATTGGATATCAAAAACCTAGCCTACTCTACCCTACAAGGTTTCGGCCAACCCTAGGGGAATTAGGGTTTAAGGTGGTATGATTTTCCTTATGATATATCCATGCTTAATAAGTATAGGTGAGGTGTTTGTAAGAATGCTTGAATGAATGCTTGATTGGAAAACCAAACTCCTTTACCTGTGACTTTCGGCCAACCCTAGTTCTAGGGTTGGGAAGTACTTAATGAAACCATGAAGCATGCTACCACTTATATGATGTGTGTATAATTTATGTGACCTATCTTGTTAGGTATAAAAGCATGCCTTATAGCCCATGGGGCACCTTGATGATATGAACATGATGTGTTTGATAATATGCTTGAAAAAGGATACTCTATTGAAATTGGGATCAAGAGCACCCCTAAATGTGTGGTGTGTCCCTAGGGGATCATGAGCACCCTTGAAGAGTGGTGTGTCCCTTGAAGATGTTATTAGGAGTACCTTTAAGCATATGCATGTATATGTAATTACATGTTAAGATACTTTACTTTGAAAGTTGTGTACCCGACTCGGAAGGGGGTCGTTAAACAAATCCAATGTGCATGTTAACTGAAGGTCATGGCATTGGTAGGACGGAAGGGTCCTGCTCTAATTAGATTGGTGGCTCGCTACCCCAACTCATTAGGGAACGCGCTTGATGTGGTACTACAACTGGGCCCTAGATGATATTATATTTTTAAGTACTTACCTTTATGGAATCTTTTGAAAAGCATTTTCTCATTATGTGATGATCTTGTTCTGTAAAGCACTTAGAAATATTTGATGTGAAGCTTATGATGCAAGCACTGAGAAATATTGGATGTGATGCTTATGATGCTTATAATTCCATCTTGATTACTGTGTACATGATATGATGTATCGATACGGATTTTGCGAGTAGGCCCGGATTCTTACTAAGCATGTTTTGCTTACTAGTTTCATGTTGTTTTCTTATGCTGCAGATAGCGGTAAGAAATACTTGAACTAAAGGAAGAGGCAGAGGGAAAGCTAAGGGATGTGTGTGGTGATGGCTCGGGAAAGAAAGAAGGATTCTTATCTACCATTATTGTTTAGAATCCAAATTGCTTCCTCTAAAAGATTACAAGTTGTATTACTATATATTGATTGTGTGATGACTATGTCTACTCTACTGTTGGTCAAGTTAGAGTTATGGAACCTATGTCATGTTAGATAACTCATGCTACATTCTTACTTGAGATTCCATGCTATAGTGTTTAATTGGATCACTTGCAGTAAGTTATGTTTAGATTATGCCATGCTCTATCTTGCTCAAACCATGTTTAGACCAGTAAACTACGAAGTTAAAGGATTTGCTATTATGTTGTAAATGCATGTCGACAAATGATTGGTTTTTGCTCAAGCATGCTTACTACTATTCCTGCATTGTAATTGTTCTACTTGATATACATGCTTAACATGGTAAATGATATGAATGTATGGACCCGTAACCCCGCCTTTAGGGTAGATATAAGGTCGGGCGTTTACATATGACCCTATAGAAGGGGATTTCGACCAGAGACTCAGAACAGCTTTGCTACATCACTTGTGTTATCATATGTTATGTCGAAACGATCCAGAGATGATGATCCAGAGAAAGTTATGCTATCCAACAAGACTAGCATATGTCTATCCAAACCTATAAAAGGTAAGTAACACCCCAAAGTAAGATAGTCACTAAAGACATACCGTACATCAACGTCTCCTGGAGAGTCCCGTCGCCACCATCCCATACACATCCACATTGTTGATGCAGTCTGACCCTGATTGTTGTTTTGGTGTTTGACACGGATTTAAGTTTGATTCAAGTTTGGTTGAATTCGGATTAAGTCCAGGTGGATCAGGAGATAGCACGCTGGCATGTGAAAAGTCCTAGCTTGGAGGGCTAGGTGTGAAAAGTGCTAGCTTGGAGGACTAGGTGTGAAAAGTCCTAGCTTGGAGGGGTAGGTGTGAAAAGTCCTAGCTTGGAGGGCTAGGTGTGAACAGTCTTAGCTTGGAGGGCTAGGTGTGAAAAGTCCTAACTTGGAGGGTTAGGTGAGAAAAGGTCCTAGCTTGGAGGGCTAGGTTGGATGAAACCCTAGTTTGGAGGGCCGGGTCCTAACATGGGGGGCTAGGTTGGATGAAACCCTGACTTAGAGAGCCAGGTCCTAGCTAGGAGGGCTAGGGTGGATGAAACCCTGACTTGGAGGGCTAGGTTGGATGAAATCCCGGCTTGTGAAGCCAAGTCCTAGCTTGGAGGGCTAGGTTGAAGTCCCGGTGTGTGAAATTGGGCATGGAGTCTGGGTCCGGGGGACTAAGAATGAGTCAGAGAAGGGCTGGAAGCTTGTTCTCGGGACTTAGAGTGGATCTGACCTTGCCTGGATCGGTCTGGTGACCGATCAGGGAAGTTGGCATGGAGTTCCCTCGTGGATCGGTCTGGTGACCGATCTAGCTATGTCTGATTGGTCTGGTGACCGATCAGGGAGCACATAGTGAGATTGAGAACCTTACTGATCGACTCCTGATCGGTCTGGTGACCGATCAGGGATACTATTTAGATTATTCTGGTGAACGATCAAATGTCGCGAGCTCCTCACTACGACCAATCAGGCTAGAGCCTGATCGGTCAGGAGGTGTCCTGATCGATCTGGGGACCGATCAAGAGTGTGCAGCAAACTGCTGGATAGGTCTGGTGACCGATAAAGGTCCTCTCTGATCGGTCTGGGGACCGATCAGAAGCTAAACTTTAATTCAAATTCACTGTCAGACGCTCTGATCGCGTCTGTTTTCTCTGCAGATTCTCTGATACACTACTGATTATGTTTGATATGATTTGCTAAGCTTCTGTTGAAGTGTGCAGGCTTTACAGGGATGTATTCAAAGACTCAAGGAGGGTCAAAGGGAGACTTTCCATCGAGCAGGTTTGGATGCTTTCGTTTCTCAGGTCTCAACGGACGCTGGCGCTGCTGGAACCTAACCTTGTAACGACCCGGAAAATTTTCTCAATATTTTCCTTAAAATATTGATCATGTCTAGATATTTTACGAGGAACCTAGGAATACTAGTATGAACTTTAGACTAGTAACCCATGATTTCCCTTTTTATTGAGAAGCTAAATACTAATGGGCCTTATATGGGCTTTTCTAGTACCATGGTTATTAGTGGATTTTAGGTAGAATTTTATATAAATATAAATAGATTTTAATTAGGAATATTAGCATGATTATGAGTGAATTTTAGGGGAATTTTCGAAAAAAATAAAGTGCATGCACCAAGGATTAAACCTTGGACCTAGCCTACCACCATGCATGCACTAACCAATTCACCTAGCAAGGGAGTGCTATAAGGGAAAGAAGTGGATTTTTGTTAAGGCTAAAGGAAGTGAAGAGTCACCATGAGAGGAGACACCATGACTCTTCACTTGCCCTCCTTAATGTGGTATAAAGGTAATGGGAGAAGTGGCATGAGAGTTACATTTTCCTTTCTCTTCTTCCCCAAGACCATTCCTATCCTCCTTTCTTCTTCTTCTAGCCGAAACCACAAGGGTTTCTTTCCCTTGGAAAAAGTTTCACAAAAGACTCCATCTTGAAGATCTAAGGCCCTCTACAAGGATACAAGGGCTAAGGAGAAGTTTAGAGACAAGGAGGTTTTCTTGTTATTTTCTATTCAAGGTTTATAAGCAAGATCAAGGAAGGTAAGACTCCCTCACCTGTGGTATAATGGTTTTCCTTGATATTGTTATGATCTAAGTCCTTGTTTAAGATCTAAGTTGAGAAATCCATGAAGGAGGACTTCTAGGGTTTCGGTCACCTTCATGTTCCCATGGCTAAGATTAGTTTTTAACTCTCTAATGATGGTTCTTATGTCTTCTTATGATGTAAGTGATGCTAGTGGTGATTCATGGGAATTTTTACATTCTTAATGGTCCTTATAAGTTTCGACCAAGACCCCTAACCCATGGTTGGAACTTGATCTAACCATTCAACATGTTTAATTTGTTTTCCCTATGACATGATGGATAGAAATTATGTTTTATAAGAATCTTTCTATGAATTTATGGACCTTTAGGTTTCGGCCAAGAGCTACTCTAGGGCTATGGGATTAGGGTTAGCTTCAACTATGAGATCAAATGTTTTTCTATGACATTGTATGTTTGTATGGGATGTTATTTGTGACCTAGATGAATTTTCCATGGACCTAGGGTCCCTTAGGGTTTCGGCCAAGACTATGACCTAGGGTTTGGATTGGGTTAAAGTCTCAAGGATCCTTGTTTTTAGGTTACAATGATGTAAGTATATGGTTAAGCATGATGTAAGGATCCTTATGTTACTAAAACCCTAGTTTTATGTGTTATGTAACATGATTTTTGGTATGTTTAGGTTATGTGTTATGTTTTACTCATGAATATTATAGATCAAATACCATGAACATATGTGATGTAGGAGTAGGTCGAATAGAATAATGCATGTAGAATATTAAATGCCTATAATGGGAAGATGTGTACGAAGGTCTATGTATGTTTTATGATGAATGCCATGACCCTAAGTACTGTAGAATGTCATGAACCTAAGTGGTATGTATCACGTTCATATGTATTTTACCCATGCAAGTCGTAGGATGGATACTAGGATTATGCATGTTCGATGAAATGTATCATGTATGAACTGTATGTTTATCTTATGTACCATGACACGACAAGCTTTATGAGCTAGGATGATGTTTATACTTTAGGACATGATTACGTATGCATGTCATGTTTATGAATGAAAATGATGAATGAAGTTAAAGTTCATGCCTTCGAGGCATAATTATGATATGGAATGAAAATGATGAATGAAGATAAGGGTTCATGCCTTCAAGGCATAATGAGGATGTTAAGCATTAAGAATGAATGATTATGCTATGTATGTTTTATGAATAAGGAAGCATGTGAAAGTATTTTATTTTATGAATGAGCTTGTACCGGACCTAAGTAAGGTCCACGGTTCTGGACTACCGATGAAGCTGTCCACGGTTCTGGACTACCGATGAAGCTGTCCTTACCCTAGTAGGTCGAGACTAGCTACCTCGTATTTACTTAGGGATGCGCGCATATGATGTATGTATGTGGTACAAGCCGGGGACCCCTATGACGTTATGATTATGTTTAAGTATTTAAAAGTATGATTTTAAAGTAAGCATCCTTATGATATATGCATTTGCTGCATGCATCCATCCATGTTATGCATTATGTTTATGCAAAGTATGTTAATGCAAAGTATGTTTATGCAAATGATTATGTTTATGTCCATGTTAATTATGATGCCATGATTATATCTATGTTCATGCTAAATTATGATGCCATGATTATATCTATGTTCATGCTAAATTATGATGCCATGATTTTATTTATGTTCATGCTAAATTATGATGCCATGATTATATTTATGTTCATGCTAAGAATGATGTCATGATTGTGTTTATGTTTATGATAAGAAGTATGCCAGGATAAGTAGGATTTAAGCATTATGTTTATGTTTATGTGACGTATGAATTTTTGTGAGTAGGAAAGAGTCTTACTAAGCCTATGTGCTTATAGTCTTATTGTCTTATACCGCAGATCAAGCCAACGGAGGTTACTAGGTGAAGCAGCAGGAGGGGCCAAAAGTGTGTGTGTGGTAGTGACATGGCAGAGGAAAGAAGAAAAAGACTCTTCTATTATGTTTTGTGTTTTAAAACACCTCTTTAGATTCTATGCTATACTTATGATAAGTTACTTGCTACTTATGATGCTTATGGATAAAGTAAGGAATGTTATGCTATATTATGCTAAGTTACAATGCTACCATGTTCATGAATGATAGGTCAAGGCATATATACATGTTCTAGTACTAGTTGCATGGTAAAACACATGTGTAAGAAAAAAAATGATTTCGCTGTATTAAGATATTCCTATGCTGTATGTATGTGTATGTATGTTAGCGTAACGCCGTCTCTCGCCACACCGTAAGGTGTGGGAAAAAGAAGGGCGTTACAGGTTGGTATTAGAGCCGTTTGCTATCTCACTACACACACATCAAGCCTCCTTCCTGCAGCTTCCAAGTAAGTACCTCTATGCATACTTTATATTTTCTTTTATGAATTCTAGAATATGCAAGTATGAATGATGCCTTATGATAGCAAGTACCTTTAGGATATGGAATGTGAACGGTACTTCACCTTATTCTTATGGAATCAAATACTTCAGAATGGGATATGCGGGTAGAGATAGAAAAAAATTATTATTGTAACTACTAAGGTAAAGGAAATTGATTTTATCTTGTGTGCTTTTCTCTGTATATATTTGTGAATTGGAAAAAAACAAACTAGTTTTGTACTGGTTTTGTCAGTTGTGTACTGACCGTGTCGTTTTTTTTCAATTCCAGATGTTGCATGAGATCGGCACCACGAGTCGTTACCATGAGAGGAGTTGTGAGTTGATGGAGCAAATAGAAGAGGTGGAGTATAGTCCGGTCCTTGGGATCCAAGGCAACATGGGAAAGTTGGACCGACTATTCTAGAAACTCGAGCAGGAAGGGTTTCCAATCATGGATGACCATAGGATTGGAGCTCTGCTACGTTCATTGCCCAATCGTGCGAGAGAGGTTGCTTATCAGATCTGGGGGCAGCATGGATGCCGTATCTCATATACGGAACTATGTAAGCAACTTCTTCAGCATGAGTTTCCGGAGGATCTGGGGGACTCTGAGGAAGATCCCGAGATGTTCGAGGAGGATCCCGAGATGCACGAGGAGGATCCCGAGATGTATGAGGAGGATCCCGAGATGATCGAGGAAGATCCGGAGATGATCGAGGAGGACCCCGAGATGCCCGAGGGAGAGATGTTTGAGGAAGACCCCGGGATGCTTGAGGAGGATCCCGAAATGGCCGAGGAGGTTCCCGAGATAGAAGAGGAGGATCCGATGGAGACGGTAGAAGATCCTGAGGCAGGCCAAGGGGAGATGAATGAGGGGGTGATAGTCACCGTTATGATATTTTTCATTATGGGCATGATGGCAGCCCATTTAGTTCACTGAGTTCAGATAGTTTTTGTATATAGACTTATAAGATTTGATAAATAAATTTGGGTGAAAAAAAACCCTTTGTTCATAAACATGGTATGAATTGAGCACCATCATAACACTAGTAATTAAGATGAACCTAGTGTTAACGTAATGTTATATAACCTGTGCATTATATAAGTTACCAATCATGTAATATAATTATATTATATTATATAAATCAAATGATAATAATATGAGAGTGTGCACTGATATAAGAATTAGTATAAATATGGCTATACTAATTTACCGATTATATAGGTTCTTGATATGAGCCTACAGGCAGATTGACTTGTATCCTTCCAACCTATAAGTTATCACCTACGCATATTCTCCCATAAGCAATGATAGGTATTATATCTATAATGTATATATAAAAAAAATTTAACCTATAATATAGTCACATGTAGAAAATTATCTGATAGCCTATATACCTAAGATTATAACACTCTCACCTATGTTAGCGTATAGCATTAGTTCCATGATACTAATACTGATATAATTAATGGTATAAGCCATACGGTATAACTTAGGTTGGTGCGCATAGGGTAGGGTCCACTATATTTTTATACTACTTAAAAATATTAGTATTATCAACGGATATTTCACTGTTATCTTATATATAATATATAAGATTACCTTAAGTTATTTTTTTGGTAATATAATAAATAGGATCACACCTATCCTATAATAACCATACAACTAATATAATTCGTGACTCAGGTTGGGAGCTAATAGTTCGGAAGCATACTATTATTAGGTTTACCTTAATAATGATAAAATATTTAGGTATATCATTATGATATATGCACATAATTATATCATGGAGTTATTAATGACATTAGCCCAATTATATGCGAAGGAGATAATCAGACTTCATGGAGTTCCCAGGACCATCATCTCAGATAGGGATGGTCGCTTTACCTCGCATTTTTGGGAGTGTGTTCAGAAGTCCCTCGGCACTAAACTACGATTCAGCACCGCCTTTCACCCTCGGACTGACGGGCAAACTGAACAAGTGAATCAAGTACTGGAGGACATGTTGCGAGCTTGTGCCTTGGATTTCAAAGGGAGCTGGTGCCGATATCTAGGTTTAGCGGAATTCGCTTACAATAATAGCTACCAAGCTACTATCAGAATGACACCTTATGAAGCCTTATATGGGAGGAGATGTAGGTCTTCGATCTGTTGGTACGATGGTGGTGAAAAGAAGGAAATGGGACTCATAACGGACGTCATCGACAGCACCACCCAAGCTATACAGAACATTCGACAACGGATAGAAGCTGCTCAGAGCCGGCAGAAGAGTTATGCAGATGTCCGGCGTAGACCACTGGAATTTAATGTTGGGGATTTGGTGTTCCTCAAAGTGGCTCATATGAAAGGGGTAACGAGATTTGGGAAGAGAGGAAAACTGAGTCCGCGATACGTGGGGTCGTACCTGATCCTGAAAAGAGTGGGCAAGGTGGCATATGAGCTAGAGTTGCCTCCGGAAATGTCAGCTATTCATAACGTGTTCCATGTGTCGATGCTTAAGAAGTGTATTCCAGATATGGATGAAGTGATCGAGCCCCAGACAGTACAAGTTCAGGGGGACCTAAGTTATGAAAGTCGACCTATCCAGATCTTCGATCGGGAAGTCAAGCAGCTAAGGAACAAAGACGTACCCTTAGTCAAGGTCCTATGGCAAAGTCAAAGGTTCGAGGAAGCTACCTGGGAACGCGATGACGAGATGAGACGCAAGTACCCAGAGCTGTTCTAAGTTCGAGGACGAACTTTCATGAGGTATGGGGGATTGTAACGACCCGAAAAATTTTCTCAATATTTTCCTTAAAATATTGATCATGTCTAGATATTTTCCGAGGAACCTAGGAATACTAGTATGAACTTTAGACTAGTAACCCATGATTTCCCTTTTTATTGAGAAGCTAAATACTAATGGGCCTTATATGGGTTTTTCTAGTACCATGGTTATTAGTGGATTTTAGGTAGAATTTAATATAAATATAAATGGATTTTAATTAGGAATATTAGCATGATTATGGGTGAATTTTAGAGGATTTTTCGAAAAAAATAAAGTGCATGCACCAAGGATTAAACCTTGGACCTAGCCTACCACCATGCATGTACTAACCAATTCACCTAGCAAGGGAGTGCTATGAGAGAATGAAGTGGATTTTTGTTAAGGCTAAAGGAAGTGAAGAGTCACCATGAGAGGAGACACCATGACTCTTCACTTGCCCTCCTTAATGTGGTATAAAGGTAATGGGAGAAGTGGCATGGGAGTTACATTTTCCTTTCTCTTCTTCCCCAAGACCATTCCTATCCTCCTTTCTTCTTCTTCTAGCCGAAACCACAAGGGTTTCTTTCCCTTGGAAAAAGTTTCACAAAAGACTCCATCTTGAAGATCTAAGGCCCTCTACAAGGATACAAGGGCTAAGGAGAAGTTTAGAGACAAGGAGGTTTTCTTGTTATTTTCTATTCAAGGTTTATAAGCAAGATCAAGGAAGGTAAGACTCCCTCACCTATGGTATAATGGTTTTCCTTGATATTGTTATGATCTAAGTCCTTGTTTAAGATCTAAGTTGAGAAATCCATGAAGGAGGACTTCTAGGGTTTCGGTCACCTTCATGTTCCCATGGCTAGGATTAGTTTTAACTCTCTAATGATGGTTCTTATGTCTTCTTATGATGTAATTGATGTTAGTGGTGATTCATGGGAATTTTTACATTCTTAATGGTCCTTATAAGTTTCGACCAAGACCCCTAACCCATGGTTGGAACTTGATCTAACCATTCAACATGTTTAATTTGTTTTCCCTATGACATGATAGATAGAAATTGTGTTTTATAAGAATTTTTCTATGAATTTATGGACCTTTAGGTTTCGGCCAAGAGCTACTCTAGGGCTATGGGATTAGGGTTAGCTTCAACTATGGGATCAAATGTTTTTCTATGGCATTGTATGTTTGTATGGGATGTTATTTGTGACCTAGATGAATTTTCCATGGACCTAGGGTCCCTTAGGGTTTCGGCCAAGACCATGACCTAGGGTTTGGATTGGGTTAAAGTCTCAAGGATCCTTGTTTTTAGGTTACAATGATGTAAGTATATGGTTAAGCATGATGTAAGGATCCTTATGTTACTAAAACCCTAGTTTTATGTGTTATGTAACATGATTTTTGGTATGTTTAGGTTATGTGTTATGTTTTACTCATGAATATTATAGATCAAATACCATGAACATATGTGATGTAGGAGTAGGTCGAATAGAATAATGTATGTAGAATATTAAATGCCTATAATGGGAAGATGTGTACGAAGGTCTATGTATGTTTTATGATGAATGTCATGACCCTAAGTACTGTAGAATGTCATGAACCTAAGTGGTATGTATCACGTTCATATGTATTTTACCCATGCAAGTCGTAGGATGGATACTAGGATTATGCATGTTCGATGAAATGTATCATGTATGAACTGCATGTTTATCTTATGTACCATGACACGGCAAGCTTTATGAGCTAGGATGATGTTTATACTTTAGGACATGATTACGTATGCATGTCATGTTTATGAATGAAAATGATGAATGAAGTTAAAGTTCATGCCTTCGAGGCATAGTTATGATATGGAATGAAAATGATAAATGAAGATAAGGGTTCATGCCTTCAAGGCATAATGAGGATGTTAAGCATTAAGAATGAATGATTATGCTATGTATGTTTTATGAATAAGGAAGCATGTGAAAGTATTTTATTTTATGAATGGGCTTGTACCGGACCTAAGTAAGGTCCACGGTTCTGGACTACCGATGAAGCTGTCCACGGTTCTGGACTACCGATAAAGCTGTCCACGGTTCTGGACTACCGATGAAGCTGTCCACGGTTCTAGACTACCGATGAAGCTGTCCACGGTTCTGGACTACCAATGAAGCTGTCCTTACCCTAGTAGGTCGAGACTAGCTACCTCGTATTTACTTAGGGATGCGCGCATATGATGTATGTATGTGGTACAAGCCGGGGACCCCTATGACGTTATGATTATGTTTAAGTATTTAAAAGTATGATTTTAAACTAAGCATCCTTATGATATATGCATTTGCCGCATGCATCCATCCATCTTATGCATTATGTTTATGCAAAGTATGTTAATGCAAAGTATGTTTATGCAAATGATTATGTTTATGTCCATGTTAATTATGATGCCAAGATTTTATTTATGTTCATGCTAAATTATGATGTCATGATTTTATTTATGTTCATGCTAAATTATGATGCCATGATTATATTTATGTTCATGCTAAGAATGATGTCATGATTGTATTTATGTTTATGATAAGAAGTATGCCAGGATAAGTAGGATTTAAGCATTATGTTTATGTTTATGTGACGTATGAATTTTTGTGAGTAGGAAAGAGTCTTACTAAGCCTATGTGCTTATAGTCTTATTGTCTTATACCGCAGATCAAGCCAACGGAGGTTACTAGGTGAAGCAGCAGGAGGGGCCAAAAGTGTGTGTGTGGTAGTGACATGGTAGAGGAAAGAAGAAAAAGACTCTTCTATTATGATCTGTGTTTTAAAACGCCTTTTTAGATTCTATGCTATACTTATGATAAGTTACTTGCTACTTATGATGCTTATGGATAAAGTAAGGAATGTTATGCTTTAATATGCTAAGTTACAATGCTACCATGTTCATGAATGATAGGTCAAGGCATATATACATGTTCTAGTACTAGTTGCATGGTAAAACGCATGTGTAAGAAAAAAAAATGATTCCGCTGCATTAAGATATTCCTATGCCGTATGTATGTGTATGTATGTTAGCGTAATGCCATCTCTCACCACACCGTAAGGTGTGGGAAAAAGACGGGTGTTACAAACCTGGGGCTCAACTGGGGCTCAGCTGAGGAGAGGTCAGGGAGTCCAGGAGAGGTCAGGTAGCTGGGCTGTGCAGATGAGCAGCTGGGAGCTGCAGAGGAGCGTCTGGCGACAGCAGCAGCAGGTTAAGTGGTTGGCGATGAAGAGAAGAGAAGAAGGCTCTGCGTGCGAGATCTTCTTGCTTTAGCTACATCTGAGAAGTTTGGTTGCTGCTACACATATTCTGATCCTTGATGCAACCTATTAAGATATTGCATACTTGAGTGCTTGGAAGAAGAAACAAGGAGCTTGGCGAGTCCATCAGCAAAAAGACACGAAGAGGGAGTTCTTGCGTGAGATCTGTGCTGAGTGGAGCTCGGTGAGGAGTTCACTTGTGTTCTTTCTATCCTAAGTGCTCTGTAAGCTTTCTTTGTGTTTCATTGTGATTAGTTTCATATACACTGATTGAAACGCTGTGGAGAGGTTACTCCACCGAGAAGGAGGTTGCATTCTATCCAAATTTTTGGGGCTTGATCTGCCGACGATCAAGGGATCACCCACCTCACGGGCATGCCAAGGAGTATGGGCATGTTATCTCCGAACCTTGTAACTCCTCTTTGTTAGCGTTCTTGTTTGTGCTTAGCTTAGGGTTTAATTTCTGCAATTCTCTGTTTGTATTCGTCTTCCGCTGCTACTAACCTTGAAGTGCAGAAATCCCTAAAAGCTCAAAGAGTTTGTGTCTGGCTATATTCACCCCCCTCTCTAGCCATCCAAGCTCCAACAAGTGGTATCAGAGCTTGGGGCTCTGTTTAAGTGGCTTAACATCCGAGATCTTCAACGATGGTAATGGGAAGAGTAGGGTTCAACACAAACAGACCTCCATTCTTGGATGGTTCAGATTTTCCGTATTGGATGTCAATGATAGAATTTTATTTGAAGACAAACATGAGCATGTGGTTCTCAGTGAAGGAGGGTTTCTCTCCTCCAAAGGATATTGAGGGAAAAGATCTAGACTTTTCCATATGGTCGACTGAGCAAATCAAAAAGGGGGAAGCCAATACCAAAGCTATTGTCACCTTGCAATGTCGGATGAACAAAGAGCAGCTAATCAAGGTTGGCCCCTTCACTTCGGCCAAAGACCTATGGAACAAACTCATTGAGCTCCATGAGGGAACTCAAGATACACGAACAGTCAAGAAGGACCTTTTTCTCAACCAACTTCAAAATCTGCCCATCGAAGAAGATGAAACTGTAAGTGTACTTCATGGTCATTTTAAAGAAATCCTCAACGGTCTCCACTCCATCAATGAAAAGGTAGAAAACCGAGACCTAGTAAGGTATGTTCTTAAAACTTTTCCTAGGAACGCCTTGTGGTCATCCATGGTGGATGCTTACAAGGTTTCCAAGGACTTATCTTTTGTTAAGTTAGAGGATTTGTTTTGTGAGATGGAGCTACACGACATCTCTAACACAAGCCCAAAAGAGAAAGGGTTTGATTTAGTGGCAGGTGACAAAAAAAAAGAAGAATGACAAGGAGGAGGAGGAAAGTCACTGTCACGTGGCTCTCGTGGCCTTAGAAGAGTCATCCAAGGAGAGTGACAACGAATCAAGCTCCTCAACCGCGCCTTCATCATCTTCGGATGATGAAGAGGTAATCTCTCCCGAGTTGGATAAGTGCTATAGAACAATAGCATGCCTAACTAAGTTGCTTAAGAAATCTAAGGCAAAAGTTAAATAATTAAGATTAGAAGTAGAGGAATTGAAAACCTCTAAGGATGAGGTAATTGATGACTCACATGATAAGTCCCTTGAGAATGAAAATAAGGACTTAAAGAGCGAAATTGAAAATCTCAAGAATATTCTTGAGAGGTTTTCAACTAGTTCTAAACATTAGACATGGTATTAAATTCCCAAAGGGCGGTTTACAATAAGGCCGGTTTGGGTTACCAACCTAAAGAACCTAGTATCATATCACTAATGTCTAGAACACATTTTGGATCACAAAATAAGTCTATGGTTCAAAAGGCTAGAAAGAAAATGACTAAGGCATGGGTGCCAAAGTCTTTCATTGTAGATGCCTTAGGTCCCAAAATTTGGGTACCTAAAACTTCCATATTTCGAATTGTATAAACATTATTTGAGGGGGAGCATCTATCAACATGGGAGGTTGATATTTGGTGCTCCAAACCCATGACCAAGGAAAAAATTGTCATTCACATGGTTGGTTATGGAAAATTCGAATTAACTGCTTTGAGCTTCATTGTCTTAGTTCTTATAACAAGATGATCCCTTGACTAGTGATTTATGAAATCTCATTTGGGCAATAAAGAAACTTATCATGCAACGAATGATAGTATATCCATGCTTCAAAATAAATAAACAAGTTTTGAAAAAAAAATATTCACATGAATGATTTAGGTTGACACATAACTTACTCTTGCCATGGATTGTTTAGGATAATTAGGTTTATTGTTGCAATTTATGTTTTTCTGCAATTCATGGTTTATGATATGCCTTATGTCAAGCCTAAGGAGTCCATTTTCTTGTATATGTTATACAACATGAATGCATGCTAAAGAACAAGGATTAACACATAGTTTGTACTAATAAGGTATCACCAAACAAAGAATATGAGCTTAAGGTTTAGGCTTAAGTTTTTCTTAATATTTTGGAGATGAACTTAGTTGAATATGCCATGATCTTACTGTTTGTGTGATTAACCGTAATGTATGATACCAATTTTGTTTAAGAACAGCATGCTCACATAGTTCATGATGTTTCAAGTTCCATGACTTGTTTTGTTTTCCCACTTGACTGATATCAAACCTAATGTCATCCATATGCCTAATATTAATTGGATCACTAAGGTATCAGTACTTAAGTGTAGATTGGATTATCAAGATTGTTAGGAATAAACAAGAACATACTTAGAACATAACTGATCATTCAAACCTAGTGTTGCTACTTTAATCCATAGAAATTCTTGATTATTGATATGAAATGAAGCCTAGTTAAGGGACTCAAATCAGATTGCTTGTTTTGATTAAATGAATTATGGTTAATGGAACTCATTTAGGGAGTAAATCTGATTGTATTAGGGATTAGAGTGATTAAGAGTTGAAACAAACTTGTTTCTGAAACTGATCAGTTTCAAAAAACATTCTGTATCAGACCTGATCGGTCCACCAACCGATCAGGACTCACCCTGATCGGTCCGGTGACCGATCAGATCAACACTGATCAGAGGTATCAGACTACTCCTCAGTCCGATTCCATTTCATCAAGTTGTATCAGATTACCTGATCATACTGATACACACAAATCTGATACAAACCAAGTACAATTGAAACATACTTGATCCTCCATTGGTACAAACCTGGTACTAAGTGAGTACATGTTTGTTCAAGTGTTCAAAGAAGGGTAGGAATTTTTAAGACCCTTGATTCTCAGAAAATTTTCTGAAACATCAAGTATTAAAATGCTGATTTGATACAAACCTATGTTGGAATGTTCAAATTCATAAGAAAGGGTTTGTTGAGTCATGACTCTTGTTCTTAATGTCGTGTTTTAGAAATGTTTCTGGAATGTCGAATATCAATGGAGTCTACACCCTTGTTTTGGAATGCAAATTGTTAATGCAGTCTGATCAGGAACGTATCAGGGGTTCAAAATTTTTTCTGAAATCTGATCGCTCACCCGACTAATAAGAAATATTTCTGTATCAAATAATCAACGAACCTGATCGGTCTAGAGACCAATCAGGATTATATGTCAGATACAGATGCATTCCTTACTTGACCTATGAAACATATACATGTCTGACCATGATATAATTCCGTATATGTTTTCATGTGAAATTCAAAATTTACCTTTGATTATTTTGGGTTTGGGGAGAGACCCTTGGTTTGAGGGGGAGGTATGTTCCAACTTAATAACCATACCCTTTTCGATGTTTAACAAAGGGGGAGAGAATGGTTGATTAAGTTTAGGGTTATTGTAGGGGGAGGATTTTGATTCCCTTTCGATAATTGAACTGCCTTCAATTGATCATTAATGCCTAAACTTAAATCGGGTTGTCAAACAATAAAAAGGGGGAGATTGTTGATGCAGTCTGACCCTGATTGTTGTTTTGGTGTTTGACACGGATTTAAGTTTGATTCAAGTTTGGTTGAATTCGGATTAAGTCCAGGTGGATCGGGAGATCGCACGCTGACATGTGAAAAGTCCTAGCTTGGATGGATAGGTGTGAAAAAGTCCTAGCTTGGAGGGCTAGGTGTGAAAAGTCCTAGCTTGGAGGGCTAGGTGTGAAAAGTCCTAACTTGGAGGGTTAGCTGTGAAAAAGTCCTAACTTGGAGGGATAGGTGTGAAAAGTCCTAGCTTGGAGGGCTAGGTGTGAAAAGTCATAACTTGGAGGGTTAGGTGGGAAAAGGTCCTAGCTTGGAGGGCTAGATTGGATGAAACCCTGGCTTGGAGGGACAGGTCGTAGCCTGGAGGGCTAGGTTGGATGAAGCCCCGGCTTGGAGGGCCAGGTCCTAGCTTGGAGGGCTAGGGTGGATGAAACCCTGACTTGGAGGGCTAGGTTGGATGAAATCCCGGCTTGTGAAGCCAGGTCCTAGCTTGGAGGGCTAGGTTGAAGTCCCGGTGAGTGAAACTGAGCATGGAGTCTTGGTCCGGGGGACTAAGAATGAGTCAAATAAGGGCTGGAAGCTTGTTCTCGGGACTTAGAGTGGATCTGACCTTGCCTGGATCGGTCTAGTGACCGATCAGGGACGTTGGCACGGAGTTCCCTCGTGGATCGGTCTGGTGACTGATCCAGCTATGTCTGATCGGTCTGGTTACCGATCAGGGATACTATTCAGATCGTTCTGGTGAACGATCAAATGTCACGAGCTCCTCACTACGACCAATCAGGCTGGAGCCTGATCGGTCAGGAGGTGTCCTGATCGGTCCCCAGACCGATCAGGCCTCACCCTGATCGGTTTGGTGACCGATCAGGCCACACCCTGATCGGTATGGTGACAGATCAGGCCACATCCTGATCGGTCTGGGGATCGATCAGGAGTGTGCAGCAGATTGCTAGATAGGTCTGGTGACCAATCAGGGTTCTCTCTGATCGGTCTGGGGACCGATCAGAAGCTGAACTTTAATTCAAATTCACTGTCAGACGCTCTGATCGCGTCTGTTTTCTCTGCCGATTCTCTGATACACTGCTGATTATGTTTGATATGATTTGCTAAGCTTCTGTTGAAGTGTACAGGCTTTACAGGGATGGATTCAAACACTCAAGGAGGGTCAAAGGGAGACTTTCCATCGAGCAGGTTTGGATGCTTTCTTTTCTCAGGTCTCAACGAACGCTGGCGCTGCTGGAAGCTAACCTGGGGCTCGACCGGGGCTCAGCTGAGGAGAGGTCAGGGAGTCCAGGAGAGGTCAGGTAGCTGGGTTGTGTAGATGAGCAGCTGGGTGCTGTAGAGGAGTGTCTGGCGACTACAGCAGCAGGTTAAGTGGCTGGCGATGAAGATAAGAGAAGAAGGATCTGCGTGTGAGATCTTCTTGCTTTAGCTACAACTGAGAAGTTTGGTTGCTACTACACATATTCTGATCCTTGAAGCAACCTGTTGAGATATTGCATACTTGAGTGCTTGGAAGAAGAAACAAGGAGCTTAGCGAGTCCATCAGCAAGAAGACACGAAGAGGGAGTTCTTGCGTGAGATGTGTGCTGAGTGGAGAACGGTGAGGAGTTCACTTGTGTTCTTTCTGTCCTAAGTGCTCTGTAAGCTTTCTTTGTGTTTCATTGTGATTAATTTCATATACACTAATTGAAACGCTGTGGAGAGATTACTCCACCGAGAAGGAGGATGCGTTCTATCCGGATTTCCGGGGCTTGATCTGCCGACGATCAAGGGATCACCCACCTCACGGGCACGCCATGTTGGGACCGGGTGCATGTTGACATGGATGCGGGTTCGTAATTTTAAAATTAATTACGTGCAGCGGAAGATTTAGCATAAATAATTTCTCAAATTATTTAACCACACATCTAAGCATGCAAACTTATCTTGTATAGACATGATCATATATTTAAAATTTTACAGAAACGTAAACTAATTTACTTGTTACCTCGCGTAACTCGAAGGAAGGGACGAGATCCAACCGTAAGCGTCCCTCGGAAGCTCCGCCTCTATTCGCGTCCACGCCGAGAATCTTCGGGATGACTTCGCAAAGCCACGAGTTTCGTGTTCTCGAGAACTACTAGATTCTCCGAGAACGCGACAAGAGAACCAAGAGAGAAGTAATCATATCGGAAAAACTCACCACCAAGGTTGGCCGGAATCACAATTCCGGCGAGAAGGAGGAAGATGACTTGCGCCCAATCCCAAGGTGATGATGGCCGGAGAGGAAGATCGTCCCAACAGAAGAACTTCGTCGCCTCGGTGCTTCTCCTTGTGCTCGCGGCAAGAAGAAGGGAGAAGAGGTGTGGCCGGCCAAGAGGAAGAAGGGAGGAGAGGGCTAGAGAGCCTAGCCAAGAATACTTGGATTATTTCGAATTAATTCCAAGCCTTTCCTTGGGTCCTTTATATAGTGGCCTCTCAACCGCCAAGTCTCTTTTTTCTTATGGAATAAATTTTCATAAGAAATTTATCATATAAATTTTCTATGACTTATTCCATCATGCCAAGTCTTGATTTTATATCATGGTTAAAATCATATTTTAATTCATGATAAAAATCAACCAAGTCTCTTTTTCTTATGGAATAAATTTTTCATAAGAAATTTATCATATAAATTTCTTTATATAAATTTCTTTATCATGGTAAATCAATCCATGATTGATTTTATAAAATAAAATAAACCAATCCATGGTTCATTTTAATTTCCATGAAAAATAAATTTTATATAAATTTCTTTATATAAATTTTTTTAATATAAATTTCTTTATCATGGTAAATCAATCCATGATTGATTTTATAAAATAAAATAAACTAATCCATGGTTCATTTTAATTTCCATGAAAAATAAATTTTATATAAATTTCTTTATATAAATTTTTTTTATATAAATTTCTTTATCATGGTAAATCAATCCATGATTGATTTTATAAAATAAAATAAACCAATCCATGGTTCATTTTAATTTCCATGAAAAATAAATTTTATATAAATTTCTTTATCATGGTAAATCAATCCATGATTGATTTTATAAAATAAAATAAACCAATCCATGGTTCATTTTAATTTCCATGAAAAATAAATTTTATATAAATTTCTTTATATAAATTTTTTTTATATAAATTTCTTTATCATGGTAAATCAATCCATGATTGATTTTATAAAATAAAATAAACCAATCCATGGTTCATTTTAATTTCCATGAAAAATAAATTTTATATAAATTTCTTTATATAAATTTCTTTATCATGGTAAATCAATCCATGATTGATTTTATAAAATAAAATAAACTAATCCATGGTTCATTTTAATTTCCATGAAAAAATAAACCAAACCTTGGTTTATATAAAAATTTATATCATCCATAATTTTATAAAACAAACCACACTTGATTTATTTTATAAATTGAACCAAACAATTTGGTTCCCTCCCTTTGTTGTGGCCGGCCAACCAAAGAGGGTGGGGACCCTCTTTGGCCGGCCTATCCAGGCCACGCCCCAATGAATTAAACTCATTTAATTCATCCATTAAGTCTTCAAAAGACTTAGCCATTTTACGCTTCCGATGCGTCTCTGAAAAATTCAGATTCGACTTATCGTTTGGCTCAACCAAACCTAATCTCTCTTGATTGGAAAATCTAATTTTCAACTCATTTTAAATCCCTTGGATTACTCGTAGTGCGTGTGACTAAATAGACTTTCGATTTATGTTGGCCGTCTATAATTAACCAATTATAGAACGATCATGAGTGGCACCTAGTAGTACATCATGATCCTTAATTAATCGAAAGATCAACGGTTGACCTCAGAAACAATTCTGAAACCCTTCAGCAGCTATAATGAATCGTGCCTCATTCCCTTCACCATCTTATGCCCACTTGGTTCAGGACATGGTCTATGTGTGTCAGTCCCCACTAGGCTGACTACGTCACACCTAGCCCAAGTAACATTTTCTCGTCCTACGGATTCTAATTACTCTCATGTATCTAAGAGATTCATACTCTGAACATGTCATGCTCTGGCCAGAGGCTTCGAGTAACAATCCGACGATAGGCCTTGGGTATACATCTCCTCGCAAGGAGTAGTGAATCCTTTGTAGGATGTTCAAACATCTTCGGACACTTCGACTTATACCCAATCATCCTGGGTTCACACCTCCTTGGAGATGCTTGCTTAAGATGTCAAAGTATAAGTCTCCATGACAAAGATGACTTGAACACTGCAAGTCAAAGGAACATCGCACTTAAGCTGCAGTAAGAACTTCACTGACATGTCTATATGTAGACTACCATATGAAGTTTTACAGCCAGTCACTCCAATGAACTAGTTCCCTTAACTAGCATTCATGTTTATCTCCGGACATCCCAATGCCACCAGCCAGTGAGAATCGGCTGATTAGAGAATAACCCATGCTAGTCTCACCAGAATTGATAGTGTCCGTATTTATCAATTCATCGACTAGGGACAATTTCAATACTTCACAATTGCACATGTAGAGATAATCACTTGTTGTGAATTCATCACAAATTCTCTCATGCTGTGAATTGTATTGCGGACATTCAGTAAATGAGTTTAAGATCTCAATCAAATACATAAACATGTTTACTCAAATAGTGAATATTCATTTATTAAAATAAATGATTACAATCATAAGGCGATTGCCTTAGGACACTTTTCTCATATCACTAACACGCCAAGGAGTAGGGGAAAGTTATCCCCGAACCTTGTAACTCCTCTTTGTTAGCGTTCTTGTTTGTGCTTAGCTTAGGGTTTAATTTCTGCAATACTCTATTTGTATTCGTCTTCCGCTGCTACTAACCTTGAAGTGCAGAAATCCCTAAAAGCTCAAAGAGTTTATGTCTGGCTATATTCACCCCCTCTCTAGCCATCCAAGCTCCAACACACATCAAGAAAATGACTCCGACATAAAAATCCATAAATGTTCACAAATCCCCAAGGTATCTCACAACCTAGGATCTGATGCCAAATAAATTTGTAGGACCGGTGTCGTCATAAAGGGGGGTGAATATTGACCGTAAAGATCCTTTGCGGAAATCGTCTTTCGGATCTTCGTTCTAGACTCAGAGTTAGTGTAGCGGAAAATATACAGAATGAAGAAAACAAACAACAACACAGATTGCACGCGGGATTTTTACTTGGTTCCCGACCCCCCAGGGTCAGTACATCCAAGGCCTATGCACGGGAACGCCCGTCCACTAATGGTCTCCTTTCCGGACTTTCCAGAGGCGGAGAAACCCATCGTACAGTGCAAGAGTTACAAACAAAAAGGATAAATAAATTGAACTGCAGAATGTAAACTCAAACCGAACAAACAGAATTGAAACTCGGTCGATCTGGACCTCCGAAGTACCGCGCACTTCCTCCTGGAGCCTCCTGGTGGTAGAGATTCGTCGTTAGCACTTTGTCGTCACTTGGGAAGCTTAGAATCGTGTTTGGAAGTCGTGTCTCGAGTTGAGGGGTGGAAGCCCCTTTTATAGTGTTCATTGGGGCACCTGTCATGACTGGGGCGCCTAAAAGGACTTTGTCAAAGTTTATCTCCACGCCGAACTCGCCACAGTAGATAAACCTCTTGACCAGGGCGCCCTGGACCTCCCAGATGCCTCAATTAACTTGGTTAAAGCTTATCCCTGCTTCGCACTCGTAGCAGCAGATACAGCTTTCAACCAGGGCGCCTGTATCATAGGGGGGGTCTGAATGAAGAGCCTTTTTGCCTCCTTTCATTGAGGTGCCTCCTTCAATGGGGGCACCTGGCAGCCAGCCTTCTAGCCGCATTGTGTGTTGTTCGCTTGCTTTGTCTTCCATTCTAGGTACCTGCAAGATATACAAATACAAAGCAAATATACACACAATCTTAGCCAACTGTTGATGTAGTCTGACCCTGATGGTTGTTTTGGTGTTGACACCGATTTTAGTTTAGGTTAATGACATGATTCGGATTAAGTCCAGGTTGATCAGGAGATCACACACTGGCATGAGAAAAGACCTAGTGGGACTAGGCACACCTAGTGGGACTAGGTGAAGTGGAAAAGACCTAGTGGGACTAGGCACACCTAGTGGGACTAGGTGAAATCCTGGTGAGTGAAGCTAGGTCCTAGCTTGGGTAGCTAGGTTGGATGAAATCCTGGTGAGTGAAGCCAGGTCCTAGTTTGGGAAGCTAGGTTGAACAAAGTCCCGGTGAGTGAAACTGGGCATGGAGTCTTGGTCCAGGAGACTGAGCACGAGTCAGAGAAGGCTGGGAGCCCGTTCTCTTGGCTTAGAGTGGAATTGGCCATAACCTAATCGGTCTGGCGACCGATCAGGGAAGTTGGCACGAACTTCCTTCGTGGATTGGTCTGGTGACCGATTCAGAGAAGTCTAATCGGTCTGGTGACCGATCAGGGAGCGAACAGAAACGTTATTTGACTTTTGTTCTGCTCCTGATCGGTCTGGTGACCGATCAGGGAGAGAACAGAAGCTTTTGTGTTCGACTTCTGATCGGTCTGGTGACCGATCAGGGAGACCTTCAGGTCGTTCTGGTGAACGATCAAGTGTCGCGAGTTTCTCCTTATAACCGATCAGGCTTCAACCTGATCGGTCAGGAAGTGTCCTGATCGGTCCCCAGACCGATCATGCCATAACCTGATCGGTCTGGTGACCGATCAGTGGGTTTGGCATGCGAATGCTAAAGGTTTGTCCTCAGCTGATGGATCAGACTGGTGACCGATCCCCAGTACTTGATCGGTCAGGGTGACCGATCAAAGATGAGCTCGCGATCTCATCTTTCTCACTGTGGACCGATCAGGCTGGAGCCTGATCGGTCTGAGCTTGACCTGATCGGTCTGGTGACCGATCATGGTTCACTCTGATCGGTCCGGTGACCGATCAGAAACTGAACTTTAATTCAAAATACACTATAAGAAGTTCTGATTGCATTCTGATTTCTACTGATACACTACTGATATCTACTCTGATCATCTGCTTATTGATTCTCTGTTGATTTGCTGTGCTAAACATCTGCTAAGTGTGCAGGTAACTCAGGGATTAATCAAGGAGGGTCAACCGAGTCTTTCACTACGATAGTTTGGCTGTTTTCCTGTTGCAGGAAACAACATCTTCTGGCGCGAGCTGCAACGGCTGAGAAGCTGATAACCTGGAGCTCGACTGGAGAGGGTTCAGTGAGTCCAGAGGAGGTCAGGGTTAGCTGGGCTATTACAGATGAGAAGCTGGCAGGTTGCAGAGAGGAGCGTCTGGTAACCTTGCGTGAAGCAGGTTAAGAGCTGGATGGAGAAGAGGAGAAGGTATCTCGGTCTTTGGCCACAACTCAGGAGCTCCTCAAGCGACAACATTCATTGATCAGATACACGTGAGCAAGACTTGAGCATCATTTTGGAGACTGCAACGTGAGCACTTGGAAGAGGCAGAGAGCTTGGCGAGTCCATTAGCAAGACATGAAGAGCTGGGAGTTCTTGCGTGAGATCTATCCTGAGTTGAGCTCAGTGGAGAGTTCTCTTGTGTTCCTTTTGTTCTAAGTGCTCTATAAGCCTTCTCGTGTTTCTCTATGCTTAATTTCTTTATTCTGATTGAAACGCTGTGGAGAGGTTACTCCACCGAGAAGGAGGTTCCATTCTATCCGGATTTCCCAGGGCTTGATCTGTCGACGATCAAGGGATCGCCCACCTTACGGGCACGCCAAGGAGTAGGGGCAAGTTATCCCCGAACCTTGTAAATCCTCTTTGTTAGTGGTTTTGTAGTGTTGTCTCTGTTTTTGTTTTGTTTTCTGCTCTTGTGTGCATCCGCTACTAACCTGACTGCAGAGAAACTCCAAAGAGAAAAACCCTAAGTGTAGAAATCTGAATAAGAGCAAAGAAATTTGTGTCTGGCTACATTCACCCCCCCCCCTCTCTAGCCATCTAAGCACCAACAAGTGGTATCAGAGCTTGGGGCTCTGTTCAAGCGGCTTAACATCCGAGAGCTAACGACGATGGCTTTGAGAGAAGGATTTAGCACCACTCGGTCTCCCTTCTTCGATGGATCTGATTTTCAGTATTGGAGGTCTCGCATGGAGTACTACCTCAAGACCGATATTGGAATGTGGTTCTCCGTGAAGGAAGACTTCACCCCTCCAAGAGACACGGAGGGAAAAGAGTTGATGTCTTCACGGTAGTCGGCTGAGCAAACGCGCAAAGGAGAAGCCGATGCGAAGGCGGTGGTGACCATGCAATGTGGAATGAACAAGGACCAACTAATCAAAGTTGGTCCCTTTACAAGCGCAAGGGATTTATGGAACAAGCTCATCGAACTCCATGAGGGCACCCGAGACTCGAGAATAGCCAAGAGGGACTTGTTTCTTAATCAACTACAAAATCTCTCCATGAAGGAGAGTGAAACGGTAAGTGACCTTCATAGTAGATTCAAAGAAGTTCTCAACTGTCTTCACTCCATTGACGAAAAGGTCGAGAACCGTGACCTTGTGAGGTACGTTTTAAAGTCTTTTCCAAGGAATGCCTTGTGGTCATCCATAGTGGATGCCTACAAAGTTTCCAAGGATCTTTCCTTTGTTAAAATAGAAGATTTATTTTGTGAGATGGAATTACATGAGATCGCTAACAAAAGTCCAAAGGAGAAAGGTGTAGCTTTTGTGGCAGGTGACAAAAGAAAGAAGAAGGACAAGGAGGAGGAGAAGAACACATGTCATATGACTTTCATGGCACTAGAGGTACCAATTGAAGAAAGTGGTGACGAATCAAGTGACTCCTCAACCGCGGCTTCATCATCTTCGGATGATGAAGGAGTAATTTCTCCCAAACTAGATAAATGCTATAGAACAATAGCTTGCTTGACAAACATGTTTAAAAAATCTATGAATAATGTGAAGGCTTTAATATTAGAAATAGAACAATTGAAAACACCTAAAGACCATGTTATTGATGACTTGCATGTTAAGATTCTTGAGGATGAAAATAAAGACTTGAAGAGCGAAGTTGAAAACCTCAAGAATATTCTTGAGAAATTTACAACAAGCTCCAAAACCCTAGACATGGTTCTCAATTCACAAAGAGCGATTTACAACAAGGTCGGTATAGGTTACCGACCTAAAGAACCTACTTTTGTTTCATTAATGTCTAGAATTCGTATTAGACCACCAAATGATTCTAGGGTTCATGGACGTAAGAAGAAAATGACTAAAGCATGGGTGCCCAAGGCCTTTATTGTTGATGCATTGGGTCCCAAAATTTGGGTACCTAAGACCTCTATCTTTAGAATTGTATAGCTTGGATTGAGGGGGAGCATCTATCAACATGGGGTGTTGATAGTAGGTGCTCCAAACACGTGACCATGAAGGGAAAATTCCTATGAAATTCTATGATCCCCATTGTTTGGTTTTTGTAATGATATATGCCCTTGGCCAGTAATTTTTAATCATGGATAGTACACTTAAGGATTGAATGAAGATTCTATGATGTTGCTTCCCTGACATAATCTAGCGTTTTTCTTTGCTATGTATGCCACATTTAATCTTCAACTTACTTGGAAAACGAATAGGTGTAATTTGTTGCTAGAAATTCAGTTTAGGACTTAATGGAGGATTAAACTCTGATAATAAACTTGTCACGAAGTTGTTAAACTTATAAGGACTCTTGATTCTTGTTAAGGAATCAATTCTAGTCAAGGGAACACCCCCAGGATGATAAACATCCATCTAATCGTATTAGAATTTGATAGGAAGTCTGAAACTGAAGTTTCTGAATCGTATCAAAATTTTTCTGATACCTGATCGGTCCACAGACCGATCAGGGACCTCCCTGATCGGTCACCGGACCGATCAGGAGTTGGCTTGATCAGTCCAATTGACCGATCAAGCAATCCCTCGACATCCCACTGAAGTTCCTCTGTGTTGGCCTGGATTGGTCCACTGACCGATCTGGCCCCCTGGGTGATCGGTTCATCAACCGATCAGAAGGGTCACAGAAAACCTCGCAAACTCTCTGTTCATTTCTTGATCGATCGGCAGACCGATCAGGGGCTTGCCTGATCGGTCACCCGACCGATCAGGACCCAGCCAGACCGATCAGAATGAAGCCTGATCGGTCTGGGCGTTCCAGGATCGAACGCTCGACCGTTCTATTGCAATAAATTTCGGTTGGTGGATCGGTCCACCAACCTATTAACTTCATCAATCTCATATTTCTCTAACCCTAGCCGACCAAAACCACTTCTTCCTCCTCCTGCGTGTCTTCTGCCTGCGCATGAGCTCTCTTCCTGCGACTTCTTGCGAGCTCTCGTTTTCCTCTGATTCCTGCGCTGAGTGAGTTCTTGCTGTGAGTTTCTTCCTTCTACGCAAGTCCTCTGCGTCGTTCCATTCTCTGCGCAGTCTCTTCTCTCAACTTTTGAGACGTGTTCTTCCCAAACAAACCAGCCAACGGAATAACCCCTAAGTAAGTTTGGTTTTGTTTTTAATCTGTTGATTACTTCTTCAGTCATGATTTGTGAAAGCTAACCATGGTGGTTCTTTGTGTGATTGTGTACCGTGACCTTGCCCTTGCCGTGCCTTACCCTTCTGTTCACTTGCCTATTGATCACACTGCACTGATTAAATTTCTCGCTGATCAAATCTTATCTTGCAAATTTTTGTGTGTTCACTTGATTCTTCTGTGTCGTGACCTACCCTATCAAATCTTATTATTGATCAAACCTTACCCTTGTGATCATTTAATTTGTGCCATGATTATCAACTTATGTCGTGATCTTACTCTCAATTGATCACTGTTTGGCTGTGACTTTAATTATCCTTGCCATGATCCAACATTAGGAAATCTTTAAAGGGCAAAGAAGCCGCTACGGAGACCTCGAAGGGCAAAGGTCCTTCATCGTCTGTATCCCCTCGTAGGCCTCAACCTTCCTCTAGTTCTCGATTTCCTAATGCTGCATTCGAACAAGCTTTTCAAACTAGAACTTTCAAACTCCTTCCGTGTAGGTCTATTGATAGACGTTTTCTATATGACCACTGTCCCTCTATTAAAGAGGTAGTCGATTTTTACAATCTCGAATTCTTCCTTTCCCTTGAGTGGACCATCAATTTTGACCTCGTATCAGAATTCTATAACAATTTACAACAAGGACCGCAAGGGGGTTTTGCCTTTACGACTCGGGTAGCCAAAAGGAATCTTGACTTTTCCTACGATACCTTGGATGAGTATCTTGGTGGTCGACGATCGCCAAACTTTTATTCTATCTACCCTGAACTTCCCGATCCTTTACTCCCTCCGTTTGAGGGAGTCACCCCCGATGCCATATACGAGCATTTCTTTGGCCATCCTAGGCCAGCTGGCCCAGATGAGTTAGGGCCTGATTTTCCTACCTTTGCGACCCTTCGTCTTTCTACTATCGATTACATTCTATTCAAGATCATCACTCAATGCATTCTGCCAATTACTTCCAAACCCCTTACTGAGATTCGCCCATATCACTGTCTGATGCTCTATGGCATGCATCGTCACTTGGATTTTGACATTATGGAGAGCATCTTCCAGTCCATCATCTCTTATAAAGACCCCAGCCGTCGCACTATTTACATGCCTTTCGGTCACGTCATTACTGACTGGCTTCAGTCAGTTGGTATTGATGTGACCAAGGGCAGGACAGTGCCCATGGTTCGACAGGATTGCCAACTTGGTAAACGTGCGTTTGCCAAGGTTGGCATCGTTGTTGGGCCTCAAGATCAAGGTCTTATTTAAAAGGACGGGCGAGGTCTAGGTGAGCTACCTCAGGGCGCACACATATAGGTACCAGCCGCACCGGCTGTTCGTCAGGAGGCGCCCGTCATAGCAGCTGACTGATAAGTGTTATTTTGTTGATCATTTTAGTAGCTAAAATCCAAGCTTGACCCATATTTTACTTGCTTAATCTTGCATTTATTCTAGGTTCTAGGAATTACTGCTATTTTGGACTTAATTGTAAATTTTGATACATTTGAATTATTTTGCCACTAAATTTTTGATCTATTTTTGTAGGCATGAAAGGATCATGGACCTAGGGCAGACTGGGTTAAACTTGAGTCGGAAGTGGACCCGGATCGAGTGATCAAGCTTCAGACAAATCTGGGCCATCCGATTCAAAAACGGCTAGATCTGAGCCATCTGGGAATCTCTGAGGCAATCCGAGCTAGGGTTAAGGCTGATCAAGCACTCAAGTCAAGATCTGAGATTTTCATCCAAATAAGAGATCATTCAACCGTTGGATCAAGCTCAAAGGGCTCTAGACTATCCATTCAAAGATTAGGTTGATCTGGGCCATCCGTTGCAAATCTGGAAGATCCGAGCTACTGGGAGGCAGATCCTGACCCTTGATCAACATCATCAAAGTTTGGTTCAGATCGGATAAAGATCAGCCGTTGGATTTTCTCTAAACAATCTGGGTTGTTCATTCTTAAGTATTTAATCAAAAATTTCCCTCAGCTGCAGCTCGTCGCGTCTTCGCCGCAAGCCTTCCTCTTCGATTGTTCTTTGTTTTTCTTCAAGCTTTTCTTTAGCAAGTCCTAGGTCATTGGGAAGTTCTTGCC
Source organism: Boesenbergia rotunda (assembly GCA_024364735.1). Classification (NCBI taxonomy): domain Eukaryota; kingdom Viridiplantae; phylum Streptophyta; class Magnoliopsida; order Zingiberales; family Zingiberaceae; genus Boesenbergia; species Boesenbergia rotunda. The sequence continues at coordinate 59,081 of JAGFNQ010004853.1, forward strand.
GTGATGAATCCAGCTCTAAACTGCCCAAAAAACAGAGCTGAGTTGGATTGATCGCAGATTCAGTTTTCCCAGTGAATTGTGGAGCTTACGGGTTCGAGGCTCACCCTTGTGTGACGGCAAGGAGTTCTTGAGCTAGGAGAAGGGATTGATGATAGTTTCCTTTATGAATTTCTGTTAATTAGCTGTAGTTTCAATTTCTGAACATTAATTTCAGTTTCTGAACCTTGTATCAGTTGATTCAGTTGTTCTTAATCGGTTCTGCATTTATAGCTTTTCCATTCTGCAATTTATAGTAGATAAATGCTTGTTTAGTGAACACTTGCAATTTAATCTCAGTTGCTTTGCAATTCATTTCATTCCTGCAGTTAGTTTTAGCACAGTGGCGTATCGTATCAATTTCCAATCTGCTATTCAGTTTCAGTTTTTGTTTTGCAATGCTTCAGTTTATAGTTTCTTAATTCATGTTAATCAATCACTAGCTCATCTGAATCTTATTTGAAAACTAGAATTGTGCACTCGATTACAATTTGCTTTGTTGTTTTGCGTTTAGTGGCTGTTTTCATTCCTGAATTCTGCTTTCAGTTTGTCTGAATTCCTACATTCGAAATCTGAAGATCTGCATTCATCCTTGCATTGAGTTTGTTTCTGAATTTATTCTAACTGTGGTTCTTCTTCTGAACATTACATTGCAACTTGTTTCATTTATATAGCAGTTAAGATAAATTCTTGCATATCTGTTTTGTTGCAATTCGATTCACATTTCTGCAAGTTAGCTGTCTATTTCTGCTAGTCAATGTTATTCCTGCAAGTCAGCTACTAATTTCCGAATTTGTGCCAAGTAATCGTGGGTTCTTCTTCAAGCTTTTCTGAACTTAGACGAGGGACTCGAACTCAGCTTGCCTTGATCATTTGTTCTGCATCTGAATTGTACATGCATTTCTGCATATTATTTCTGCCTTAACGTTTCTGAATTGATCTGCACTTTGTGTTTCTGAATTTTCTTCCTTCAGTCTTGCGCATAACTTACTGGTAGCTTGGTTTTCCAAGCTGATTTGTCTAGTTTAATCTCAGTAGCTTACTTGTTTCTGCATTCAGATCAAGACATAATTTCTGCTCAGGTTGTTGTCTGCATTTCTGAATTTCTACCCTTGTTCTGAATTTCTGCTTCCAATTCTGAACTCCTTCACTTAGTCTTGCATATTTCTTCCCTAATATCCTGGTTTCCAAATTGAATTGATCAGTTTAAATTTCTGAGTTGTCAGTTTACCATTTCTGAAATTAGTGTTAGTTTTTCGGCACAAAGTTTTCCTTCATTCTTGTGTATCAAGCTTGTTGAATTTTTGCAGATTGTATCAAGTGCAGCATCAGCATTGTTTTATTCATTTGCTTAGCATTTTGATTTGCATTTGATATCACTTTTGTCTTTCTTTAAAAGTCGGTTTAGCTGCCTTGGTAGATTAAGCTTTCTATTGGCTAAGTTCCTTAGTTGCCATCACTTGTTTAGTTCATTTAGTTAAAGTTCTTTTCATTTCATTTTCATTTCTAATTGCAATCCAAACCCAAATCATATTTGAACCCCAAAAATATTCGACGACACATAAACTCGAGCTCGAATCAAGCAACCTCAACTAGCCCTAGGAAAAATATGACATGTGGCCCCTTTACTTGGTTTTCATTCTTTGATAGCAAAAAGGGTTTCCAACTTTACACATATCTAAATTTTGAGGCCCACATTCGTGACACCTAGTTCGGGCATCATCAAAATTTTTGGCGCCGTTGCCGGGGAGGCTACTAGTTGAGTTGTTTGATTTTTTCTTGTTTGCTTATTTCATATCTTTCTTGATTCACTTTTTGCGCTTACTGCTATATCTTGTGATTTACTTTACTTGTTTCATCTTTCTATATACTTTTACTGTGATTTGTTTTTGATTTTATGACCAGGTCTACAGGTGGTGATCTTGAAGAATTTGACCCTGAGATTGAGAGAACTTTCAGAGCAAGGAGGAACCAAGGCATACTTTCAAAGACCATTGATATTCCTTCTCTTCAGACTTTTCCCACTCACTCAGACATTATCATGGCAGACCACCAGAAGACTATGAAGGAACTCGTAGCACCAGACGACACATTTCAGTATTCCAGCATTGCTTATCCAGAGCTGGCTGGTGATTTTGAGCTCAGATCTGGACTCATCCACCTATTGCCCAAGTTTCAAGGATTATCTGGAGAAGATCCAAATAGACACCTGCATGAGTTTCACGTTGTATGCTCCACCATGAAGCCTCAGGGTATTTCAGAAGAAGATATCAAGCTGAGAGTTTTCCCTTTTTCCCTGACTGGAGCAGCAAAAGACTGGTTCTACTACTCACCTACTGGGCACGTGTCTAGCTGGATTTCGATGAAGAAGGCGTTTCTAGAGAAATATTTCCCAGCCTCCAGAACAGCAATCATCAGAAAAAGCATTTGTGGCATTCAGTAAGTGGTGGGGGAGACACTTTATGATTACTGGAAGAGATTCAACAAATTGTGCTCCAGTTGCCCACAGCACCAGATCAGTGAGCAGTTACTCATCCAGTATTTTTATGAGGGCTTATTGCAGATGGACAGGATTATGATAGATGCTGCAGCTGGAGGTGCCCTAGTTAACAAGACGCCAGATCAAGCTAGGGAACTTATTTCAAACATGGCTGAGAACTCACAACAGTTTGGAAGCAGAGCATTGACCACTAGAGGAGTTAATGAGGTCCAGGGGGTTTCTAATGAACAAAGGGAGATGAAGAATGCATTGGTAGAGCTCACATCAGCGATTAAGCAAATGGGTCTTGCTAATTCAAGCCAAAATTCCAACTCCTCAGTACCTCCACAGACAAGCCAAGTGATGAGGGTATGCAGTATTTGCTCTAGTCAAGAGCACAACTCAGATTCATGTCCCACCCTCCAACAAGATGAGACAGTAGCGGCATTGGTTAGGGGACAATTTTAATCTCGGAATAACCCCTATTCTTCTACTTATAACTCTGGTTGGAGGGATCATCCAAATCTTAAATATGAGAATTCTTTTTATCAACAAAACCCCTCACAACAGCAATTTTAACAACCACAACAGCCAATCGAGCAAACGTAGCAAAATCAGCAAGTTTTCCAGCCCCAATTTCAGCCGATTCAGCCAACGTTTCAGCAAACTCAGCCCCAATTTCAGCAATTCCAGCCTCAATTCCAGCCAATGCAGCAAGGGCAGCAAGGTTTCCAAGCATCCAATCATTTCAACCTCAAAATCAGCAAAATTTCCAGCCCTCACAGCCTTACAACCCAAGTTTCCAGCCTTCGAATTCAAATTTCCAGCCTATGCAATTTCAGTTCTCACCACCGCAAGTTCCATTTCAAAACCAGAGTTTTCAGGGCTATCATCATCAGCAAGTTCAACCTTCATTTCAGGCCAACTATCAGCCCTATCAACAACAATTTCAGCCTTCTTATCAGCCCTCTTATCAGCCCCAATTCCAACCACAGCAGGGTAATATTTTTCAGCCTACTACTTCATCATTTCAAGGTCATTCAAAACCCTATGCTAATCAAGGGGGCTATGGAAGTTCGAGTGGGGGAAATATGCCCCAACAGAGGGTAGAAGAAATGTTTCAACAAATGTTTCCCGCCATACAAAACCTCGAGAGGCAAATGGGACAATTGGCTAGTGGGATAAATCAAAGTCAAGCTCAAGGATCAAGCCAACTACCTTCCCAAGCTATCCTTAACCCAAAGGGAAATGTTAGCGCTATTACTTTGAGGAGTGGGAAGGTTACTTCAGCTCAAAATGGTCCAAGAGCTGAAATTTCTGAAAACAGGGCAGCACCTCCATTTTCAGCACCAATTAGCCCTGAAACGACTTCAAAATCAGTTGGTTCCACCCCTAGTCCGTGCCCAACTCCTTTATCAAGCAACCCTGTGATTTTGGTGGAAAATGAAGAAGAAATCAGTGCCGAAACTAATTTTACAGCAGCTACTTCGAATGGGACAGCAGCTCAGAAATTAGCCCAAAAACTTCCAGCTCAAGAAGATGATTTGAGAGTTCCTTTGCCATTCCCTCAGCGTAAAACACAAGCCAAAAGACAAGTGGAGGAGGAGAAGGCTAAGGAATACAATGAGCTAGTGAAACTTTTCAGTAAAGTAGAGATTAATGTACCTTTGTTGACCATGATTAAACAGATTCCTAAGTATGCCAAGTTTTTGAAAGATTTCTGTGTTCACAAGAAGAAGCTTAAGGAAAATGAGTTGGTCAGCTTGGGGAAAAATATTTCAGCACTTATTCATGCCATACCTCAGAAGTGTGAAGACCCTGGAGTATTTACTGTATCTTGTGAGATAGAGAGCTCCACATTCCATGATGCCATGCTAGATTTAGGAGCTTCCATAAATGTGATGCCCAGGTCAGTCTTCCAGATGCTTGGCATAGACCCTTTACAGCCTACTGGTGTGGTGATACAGTTAGCAGACCGGAGCCAGACCCACCCAGCCGGCATAATTGAAGATGTTTTGGTAAAGGTAAAGGAGCTGATATTTCCTGCAGATTTTTATATCTTGGATATGGAGGGAGATTATCTTGCACATCGTTCTTCACTTATTTTAGGCAGACCATTTCTGAAGACTGCTAGAACAAAAATAGATGTTTATGCTGGTACGCTTTCCATGGAGATTGGAGACACGGTAGTTCAGTTTAGCATTTTTGATGCCATGAAGCACCCGAGAGAGGACCACTCCCTTATGAGCATGGATATTCTTGAGGAGTTGGAGGATACAGAGTTAGAGGCTGAGGGATTTCTACATAATTTTTCTGGAGGAGTTATTTATTCAGAGGAGGCTGAGGGAGTATTTACTGCCGAGACTGAGGATATTTCAGATGATATTTCAGATACATTTCCAGCTGGAGAGTTTTTTCAAGGTGTAGGGGATTGCACAGAGCCCCAAGGATCACCTATTTCTATTGAGATTTCAGAGGATACAGAGCACAGGTATGATAGTGTAGGGGATTGCACAGAGCCTCAAGGATCACTCATACCAACTGAGGAAGATCAGATTGAACTGAAGCCACTACCAGGCCATCTGAAGTATGCATACCTAGGAGAGGAGCAAACTTTTCCCGTGATTATTGCACAGCATTTGGAGTCAGAGCAGGAGGAAAAATTATTGCAAGTCCTGGGACACTACAAGAAGGCAATTGGGTGGACTTTATCATATATACCAGGTATCAGCCCAGCTATCTGTATGCACAGAATATTTTTGGAAGACAATGTCAAACCCGTGAGGCAACCACAAAAGAGACTCAATTCACTTATTTTGGACGTTGTAAAGAAAGAGGTGACTCGACTTCTACAGGCATGTATCATTTACCCTATTTCTGACAGTCAGTGGGTTAGTCATATACACGTGGTGCCTAAGAAATCTGGAGTGACAGTGGTGGCAGATGAAAGCAACAAGCTAGTGCCCACCAGAGTTAAGAATTCCTGGAGAGTCTGCATTGATTACAGGAAGCTCAACAAGGTCACAAGGAAAGATCACTTCCCTTTACCCTTTATTGATCAGATGCTTGAAAGACTGGCAGGGAAGTCGCATTATTGCTTTTTGGATGGATACTCAGGCTACTTTCAGATTTGTATAGATCCAGAGGACCAGGAGAAGACTACCTTCACTTGCCCCTTTGGCACTTTTGCCTATAGACGTATGTCATTTGGACTCTGCAACGCACTCGGTACATTTCAGAGATGCATGGTAAGTATATTTGGTGAGTTGCTAGAGCATTGTATGGAGGTATTTGTTGATGCAGTCTGGCCCGATTGTTGTTTTGGTGTTTGACAATGATTTAAGTTTGGTTGAGCGAATTTGGGTTAAAGTCCTGGTCGGGGACTGGGCATGAAATCCCGGTGAGTGAAGCCAGGTCCTGGTGAGTGAAGCCAGGTGATGGAAATCCTAGTGAGTGAAGCTAGGTTGAAATCGCGGTGAGTGAAGTCGGGTCTCGGTGAGTGAAGCCGGATGACCAAAACCCTGGTGAGTGAAGCCGGGTCCTGGTGAGTGAAGCCAGGTAATGGAAATCCCGGTGAGTGAAGCCGGGTTCTGGTGAGTGAAGCCGGGTGTTGGAAATCCCGGTGAGTGAAGCCGGGTCCTGGTGAGTGAAGCCAGGTGTTGGAAAAGTCCTAATTCGGAAGGGTTGGGTGAAAAGTCCTAGCTTGGAGGGCTAGGTGAAAAGTCCTAACTTGGAGGGTTAGGTGTAAATTCCCATCCTGAAAAATTAGGTGAAAAGTCCTGGCTTGGAGGGTCAGGTGCCTAGCTTGGAGGGCTAGGTTGGATGAAGTTCTAACTCGGAAGGGTTGGGTGAAAAGCCCTAGCTTGGAGGGCTAGGTGAAAAGTTCTAGCTTGGAGGGCTAGGTAAAAAGTCCTAACTTGGAGGGTTAGGTGCAAATTCCCAACTTGGAGAGTTAGATGGAAAATCCTTAGCTTGGAGGGCTAAGGTAGATGGAAACTTAGCTTGGAGGGCTGAGTTTGAGTCCCTGGATCGGTCTGGTGATCGATCAGGGATTCTGGCACGCTGCTCCTTCGTGGATCGGTCTGGTGACCGATCCAGCGATGACTGATCGGTCGGGTGACCGATCAGGGAGCACACAGTGAGGTTCCATTGACTGGCTCCTGATCGGTCTGGTGACCGATCAGGGAGCGAGCAGTGTGGTTGAGTTCCCTTGCTGAACTGCTCCTGATCGGTCTGATGATCGATCAGGATCACTGTACAGATCGTTCTGGTGAACGATCCAGCTTCGCGGGCTTCTCACTAAGATCGATCAGGACGGTTCCTGATCGGTCTGGTGATGACCTGATCGGACTGTTGACCGATCAGGTGACACCCTGATCAGTCAGTTGACTGATCAGAAGGCTTAGCCTGCGAAACTCAGAAATTGCCCGATATAAGGGTGGATCGGTCCGGTGAACGATCCACGACCTGAGATCGGTCTGGTGATCGGTCCAGGAGAATCTCAAAGAAATCGCGATTTCTGATTGAGCGTTGGGGATCGATCAGGATGGAGCCTGATCGATCTGGAACCAGCCTGATCGGTCTGTGGACCGATCAGGAGGCTCTCTGATCGGTCCGGTGACCGATCACTTTAATTCAAATACACTGTCAGAAGCTCTGATCGCGTCTGTTTTCACTGTCGATTCTCTGATACATTGCTGATATGTTTTGATATGCATTGCTAAGCCTCTGTTGGAGTGTACAGGTGATAGCAGGTGATTCAAACACTCAAGGAGGGTCAATGAGAGGCTTTCCGTTGAGCAGGTTTGGCTGTTTCTCGTTCTCAGGTTTCAACGGGCAACTGACGCAGCTGGCGACTGACGGAGGCTCAGCTGGAGAGGAGGTCTTCAGTGGACTGAGTGCTCAGGGAGGTCAGTGGGTTCAGGCTGGCTCAGTGGATGCTGTTGAAGCTTGTGATGGTGAGCAGAGCTTAAGTGGCGAAGCTGGAAGCAGAAGCGAACGAGACAGAAACTTGGGAAGTTTGGATGGGCTGTGTTCGTGCTCTCTGTTGCTTTGTACTTAAGCGATCTTGTTGCATTCCTGTGAGAGTTTTGTGAGTGTTCCTTCTTGTGTGATCTCCTGTACTCAAGTTATATCATCCGTGAGATCTGTGGAGAGGTTTCTCCACCAAGAAGGAGGCTCTATCTTATCCGGGGTCACCGGGGCTTGATCTGCCGACGATCAAGGGATCGCCCACCTTATGGGCACGCCAAGGAGTAGGGGCAAGTTATCCCCGAACCTTGTAAATGATCCTTGTTAGCGTATTGGTTTGTATTCTTCCTTCCCTGCATTTCTGTTTCTGCTGTTATATTTGTATTGCTTCCGCTGTGGCTAACCTAAGTGCAGAGAAATTTGAAAACGACTAAGTCTTGAGGTTCAGGCTATATTCACCCCCCCTCTATAGCCATCTCGTTCCCAACAGTATTTATGTATGATTTTTCAGTTTATGACACGTCTTTTGATTTATGCTTAGAAAATTTGTCTAGGATTTTACACCGTTGCATTGAAACTAACCTTGTGCTGAATTTTGAGAAATGTCATTTCATGGTGGAGCAGGGTATTATACTTGGACACATAGTCTCTAGGAGAGGTATAGAGTTAGATCCTGCAAAAATCAGTGTTATTTCTTCTTTATCTTACGCCGTATGCGTACAGGACGTTCGTGCTTTCCTTGGACATGCAGGTTTCTACCGCAGGTTTATTAGAGGCTTCAGCTTGATTGCTCGGCCCTTGACAAGACTTTTGCAGAAAGATGTTGATTTTCATTTTGATGATAAATGCAAAGAAGCTTTTCACAGATTCAGGGAGGCTCTTACCTCAGTTCCTATCATTAAATCACCTGATTGGAATTTACCCTTCGAATTAATGTGTGATGCTTCTAATTTTGCAGTGGGAGCTGTTCTAGCACAGAGGGTTGATGGAGCACCTCATGTCATCTGCTACGCCTTCAAAACCCTAGATGTCGCCCAAGCAAACTACACCACCACTGAAAAGGAGCTTCTTGCCATTGTTTTTATTTTAGATCGTTTCAGATCCTATTTATTGTGCTCACATGTTATTATTTTTTCTGATCATGCAGCTCTGAAATACTTGTTGAAAAAGCCTGATGCAAAACCTAGACTGATCAGATGGATGCTCCTGCTCCAAGAATTTGACCTGGAGATCAGAGACAGAAGTGGAAAAGAGAACCTAGTTGCAGATCATTTGAGCAGACTTGAAGGAGATGGATCTCCTACCACTATTAACGATGATTTCAGAGATGAGCACTTGATTGCAGTACATGGTGAGACACCGTGGTATGCAGACCTAGTTAATTTTCTAGTTGCACATGTTTTTCCTACACACTTTTCTAAGGCTCAAAAAGATAAACTTAAAAGTGATGCAAAATTCTATGTGTGAGATGATCCTTATTTATGAAAGTTTTGTAATGATCAAATAATTAGGAGATGCGTACCAGATCATGAGTTTTCTTCTGTCCTTACATTTTGCCATTCATCAGCTTGTGGGGGGCATTTTGGACACCAAAGAACTGCTAGAAAAGTGTTAGAATGTGGATTGTACTGGCGCACCCTATTTCATGATTCATATGTCTTTTATAAAAATTGAATTAGATGTCAGCAAACTGGGAACATAAGAGCGAGACATGAGATGCCCCAACATGCTATACTTTACTGTGAGATTTTTGATGTTTGGGGAATAGATTTTATGGGACCTTTTCCTGCATCTTATGGTTATTTGTACATTTTACTTGCTGTGGATTATGTTTCAAAATAGGTGGAGGTCATTCCCTCCAAGACTGATGATTCTTCTGTTGTTTGTAGTTTTGTTAGGTCACACATTTTCTGCAGGTTTGGAATTCCAAGAGCCATAATTAGTGACCAAGGATCTCATTTTTACAACAAACACATGAAGGCGCTGCTGAGTAAATATGGGGTTGTACATAAAGTTTCTACATCCTACCATCCCCAAACAAATGGACAGGCTGAAATTTCTAACCGAGAGATCAAATCTATTCTGGAGAAGACAGTTGGGCCCACTAGAAAAGATTGAAGCAAAAGATTAGATGATGCACTTTGGGCCTATAGGACTGCATTCAAGACTTCGATTGGCATGTCTCCCTACCGCTTGGTTTATGGTAAAGCTTGTCATCTTCCCATGGAAATAGAGCACAAAGCATATTGGGCGGTGAAGGCTTGTAATTTCGATGCTACCAAGGTAGGAGAAGAAAGAAAATTGCAACTTCAAGAACTTGAAGAAATTCGGCTAGAAGCATTTGAAAATTTAAGGATCTACAAAGAAAAGACCAAAAATTTCCATGACAAGCACATCTTGAAAAAAGACTTCCAAATTGGTGACAAGGTCTTATTGTATAAATCAAGGCTCAAATTGATAAAAGGTAAGTTAAGTTCAAGGTGGGAAGGTCCATTTATTGTAACTAACATTTTTCCCTATGGAGTTGTTGAAATTAGGGACGAGGCTAATGGATTTGTGTGGAAAGTCAATGGCCACCAGCTCAAAAAGTATTTTGAAGAATTGAAGGAGCTAGAGGTGGATGATTTGTACATCCAAGATGCTATCTACCCAATTTAAGGGGAGTTTACTTTTCCTACACCTACGTTTCATTGTATATATCATTTTCATGTTTCTAGGAGTAAATTTTTCTCTTTTTGAAGTGAGTAGTTGATAATAAATTCTTAGGCAAAATAGAATGAATAAATAGACATTGTAAAAACCATGTTATTTCTTTTAGCATTTTTGTTCTTAGTGAATAAATGTATCCCTATAGGTCGTCTTCATGTCATTTTAGAATCTCTTGAAAATTAATTAAATTTGATTGTTAAAACTTAGGGTTTGAGCTCATGGATGAAATCTTGGATGCTTGAGTACTACTTGGCTTTAGATTCTTAATTGATGACTTGAGATGGATTATTTGTGCCTAGTGAGAATTGGTCTTATTTTTGTGACACACATATGTGATTGTACTCTAGAATTTGCTTAGGTTCTTTCAAAACCACATTTCAATGATTGGATCACATCTATAGAGGCTAATCAATTTGTTTCCCTTTCCATATCAATTTTTGGCAATAATCATGATTATTCTATTTTCCTTTCCTTATTTCCTACTCTTAACCACACTTTTCTATGGACTTGTTTGTTTGGGATGTTCTTAATGCTACTTTGCCCGAGACGGACAAAAGATCAAGTGTGGGGGAGTTGGCTAGTGTTTTGGAGTCATTTTGTAGCAAGGATGCATTTCATTTCAAAGAGAAAAAAAAATTGTGAGGTTGACTCAAAAAGGTGCCAAGCTCAATTCGGTTGAAGAAGAAATTTTTGTGTCAAAAATCCAAGTGGCACGCAAATGGCAAAAATCTGTGCCAAAGTGAAAATTTGCTATGAAGTTGTTCGGCCACTTTGCTAAGTCTGAATTGAAGCAGGAAATTTGTGCAGAAATCTGTACCAAAGTGGGAGCAAGTGGAGAAAAATCTGTGCCAAATTTCTAATGGTCAATTGAAGCCAAATTCCGGAAGAAGTCAAGTAATGAATTGAAGACCCAAGCAATTTTGTGTTAAGATGAATTCGGCTGAAGAATAAGGAAGAAAAATCTGTTAAAAAGCTGTTGTTAAATCTCTGCAATCGAGCTGAAGAAAAAAAAATCAGTGGGAAGCTAAACTTGCAGAATGGCTTTAAATTGGACTTAGCTTCTTAGGGAGCAGATTTCAAACTACTGAATGAAATCAGCAGTGAAAGCAGTGTAGTGTGGAGGCTGGAATCCAACTTACTGCAATCATCAGAAATTGAATTGAATTGCAAGGATTGCTGGTAAGGGTTAAGCACAGTTATTCGACAGTTATGGAGAGACTATGAAATGCAGCAAGATTGAAAAGGTGAGCTGAGAATGCAGCTGAAAAAGAAAAATCAGATTGGAATGTTTCCATACAAGTAGTTTTGTATCAACTTGAACTGAAATTGGGTTTTCAAGGTTGTGAATCAAGAAATGAAGTGTATGAATGTATCACAAAGTGTAAGCACATCATAGCTTATCAGAACAAGAAAAAAATATGGCTGCTAGGATTTCCAGAGTAGGGCAAGAAAGGAAATGCAGTGAAGGCAGGGGCTGAAATTCAATGTGCTGTGATGTAATTACTTTGAGAAATCAGAGAATTGCAAGAACTGAGGTACTTGCGTGGAACTGAACTTGAAATGAAAAAAAAGAAAAATGTAAGTGAAGGTGTGCCAACTTGAAGGGATGTGTATCAAGAAGGTCACGACAGTGTTGGATTGGAGCTAGTTCCTGGTCAGCAAGTCTCCAACTGAACAAATGAAGACCCAAAACAGGAAGTAGCAGCTGACTATATAAAAAAAAAGAGAAGAGAAACAGTTTGAAAGAAAAAAAAGGAAGAAACAAAATGACACATAATTGGAGTTTCGGCACTCTGAAATCAGTGGAGTTAATTTCATCCAAATCCAAGCTTTGAATCACTAACATTCTGACTTTTATAGAGAGAAAGGAAGAAGAGGAAAAAATCAGAAAAGAAAAGGGAAGGAAGCAAGGTTGGCACGCAAAAGACAAAATTGGCACATTGAGACCAATAGGGTTTTCTTCATCCAAATCAAAGGCATTGTTCAAGTTTGACTTTACCACACTTTTTATTTCACTAGAGGACTGTAAAGAGAAGCAAAGTACATTGGAAACATTCTTGAGCAACCAAGTCTCCCACTTCATCAATTTATCTATTTTCTTGGCTTTCACTTCATTCTTACCATTTTTCATGTTTTTCACTTGTTTTTGTAGATGTGAATTCTAATCATGAATAATGGTGGAGAGTAGATATCAAGCAAGCCTATGGTAGTGCAAAAAGCATGTGTGTTTGAGTGAGCTCCACTTTTATCATAAATTTAGAACTCAAGAAGAGAGCCACCAAAAATCTCCTATGAAAGGCTAGTGAGTTAAATTCATCTCAATGAATCATGAAGGATGAAAAGACTAAGTTGTTGATTTAAGGACGAGATACTAATCCATAGAGCTTAGATTTTTGAGAATTGACAACCTTAGGTAATTACTTTTCACTTGCTTCTAATTATGCTTGGAAATAGCCTAAGGGATACATACTTAGTAATTTCGCGAGACGCTCAAGCTTAAGTGTGGGGGAGTTGATAAGTGTTATTTTGTTGATCATTTTAGTTGCTAAAATCCAAGCTTGACCCATATTTTACTTGCTTAATCTTGCATTTATTCTAGATTCTAGGAATTACTGCTATTTTGAACTTAATTGTAAATTTCGATACATTTGAATTATTTTGCCACTAAATTTTTGATCTATTTTTGTTGGCATGAAAGGATCATGGACCTAGGACAGGCTGGGTCAAACTTGAGTCGGAAGTGGACCCGGATCAAGTGATCAAGCTTCAGACAAATGTGGGCCATCCGATTCAAAATCGGCTTGATCTGAGCCATCTGGGAATCTCTGAGGCAATCCGAGCTAGGGTTAAGGCTGATCAAGCACTCAGGTCAAGATTTGAGTTTTTCATCCAAATCAGAGATCATTCAACCGTTGGATCAAGCTCAAAGGGCTCTAGACTATCCATTCAAAGATTAGGTTGATCTGGGCCATCCGTTGCAAATCAGGAAGATTCAAGCTACTGGGAGGCAGATCCTGACCCTTGATCAACATCATCAAAGTTTGGTTCAGATCGGATAAAGATCAGCCGTTGGATTTTCTCTAAACAATCTGGGCCGTTCATTCTTAAGTATTTAATCAAAAATTTCCCTCAGCTGCAGCTCATCGCGTCTTCGCCGCAAGCCTTCCTCTTCGATTGTTCTTCATTTTTCTTCAAGCTTTTCTTCATCTAAGGGGCGCGACCACATCAATTCCGATCTTAGAGCAAGTCCTAGGTCCTTGGGAAGTTCTTGCCGTGATGAATCCAACTCTAAACTGCCCAAAAAATAGAGCTGAGTTGGATTGATCGCAGATTCAGTTTTCCCAGTGAATTGTGGAGCTTACGGGTTCGAGGCTCACCCTTGTGTGACGGCAAGGAGTTCTTGAGCTAGGAGAAGGGATTGATGATAGTTTCCTTTATGAATTTCTGTTAATTAGTTGTAGTTTCAATTTCTGAACATTAATTTCAGTTTCTGAACCTTGTATCAGTTGATTCAGTTGTTCTTAATCGGTTCTGCATTTATAGCTTTTCCATTCTGCAATTTGTAGTAGATAGATGCTTGTTTAGTGAACACTTGCAATTTAATCTTAGTTGCTTTGCAATTCATTTCATTCCTGCAGTTAGTTTTAGCACAGTGGCGTATCGTATCAATTTCCAATCTGCTATTCAGTTTCAGTTTTAGTTTTGCAATGCTTCAGTTTATAGTTTCTTAATTCATGTTAATCAATCACTAGCTCTTCTGAATCTTATTTGAAAACTAGAATTGTGCACTCGATTCCAATTTGTTTTGTTGTTTTGCGTTTAGTGGCTGTTTTCATTCCTGAATTCTACTTTCAGTTTGTCTGAATTCCTGCATTCGAAATCTGAAGATCTGCATTCATCCTTGCATTGAGTTTGTTTCTGAATTTATTCAGAACTGTGGTTCTTCTTCTGAACATTACATTGCAACTTGTTTCATTTATATTGCAGTTAAGATAAATTCCTGCGTATCAGTTTTGTTGCAATTCGATTCACATTTCTGCAAGTTAGCTGTCTATTTCTGTTAGTCAATGTTATTCCTGCAAGTCAGCTGCTAATTTCCGAATTTGTGCCAAGTAATTGTGGGTTCTTCTTCAAGCTTTTCTAAACTTAGACGAGGGACTCGAACTCAGCTTGCCTTGATCGTTTGTTCTGCATTTGAATTGTACATGCATTTCTGCATATTCTTTCTACCTTAACGTTTCTGAATTGATCTGCACTTTGTGTTTTTGAATTTTCTTCCTTCAGTCTTGCGCATAACTTACTGGTAGCTTGGTTTTCCAAGCTGATTTGTCTAGTTTAATCTCAGTAGCTTACTTGTTTCTGCATTCGGATCAAGACTTAATTTCTGCTCAGGTTGTTGTCTGCATTTCTGAATTTCTGCCCTTGTTCTGAATTTCTGCTACCAATTCTGACTCCTTCACTTAGTCTTGCATATTTCTTCCCTAATAGCCTGGTTTCCAAATTGAATTGATCAGTTTAAATTTCTGAGTTGTCAGTTTACCATTTCTGAAATTAGTGTTAGTATTTCGGCACAAAGTTTTCCTTCATCCTTGCGTATCAAGCTTGTTGAATTTCTGCAGATTGTATCAAGTGCAGCATCAACATTGTTTTATTCATTTGCTTAGCATTTTGATTTGCATTTGATATCACTTTTGTCTTTCTTTCAAAGTCGGTTTAGCTGCTTGGTAGATTAAGCTTTCTATTGGCTAAGTTCCTTAGTTGCCATCACTTGTTTAGTTCATTTAGTTAAAGTTCTTTTCATTTCATTTTCATTTCTAATTGCAATCCAAACCCAAATCATATTTGAAACCCAAAAATATTCGACGACACATAAACTCGAGCTCGAATCAAGCAACCTCAACTAGCCCTAGGAAAAATACGACCTGTGCCCCCTTTACTACGTTTTCATTCTTTGATAGCAAAAAGGGTTTCCAGCTTTACACATATCTAAATTTTGTGACCCACATTCGTGACACCTAGTTCGGGCATCATCACTGACTATGAGTATGAGCCAGATCCCGATCTCCGTTGGCAGGTTGCGGAGCTAGAGCAGACGATGCAGCACGAGTTTCATATCTCCGAGCTCTGGCGACAGGAGGTCCGCTCTGAGTTTCGGTCTTTCGATCGCAGACTGCACGCGATAGAGTCCGACATCTCTGGGGTCCGCTCCGAGCACCAGGCGTGGGTCGAGGAGTGGCGCGTGTGGGCAGCTGGTCATCCTTACCAGCATACATTTCCTAGAGCCGCGCCCTCCAGCAGCACAGCATCGGGGTCTTTCTTCCCTGACGATGACACGACCTACGACCCCATGCAGGCCGATGACCGACCCCCCCCCCCCCCGAGGATTGATTGTGGCTCTGCTCTGACTATGATCTTGCTTCTATGACTTGTGATATGACTGTTATGACTCTATGCGTACATTTACCTGTTATGGCTTTATGATATATTTGACCATCTGACTATCTGCATGTTTCATGTTATGACTGCTACTGTATGCCCTTGTGATTACTACCTTATGCTAGGTTGTTCATTTTCATGTTCATATGATTCGTATGATTGGTTTATCTTTATCATATGTTTTCATATGACTTCAAAATTAATCATTCCTTTGTTGTTTTTGGGAATAACCCCTAGGGTTGAGAGGGAGTATGTTTAAACTTAACAACCAGTCACCCTTTTCTGTGTTTGACAAAGGGGGAAAATGTGGTTAGTTAAGTTTAGGATAATTATGAGCTTAACTGTTGTAGGGGAGGATCCTGATTTCAAATCCCTAAACTTAAAATCGGGTTGTCAAACAACAAAAATGGGGGAGATTGTTGATGCAGTCTGACCCTGATGGTTGTTTTGGTGTTGACACCGATTTTAGTTTAGGTTAATGAGATGATTCAGATTAAGCCCAGGTGGATCGGGAGATCGCACGCTGGCATGGGAAAAGACCTAGTGGGACTAGACACACCTAGTGGGACTAGGCACACCTAGTGGACTAGGCACATCTAGTGAGACTAGGTGAAGTGGAAAAGACCTAGTAGGACTAGGCACACCTAGTGGGACTAGGTGAAATCCTGGTGAGTAAAGCCAGCCCTAGCTTGGGAAGCTAGGTTGGATGAAATCTTGGTGAATGAAGCCAGGTCCTAGCTTGGGAAGCTAGGTTGAATGAAGTCCCGGTGAGTGAAACTGGGCATGGAGTCTTGGTCCGGGGGACTGAGCACGAGTCAGAGAAGGCTGGAAGCCCGTTCTCTTGACTTAGAGTGGAATTGGACATAACCTGATCGGTCTGGTGACCGATCAGGGAAGTTGGCACGAACTTCCTTCGTGGATCGGTCTGGTGACCGATCAAGGAGTGAACAGAAAGGTTGTTTGATTTCTGTTTTGCTCCTGATCGGTCTGGTGACCGATCAGGGAGAGAACAAAAGCTTTTGTGTTCTGTTCCTGATCGGTCTGGTGACCGATCAGGGAGTCCTTCAGGTCGTTCTTGTGAACGATCAAGTGTCGCGAGTTTCTCCTTATAACCGATCAGGCTTCAACCTGATCGGTCAGGAAGTGTCCTGATCGGTCCCCAGACCGATTAGGCCACAAACTGATCGGTCTGGTGATCGATCAGTGGGTTTGGCATTCGAAAGCTAAAGGTTTGTCCTCAGCTGATGGATCGGACTGGTGACCGATCCCCAGTACTTGATCGGTCAGGGTGACCGATCAAAGATGAGCTCGCGATCTCATCTTTCTCACGGTGGACCGATCAGGCTGGAGCCTGATCGGTCTGGGCCTGACCTGATCGGTCTGGTGACCGATCAAGGTTCACTTTGATCGGTCCGATGACCGATCAGAAACTGAACTTTAATTCAAAATACACTATCAGAAGTTCTGATCACATTCTGATTTCTACTGATACACTACTGATATATGCTTTGATCATCTATTTATTGATTCTCTGATGATTTGCTGTGCTAAACATCTGCTAAGTGTGCAGGTAACTCAGGGATTAATCAAGGAGGGTCAACCGAGTCTTTCACTATGACAGTTTGGTTGTTTTCCTGTTGCAGGAAACAACGTCTTCTGGAGCGAGCTGCAACGACTGAGAAGTTGATGACCTGGGGCTCGACTAGAGAGGGTTCAGTGAGTCCAGAGGAGGTCAGGGTTAGCTGGGTTGTTGCAGATGAGAAGCTGGCAGGCTGCAGAGAGGAGCGTCTGGTAACCTGGCGAGAAGCAGGTTAAGAGCTGGATGGCGAAGAGGAGAAGGTATCTCGGTCTTTGACCACAACTCAGGAGCTCCTCAAGCGACAACATTCATTGATCAGATACACTTGAGCAAGACTTGAGCATCATCTTGGAGACAACAACGTGAGCACTTGGAAGAGGCAGAGAGCTTGGCAAGTCCATCAGCAAGACACGAAGAGCTAGGAGTTCTTGCGTGAGATCTGTCCTGAGTGGAACTCAGTGGAGAGTTCTCTTGTGTTCCTTTTGTTCTAAGTGCTCTGTAAGCTTTCTCGTGTTTCTCTGTGCTTAATTTCTTCATTCTGATTGAAATGTTATGGAGAGGTTACTCCAACGAGAAGGAGGTTCCATTCTATCCGGATTTCCCGGGGCTTGATCTGCCGACGATCAAGGGATCGCCCACCTTATAGGCACTTCAAGGAGTAGGGGCAAGTTATCCCCGAACCTTGTAAATCCTCCTTGTTAGCGGTTTTGTAGTGTTGTCTCTGTTTCTGTTTTGTTTTCTGCTCTTATGTGCTTCCGCTACTAACCTGACTGCAGAGAAACTCCAAAGAGAAAAACCCTAAGTGCAAAAATCTGAATAAGAGCAAAGAAATTTGTTTCTGGCTACATTCACCCCCCCTCTCTAGTCATCCAAGCACCAACATTAACGAGATGGTTCTGACTTCAGATTTCCGCGAAACCCTAGGTCGAACCGACGCAAGTTCCCACCCCCGGGATCATGTATACTGCTCATCAAGATGAATTAGATTAAAAATCTACAACTAAAACGACTATAGCGGTAACCCAACCTTGTTGACTGGAGATCCCAAGATCTTAGTTCAATGGGACAACGAAGCTACAGAAGTTGTGTTACAGCACACGAGATATATTATCTCTATCCCAGTCCTAGGATTAATATGTGTTATCCTACCACTGTAGTGAGGTTAAGCATATGCTTTTAATGACTTCATACCATTATAGGGTGGAGTATGGTGGGATACTCTTGATAGAAGTGTCACCTATATGAGTGTGAAGATAGGTCGCTTTAATGAAACACTCATGAATCCAAGAAGGTGTCCATGGCCAAAATAGAACCAACCATGAGAACCAAAAGTAGGTAAGATAAATCTCGGTATGAGTGTTATTGTCTTAGTATACACAAACAGTTGAGTAGTTCAAGGCATTACGTTCACTGCACAGCCTAGTATATGCTCGATAGCATTCCACTACGGAAGGTTCAAAGCCAAAAGCTACCTCTCTCGATGTATTGACTTATCGATTAGACTCTTATAAAGTGTCAGTATGCATACATGCATTAATTTCCATTCATGTGGGGGATTATTGGATATTTGGTGCTTAAAAAAATAATTAAGACCAAATACGATTTTGCAAAGGAAAATCGAGGTGTCATCAATCGATGAAAGTCAGAATTGACTTGAAAAATAAAATCTACGTTTCGCGTAGATGAATTTAAACTATTAATTTGCTCAAAACTGATTATGGGTGAATAAGAAATTAATTATTTAAAGTTAGCCCAAAATTTACATAAAAGGAAGTAGATGGAGATTAGTCCTACATCTGAAATTTTTAAAGGGATTTACTTCCTTATGTTTGTTCCTGTGTTAATGGAATTAAAAAGAAACACAGGTGGTCTCTTCTCACAGGCGAACAGGTGCTGCACCTGCGAGCTTGCCATCCACCACGTGCGCACGTGCATAATGAGTGCTTTGTTAGTGCACTTTGCACTTCACACGTATGCATTGTCGATGAGGAGTATTGAGGATCTTAAATTTATGCTCCAGGTGACGTGACACTCGGGTGATGTGTCAATGACGTGGCAGTGCTTGTGTAGCGCTTGGGTGACATGGCATGTGATGTGGCAGACACAAATTTATGATCCAGGTGACGTGGCACTCGGGTGATGTATCGGTGACATGGCAGTGCATGCGTAGCGCTCGGGTGACGTGACATGTGATATGGGAGTGTCTGCATGACACTCATATAGGAGGGAAGAAATGATTGGGTTGCTGACTGGGCAAACAAATGACAACTGTTGGATCGAAGATGGGTGCTGGATCGCATGTAACGTGATCTGAAGCGTTGATTGTGAAGAGTCACGATCTGACCGTTGGATCGAAGATGGGTGCTTGATCGCAAGTGACGCAATTTAGAGAGACTTGATCTGAAGCATCAGATCAAATCTAGTGGTTGAGATCAAAGGTAGATCTGAAATGTTACAACCATTCAGATGCAATTTAGAGAGACTTGATCTGAAGCATCAGATCAAATCTAGTGGCTGAGATCAAAGGTAGATCTGAAAGGTTACAACCATTCAGATCTGATGGATGAGATCAAAGTGCTATCTGAAGGGTTACAACCCTTCAGATCGAATGACCCAGATTAATCCTAAATCAAAGGTCACACTTACTCACCAAAGGGTACCTCACCTCTTCCCTTATATAAATAGAGTCTTCTAGATGATAGATTCGTTCATTCAATCATCAAAGTCTTTAGCATTCATCCCGTCGTGTCCATCTAGAGTCTGAAAAGCCTATGAGAAGGTTCGCTAGTATCGAAATTTATAGTACTGCTATTTCGAGATATCGTCGTTGTATCTTGGAAAATGAATTGCAGCTATCCGTGAGCATATGTAGCGGAGCAATATCGTTTTACGGAGATAGTATCCAATGCTAACTTCGATGAAATTATATCAATTTGTATTCTTCTGCCTGCTTACCCGGACGACGCCCCCAACAATTCTCACATAGGAGACGTGCGAGGAGCTTTTAGATCGAGATAATCTTGTTCGGCCCTAAGTTATTAGTTTGATTTTGTATTTAGAGAAAAAAATATATACGTTCTGATTGTTATTATTTTTTAATATGTTTATAACCTTATATAGACTTATGTTTATCCCACTGGTGCATGAAAATTCAAAAAATGAGATAAACGAACGCTTCATTCATGAATTTATTTAATACTTGGAAAGAAGTAATTCGTTTTCATTTTTGGTGCGCCAAAATTAAACCTCAAACTCCGGCCATCATATCCCCAAAGCAATTAATCCAACTTGCATGCTTCACGAAGGATACACGCAGTTCCCGGTACCTGCCACAGTGAGTGGCGAACCAATTAGCATCAGAATCAAGAACAGAGAGGGCGAGGAAATTAATTCCTCAAATTATTTAATTAGCAGTTGTAATCAATAAATTGATTGCGGACTTACTGGGGTCGTTCCAGATGATGACGGCGGTACCGGCGAAGTCACAGTTGATGTCCACGTGGCCGGCGGCGAAGTAGTAGGCGTTCATGGCGTAGGATGCGTGCCATTCGACGTTAACCGGGAAGTAGCACGGACCGCCTACCTGTAACGCGCTGCAATTCGCTATGCCGCCCCCGCAGGCGTACTGGATGTTCGCCTGGAGCTGCTCCGGCGTCACTCCCGGTTTGGCCACGCACCACGGCCCTCTGCCTGCCGAGATCGTCGCCGCCAACGCCGCCTGTCACATTCATTAATTTGCTCATCGATTAGATAAATCAATGAGCAAATTAAGAAAAGATTGGGAAAAAAATGACACGAGTTTCGGTTGAAAATCTCACTGAGCCAGAGGATGCGGGGTTATCCGCGCCGTTGGAGATGGAGGAGGCATTCGTTAGGTACTGGAGGAGGAAGAAAGATAAAAGAAGTAGACTTGTGGCCTTACTGATGACTGCGTCCGCCATTGTTGATAGATCGAACTTGTTGATGGATTTGAGAGACTCGGAAAAGGTTTATATAGTGCTCTACTTGGAGCGGGAGGAAATAAGAAACACAATTAAATAAAGAAAGTCGTATTACATAGTCTATTTCGAGCTAGAGCAAATGAGAAAGTAAATTAGAAAAAAAGTGAACATGATTGGCCCTCATATTTCGAAAGTACTAATTATCATTAATCATGAATTTTATTTCACAGTATTACCTGTTAATTTATAGCCCAAAGTGCAAATAATAACTGTACATTAAGATTCAAACAAATTTTAGAAATTATTAATTAGATGATGGTAGAAATTCATTTTGAATGAGGGTACAGACGCAAACGCTGATGAACGACCAGGTAGGAATAAAGCAAAGAGATAAGGAAATAAATAATATAAAAAATATTATATTAATAAATACTATACATGATAAATAAAGGAAATAAATAATATAAAATATATATTAATAAAGACTATACAGGATAAACAATGGAAATAAATAATAAAAAATATATATTATAATTAATTCTATAATTAATAAATAAAAAATGAATTTATATAATATGATATATAATATTTTTTAGTTTAATAATAAATAAAAAATATTTATAATGTCTATTAAAAATTAGTATATATTTTTATTTAAAATATTTATTACCAAATTGAGTTTATAAAAAAGTTGAGAGTTTGTAGTTTGGAATTAATATAAAATATACGGCAATTTACCAAAAGACGTACCTAAGAATTGGTATTTATCAAAAGTCGTACCATGGTTTCATTTTCACCAAAGAGCGCACTCATTTTAGTAAACTTCCTCTTATACCCCTCCTGCTATGTACTGCCTTTCTCTTTCTCTCTTAGTAACAAATACCGAGACGTCTGCACATGCAACGTGACTTAATTACTGACTTTTATTTTAAAATAATATATTATGGAATCGACGCTAAATTAAAAAACGTAAGGTAAAAATTGAAAAAAATATTTCACTTAAAAAATTTCTCATCCAACGTGATTTAAAAATATAAATAAATAATTTTTATATTTGATTAATAGAAATTAATATATTAAATAATATTTAATAAATATATTAATGTATAAAAAAAATTTTGAATAAAAATTGACCGTGGGCCTGAAATTTTTTATTTCAGGCCCATGTTGGGCCTGAAATCTTTTGATTCAGGCCCGACGTGGATTCATATTTTTTTCTATTTTAAAAATATATTAATATATAAAAAAACCTATCAAAACACTTAATTTCAGATTCAAACGCAGGGCCTGAAATCATCCCAGGAGGGTCTGAAGTCAAATAACTTCAGATCCTATAAATAATTAATTTAATAAATAATAATTAAATATAAAAAATATTTTTATAATTAAAAAATTTTCAGTGCCCTTGGGCCTGAAGTTTGATGACTTCAGGCCCTCCATCATTACATATAAAAAAATATAAATTTTTTTTATAAAAAGGTATAATATATAATTACATATTATTTATAATTTTTATAAAAAAGGTATAATATGTAATTACATAATAATACAATGTTATTATAAAGAAATCTAGATATGGGAGGTCCATCAGTGGATTTTAGTCAAAACCCACTGATATTTCTAAACTACTCCTATTTCATTGGTGATATCTAATATATAGATGTTTGGACACCTAAAACATCATCTCCTACCTCTACCCTCTCTGTTCATATGGAGTTTTCAGAAATCCAGATATGATAGGTCCATCAGTGAGTTTTGGTCAAAACCCACTTATATTTCTAAACTACTCCTATTTCATTGGTGATATCTAATATATAGATGTTTAGACACCTAAAACATCATCTCCTACCTCTACCCTCTCTATTCATATGGAGTTTTCAGAAATCCAGATATGATAGGTCCATCAGTGAGTTTTGGTCAAACCCCACTGATATTTCTAAACTACTCCTATTGCATTGGTGATATAGAGTGTATAGATGTTTGGACACCTAAAACATCTTCTCCTAGGTCAACCTTGTCTATTGATATAGGGTTTTTAGAAATCCAGATATGGGATGTCCATCAGTGGGTTTTGGTCAAAACCCACTGATATGGCTAAATTACTCCTATTGCATTGGTGCTATCTAATATATAGATGGTTGGACACCTAAAACATCATCTCCTACCTCTAACCTCTCTATTCATATGGAGTTTTCAGAAATCCAGATATGGGAGGTCCATCAGTGGGTTTTGGTCAAAACCCACTGATATGGCTAAACTACTCCTTGGGCCTGGAGGGTTTGAACAAATCTTGGATAAATGTAAGTAAATTAAATAAAAATATCAATAGTTCTAGTTAGAGTTGAGCTAGGAGATGGTATTTTTAGTGTCCAAACTTCTAATGATTATAAATTATGTTGCAATAGGAGATTTTTAGGTCTATCAGTGGGTTTTGACCAAAACCCACTGATGGACCTCCCATATCTGGATTTCTGAAAACTTCATATGAATAGAGAGGTTAGAGGTAGAAGATGATGTTTTAGGTGTCCAACCATCTATATATTAGATATCACCAATGCAATAGGAGTAATTTAGCCATATCGGTGGGTTTTGACCAAAACCCAATGATGAACCTCCCATATTTGGATTTCTGAAAACCCTATATCTATAGACAGGGTTGACCTAGGAGAAGATGTTTTAGGTGTCCAAACATCTATACACTCTATATCACCAATGCAATAGGAGTAGTTTAGAAATATCAGTCGGTTTTGACCAAAACTCACTGATGGACCTATCATATATGGATTTCTGAAAACTCCATATGAATAGAGAGGGTTGAGGTAGGAGATGATGTTTTAGGTGTATAAACATCTATATATTAGATATCACCAATGAAATAGGAGTAGTTTAGAAATATCAGTGGGTTTTGACCAAAACTCACTGATGGACCTATCATATCTGGATTTCTGAAAACTTTAGAGAACATGCTAGTCAAATTGCCTTAATTTCACAACTTGAGCCAAAGTCAATTGATGAAGCCTTAGGTGATGCGGATTGGATTCTAGCAATGCAAGAAGAGTTGAACCAATTTGAAAGAAGTAAAGTATGAGAGTTAGTTCCAAGACCCAATGATAGTGCAATTGTCACAACAAGATGGGTCTTTAGGAACAAATTGGATGATCAAGGGAGAATTACTAGGAGCAAGGCTAGATTAGTAGCTAGGGGTTTCAATCAAGTTGAGGGTCTTGATTATGATGAAACTTATGCTCCCGTAGCTCGATTAGAATCCATCCGGATCTTATTAGGATATGCCGCTCACATGGGGTTTAAACTTCATCAAATGGATGTGAAATCGACATTTCTTAATGGGGTTATTAAGGAGGAAGTGTATGTAGAACAACCACCCGGTTTTGAACACATATACTACTCTAATCATGTTTATAAATTAAGGAAAGCCTTATATGGGTTGAAACAAGCTCCCCGTGCTTGGTATGAGAGGCTTTCATCTTTCTTAGTTTCCAAGGGGTTTAGAAGGGGAACAATTGATCCAACTCTATTTCTTAAGTCTAAGGATAAGAGCATTTTTGTAGCCCAAGTTTTTGTTGATGACATCATTTTTGGGTCAACAAATAATGAGTTCCTTCATGAATTTATCAAACTCATGGAAAATGAGTTTGAAATGAGTCTTGTTGGGGAGTTGACTTTCTTTTTAGGATTGCAAGTCAAGCAAACAAATGAAGGAACTCATGTCTATCAAACAAAGTATGCTAGGGAAATTATCCAGAAATTTGGATTGGAAAATGCTAAAGTAGCATCTACCCCCATTGGAATAAATGTCAAGATGGATAGTGATCATGAGGGGAAGGTAGTTGATCCAAAAAAATATAGGAGCATTATTGGTAGTTTGTTGTATATCACCGCTAGTAGACCAGATATACTATTTGCGGTAGGCATGTGTGCAAGGTATCAATCTTATTCCAAAGAGTCTCACTTAGTAGTAGTAAAAAGGATTTTAAGGTATATTAAGGGCACTCTTAATGTCGGTCTTTGGTACCCTAGAACTCCAAACATTGATTTATTTGGGTACACCGACTCCGATTATGCGGGTTGCAAATTGGATAGAAAGAGTACTAGTGGTGGGTGTCAATTTCTTGGATCATCCCTAGTTAGTTGGAGTAGTAGAAAACAACCATGTGTTGTCTTATCAACAACCGAGGCCGAATATGTGGCAATGGGTGGTTGTGTAGCTCAATTACTTTGGATCATGCATACCTTAGAGGATTATGAGCTTCATTACTCCAAGATCAAAGTCTTATGTAATAATATGAGCACTATTAATTTGACCAAAAATCCGATACATCACTCTAGGACAAAACACATTGAAGTGAAGCATCACTTCATTAGCGATCATGTGGCAAGGGGCGACATTGAATTACATTATGTTGAATCAAAGTTCAACTTTGCCGGCATATTTACCAAGCCTCTACCCGAAGCGGACTTCACATCTCTAAGAAGAGGACTTGGTATGTGTTTTGTAGAAGTGTAAACTTGGCCTTGGGGTAATGCAATAATAAGGTAGTGCATGAGATGCTAGGATGATACAAATAACTCACTTATACTTATAGCATATTGTTGGGTTGTTGGATGTATCATATTATTGAAAATAGACCAACTATGGGGAAAGCAAATGTTTAATTAATGGGCATCTTACCCATAGATCATAGTTAGACATTTCAAATAATTTGAAAATATTTCTGTGTTTTATTTGCTATGACATAAGTTTATGAAACACATAGTTTCAAAACTAGGATGAAAGTTCAGTACAAAGTTGGATATTTTTAAAGAATTTGAGTATAGTTGGACATTTCAAATAATTTGAAAATATTTCTGTGTTTTATTTGCTATGACATAAGTTTATGAAACACATAGTTTCAAAACTAGGATGAAAGTTCGGTACAAAGTTGGATATTTTTAAAGAATTTGAGTTTTGGTCAAAAAGTCAAACATGTTTAGATTTTACATGGACATATATTTTTCTCTATTAGAATACATCATAAGAAACATGTTTGCAAAGTTTCATGATTTTTCGAATTGTGTGGAATTTATAATGCATTTCTGAATTTCGGCTCAGAAGTTGCGATGTTTAGACTGAAATGTATCAGTCGACTGCCCCCTGGGGGCAGTCGACTGAACTTTCTGTAAATTGACAATACAAAAGCACCAGTCGACTGATAACTGTCTCAGTCAACTGGTCCTTCTGATTTCTGGTTTCTAGGGGTTTCCAGAAAAGGAAAGGTATTCATATTTGTTGTCAATGGTTACTATTGCTTGAAACAATCCTTTTGATGGTGTCAAAGGGGGAGAATTGGGAGGTTTAAGTTGGTTTTGTAACTTAACTTATGGAAAATTGAAAATTATGTGGAGGGCATAGGTTAAGGGGGAGGATGCATAGTTATGCTTCTTAATTTACTATGTCTTTAATTTTCAATTGTTATTATTACCTAACTTTAACATATTGCCACACATCAAAAAGGGGGAGATTGTTGGTGCAATCGACCTAAGTATGATCGAGTGGATCATGGGTTTTGATGTGTGTGTCAATATGGTTAAGTTAGGTTGTCATGTTGGTTTGATATGTGTGTTTGAGTCATGTAGGACTTGGTGAATCACACATGGAGTACGCATCCGAGGGATGAGAGCCGAAGGAAAAGGATTCCGAGGGTAAGTCGGGGAAGTAGACTTCAAGGGCATATACGAAGGATGGCATGGAGGCAAGCCGTGGGCTTGTGTGCACATCCGAGGGATGAAAGCCGAGGGAAGAGAACTTCAAGGGGTGAGTCGAGGGAGTGGACTTCAAGGCATACGCGAAGGATGGACTTCGGAGTGAGTTTGAGTGGAAATGTAAGCTGGGCAGTCGACTATGAGAAAGGCCCGTCGATTGCTAGCGCAGAACTGAAACTCACATAAAGATCAGTCGACTTGTCGAAGCACCAGTCGATTGATCTGTTCGAAAATATAGCCGTTAGGCTAGCCGTTGGCTAACCACTAGCTGGGCATCAGTCGACTACCCCTTGGGGCAGTCGACTGGTGTCGGGGGTTGGGTTGTTTAAGGAACAACTCTCTCCTCTATTTAAGGAGAGACTTTGGAGCAGAATAGGGTTGCGGTTCTTAAGTGTAAGATACTGTTCTAAGTGCTCAAAGTCTCATTCTCTTCCTCACACTCTAATTTCTATTTTGTAAAAGAGGAAGAGAGGATCTTGTGAAGGTTTCTCCGCCTCAAGGAGAAGTTCATAGTGAAGCTTGTATGCGTGGCGTGGATCCTTGGATTAGTCACCTCTCGGAGGTGGATACAAAGTAAATCAGGGAGTTAGCATTGATTTTTATTGTTAATTGTTTTTTGTCTTGTGCTTTAGCTAACATTCTTGTAGACAAAATTGAAAAGAAGCTATTCACCCCCTGTAACTAAACGCCAAGGTCCCAACATTTGGGTGGTTAAAAATCCAAAAATATTAAATTGAGTACATCCAAGGCAAATGAAAAGAAATCTGCTAGGGTAGCATATAACTATGGCAAGGATGGGAAATCTAAAAATGTCAAGAATAAGTCATTTAAAGTTAAAGAAAATAAGAACTTAACCAAGGACAAGATATCCAAGGTTAATGAAATTAGATATGTAGGCCAAAAATTATCGGAGGTACACCGGTGTGGCGTAGTGGTCATAGATGAGCGACCTAGGGAGGTGACTAAGGCTAAGAGCATAAGGAGGAACTCTAAGAGTTTATTTGGGACCCATGGTCAATGAATCTCTGGAGGATATCTCCCGGAAGTTTAGATGGACATGGAGTATGCCAAAGGATTTGGAGACAAATTTGAGTCTTAATCCTTGGGTTTTGGTACATTGTGTTTATATGTCATGCATGAAAATATGATATTGGGGTCATATTGCATGAACATTAATTTTTGATGTATAGATGTCATTTAAACTAATGCTAGGGATGCATTACGGTTTGGTATGGACAGATACATCAAGAGAAAACTAAAACTAGGACTTTAGGTTAAGGTTCAATTGAACTATTTAGATAGTTTTGGGTTTTGTGACAATCTTGGGATCTGAGACATATACATTTTTAAATGTATTTTTCCAAGTAGACACGAGTACTACAAACCTTTCTACAAAATTTGGAATTTTTTAGAGATCTGTAAAATTTTTGGTGCATTTCTGAAATTGAGTTATAAATGCTGAAATAGGCTAGTTTCTGAGTGTCAGTCGACTGGTGAAAAGATCAGTCAACTGATAATTCTGTGAGTTGGTTTCTATAAGGGGCAGTCGACTGGTAACTGTCTCAGTCGACTGATACAGGTTGAAACTATTTTCAGCAATCGAAAAATGTCAAAATGATTGTAAACTTATGTATAATTTAATGGGGGGTTATTATATAATGTTTATGATCATTAGAGGGTGAAGAATCCAATAATTGGGATATTGTTTGAGCTCTTTTTGATGTGTGACAAGAAGTACCTTTGCAAGAAAATCCTACTTAAGGGGAGCTTAGGTAGAGGGGAGTCTAAGGTTAGGTTCCATGATTTATTCATTGTTATTGTTTTCCTAACTTAAATGGGTTGTCAAACATCAAAAAGGGGGAGATTGTTGGAGCAATCTAGGTGCCCTAGGTTTTGATGTTTAGACAAAGGTTTAAGTTAGGTTTATTGTTGTATTTGATATGCATTGTGAGTATGCAGGATACAAGTACAACAAGGAAAGTTCAAGTGAGATCTTGACAAATGAGGAAAGTCAAGGACCGAGGCTGATGGAAGAGGCTAGAAGGCTAAGTCTTAGCAAAGGAAGACCCTACAACAAGGAACAAGACCGAAAGAAGCTCCAGAAGACAAGATGTGAAGGATGGGGAGACATCTGAGGGACACGAGGCTGATGGAGGAGCTAGAAGGCTACGTCTAGGTTGGTCATGCGAGGATGAGTGCTGAGTGAATGTACTCGGGGCTGAAATCCTAGGTTTAGGGTTTTGAGAGTCGACTGTTGCTAGGAGCAGTTGACTAGTAGAGGACGCAGAAAGATCAATCGATTGATCTTCTGTGTAGTCGACTGGTGTCGGTTGAATTCGAATGTTGGGTTGTAACGTTCGAATTCGACAGCTAACAGTTGACTGGTCTTGGCACTAGTCAACTGGTAATGGCTTGATCAAGAACGAGTTCTATTTAAGAGTGTTTGGTTTGACTGGGCAAAGGTTAACGAAATAAGCTTGGTTAAAGCTTATTAGTATTCTACAAGTGCTCAGATGTGTTTACGAGGTTGTGGCGAGGTTTTTCTACCCACAAGGAGCTACACGAACTAGCCGGAGGCTTTCCGGGGACTCATCCACCGACGGATCGAGATCGTCCACCTTACGAGCAGTCGTGAAGTAGGAGCTTTATCTCTGAACCACGTTAAATTGGTTTATGTTCTTCCTTGTTAATTTAGTTTATTGTTATTCCGTTTGCGCACTAACAATTGTAGGAAAAATCGCAAATCAAGTGGGTGATTGGTTATTCACCCCTCTCTAGTCATACGATCAAGTCCCAACAATATATACAGAATATTCAACCTCTATGACCTCATCAAGTTTACCATAATAATCAAACTGAGTGTTACTATGATTGATAGATCCTTTAACTTAAATATCAGAATTATAAGTTAATCTGCGTGAATCCCATTGTGCCATGTTGAATCTAAAGTCATGGTGATTATGCTCACCCTAGGTGGCTCATGCCCATCGAAAATTAATCTCTGTTTTATTGTAATAAATCCATCATTCTCTAACTAACTAGGCCAATTCAATCTACTAATGTGTATATACATATATATGAGATAAAAGACATCTCATCTTAGGGGTGTCAATTCGAGTGGGTTGGGTTGGGTTCGAGTCAAGTTGAAATTTGTTTAAAAAAAAATCCCAACCCAAATCCAATTCCAACCCGAAACCCCTAAACCCAAATCTGACCAACCCGAATAACCTGAATAACCAAATTCAAAATGATTTTTTTACTATTTATCCTATAATTTTTCACTTTTATCTCAGGACTCTATCATGCATTATCATATTAATATTGATATTAATATACATAAAAACATTTTAATTTTTAAAATAAAATTTAGTTTAACTCTAAGAAATCCATTAAACCCTAAATTCGGGTCAACCCAAATCTGACCCGAAAATTTCATCTCGACAACTTTCCAATCCGAATCCGATCCCCAATCCGAGCTTGATTTTTTTGAGTTAATACAGGTCTAGTCGTCAGATCGGGTTGATTTTTAACACCCCTAAGATATTAATATAATCTAATTAAGTATCCTGCAAAACCTTAGTCTAAATCGGCTTACAGTTTGCAGGATTTAGTGCAATAAAAAATTGTAATCACTAGAAAATTAACCAATATAAATATATATGATCCTGTCGCGAAGTGGGGTGGCGGTCCCATGGGCCAGACCGGCCTCCCGGGTGGCACGAGCCGTCGAGGTGGCCGGGTGAGGACCGCGCCTTGCCACGTCCCTGCAAAATAGCGACCGTCAGTAAACCCGCCGGGGAAATCCCCGGTCAGGCACTCCGACGGTCAAGTCAGTCTCCCAGGGCAGATAAGTGGAAACTGAATTGAAATGAGGCAAGGGATGCGAGAACTCGCGTGCGCGTACCTGCGGTAGGGGGAGTGCCAAGCTTATATAGCCGGGGGAGCTGACAACTCTTGTTTGTACTGACGGGACAAGAGTGCGGTAGTTGTCAGCTCGCATGGAGCACTGAAGAGCGGCGCGGTATGGCGCGGGGTGCTCGAGCAGTACGTGAGTACTGGGTGCGCAGTACGAGGGTACTGGATGGGCGGATTAACCGCGCAGGGATGTCAGAGGTGGATACGATATGAGGAACCCCGTTAGCAGGATCGTACCCTGGATGTACTGATGTGAAGGGGCGTAGGGGCGGGACAGCCCATACCCCGAGCGCCGACTGGCGGGTCCGAGTGCTGAGGACCGAGTCGGGTAAGGACCAGTGTGTAGCGACCCGACTTCTCCTGTCTTAGACGGATCGTTACTTATCTCTACTTCTTGACTTTTATACATGACTAAAGAAAATTACGGAAATCTTTTTTTTTTTCTTTTAAACTTTTAAATTCTGCTAACGATTATATTCTAACTTAAGCAATCATGTATAATAATACCATGTCATACTCTCTTCTCAAATCCCATAGCTAATACCTGTCGAAAACAGCCTTACCCTTCTTAAACTGCCTGTACCAGTCGACTGGTGACGTGGCAGTCGACTGATACGACTGTAATCTATTTTTACAGGTTTCGGCCCCTTGCTTCCCAAGTCCACCATTCCTTCAATTTCGAGCCATATCAAACTACAACATCATTTCTATACTCTATATCAGTTTCCTAAACAATTAAGTCAATCAAACGAATCCATAAACTTGAATTTAGGACTTTTATGGAAGAAAACAAACCAAACAAGTTTATCTAAATTTTAGCAATAAAGTTGTATCAATCTTAACTTCTAACCATTTAAACTCATCATACAAAGTTCTATAACATCACTAAGGCATTATGGAATGAGAAAGCAACTTTTCTAAACATGCTTAAGTAATAAAACTTGATTCAAAAGGAAAATTGATGCTATCTTGGCACAAACACCTTTTTCTCTAACAAAGTATCAATATTTCTAACTACTCACACTTTTACTCATCTAATGCAATCATGGGATTATATATGCTAAATGAAATGACATGGAATCTTTACTCTAAGGAATTGAGCATATAAAACTATCCATAACTTAAATATTCGCTAAACTCCATAAAGCAAGAACATGAAATTCAAATGAACTATAACATTATGAATTAATAACTAAATTGTCTTGCGCCAAAGATCTCTCCATAATCAGCCACCACACACACTCTACTCAGCACCGCCTCGTCGTCTTCCTTCAGAATTGCTTGCCTTTACCTTTATCTGCAATAAGAGGAAATGCATCTATAAGCGAAAAGCTTAGTAAGTACTATCTAGCTCACAAAAACTCGAAATATGCAAACTTGCTTCTAGATCAAACTGAACATGATATGAGATACTAATATGCTTGAAAGAAAACTAAGGACATGTATAACTCAAAACATGCATACTCAAGCAATAAATAATCTCAATCTACTTTTCTTGGCTCAACTTGAAACTTTAGCTATTCTTTATCTTTTGAAAACTTTTTTGTATTTTCGAAAACTTTGCTAAAGCATATACTTGAAAATACTAATCACTTGGATCCACTGAAGACGTAAGTACCATCTGAATGCGCGTTCCCTAAAAGGTTGGGGTAGCGAGCCACCAATCCTAATAGAGCAGACCTTGGTCTACCAGGGCCAAGACCTTGGAATTGGACACCTGGATTTCTTTAACGACGCCCTTGGACGCCGGGTACTGGCCTCATAAAATAAAATAGCTTTTCTTTCTTTTCTTTCTTATCTGTAAAGGCCTTGGCATTTTCTGGAGCACCTTGCGTGCTAAAATCCCTAAGTCTTGACTTTTGGGGATTTTCTTAAGGCCTTGGCCTTCTCTTTTCTTATCTTTATCTTCTTTTCTTTTCTCATAGCTTTTCTTGGTCCCTAATCTCATATAGGGTGCTTATCAAACATATACAAGCATATAAAACTAAGATCACATGCAAAAACTAAAGCAAAAAGGAAAAATTCTCTTTTAAAAACTTTTAAAGGAAATTCTCGCGGTAAAACCGCCTCTTACTGCAGGTGAGCAGTACTTACATTGATATCTTGGACTTACAACCAAGATTGAGGTCTAGAGCTCGGGAGAAACTTAAGATCTCGAAGAATTCTTCACGTCTACGCGTTCCTCTCGTCGCGGGGATCCCGAATATAGGATTATTCTTGGAGAAGGGTCTCGGCCGGCCCTCTTGACCTTGGTTTGCGTGCGCACAAGAGAGGAGAGGGAGAGGGGTCGGCGCAAGGGGTGTTGGCCGAAGGGTTTGAGAGAAATCCCAACTTCTCTCTTTAAGTTTTCTATTTATACACTTGGGATCGGATTTACTTAACCACAGCTTAATTATAGGTCTTACCATCTTCTGTTGTGCTGATACCCCTAGCCCAGCCGGTTGGGCGCTTGTGCTGTTCGGTGGAGGTCGCGGGTTCAATCCACCGGCTGCACTAAATCTGTTTTTCCATTTTTGGCAATTTTTTCTTTTTCCTTTTCTTTTTCTTTTTCCAAAAATACCAAACGGACTCGGAAAATTCCATAAAAATACTCTAAAAATTCCTAAAAATATCTAGAATATTTCTAAACCATTTCTAAATAATTCTAAGGACTTTAAGAACTAAAAATGGAAATTTTGGGGCGTTACAATCCCCCATACCTTATAAAAAGTTCGTCCTCGAACTTAGAATAACTCTGGATATCTCTCTCTCATGCTCTCCTCACGTTCCCAAGTAGCCTCTTCATGCTTTTGATTCTGCCAGATGACCTTAACTAGTGGCACTTCTTTGTTTCTTAATCTTTTAACTGCTTTGTCCACTATCTGTGTCGGTCTGCTCTCATAACTAAAATCTTCTTGGATCTGTACTGACTGAGGCTGAATCACTTGGCTGGGGTCGTGAATACACTTCTTTAGCATAGAGACATGAAATGTACTATGGATAGCTGACATCTCCTCTGGTAAGTCCAGCTCATAGGCTACCTTCCCAACTCTCTTTATAATCTTGTAGGGTCCTATGTAACGAGGACTTAGCTTACCCTTTTTACCAAATCTCATCACTCCCTTCATAGGAGCGACCTTGAGAAATACTGAATCTCCAACTTCGAATTCAAGTGGTCTACGGCGTGTGTCAGCATAACTCTTCTGTCTACTTTGGGCAGTCTCAATCCTCTGGCGGATCGTCTGGATAGCCTGAGCGGTCTCATCTATAAGCTCAGTCTGGTTGCCTAGTCCTGACTCCATCTCTTTCTTCTCACCAGCTTCTTGCCAACATATGGGTGATCTACATTTCCTGCCATATAATGCCTCATAAGGTGCCATCCTGATGGTGGCCTGATAGCTATTATTGTAGGCAAACTCAGCTAAGCACAGAAATTTACACCAACTACCTTTAAAGTCCAATGCACAAGCCCTGAGCATGTCTTCTAAAATCTGATTTACTCTCTCTGTCTGTCCATCTGTCTGGGGATGGAAAGCTGTGCTGAACTGAAGTCTGGTGCCTAAGGCGCCCTGAACACACTTCCAAAAATGGGAGGTGAATCGCCCATCTCTGTCAGAAACGATCGACTTCGGGACTCCGTGAAGCCTGATTACTTCTTTCACATACAGCTGTGCTAATTGCTCTACCGAATGCGATAACTTGATGGCTAGGAAGTGGGCAGACTTGGTCAATCTGTCCACTATCACCCAAATTGCATCATGTCCATGGGTGGTTCTTGGAAGACCTGTGATAAAGTCCATGGATATTTCTTCCCACTTCCACTCTGGAATGGGAAGTGGCTGTAGAACTCCTCCTGGTCTCTGGTGTTCTGCTTTGACCCTCTGGCAGGTCAAGCAGGTACTGATATATCTGGCCACGTCTCGCTTGAGTCCAGACCACCAGAACCTCTTCTTTAAATCTTGGTACATCTTGGTAGAACCAGGATGCATAGAGTACGGGGTACTGTGGGCCTCCTCTAGAATATTCTTCCTTAGTTCCTCATCATCGGGGACGCAAAGGCGGTCTCCAAAATAGAGGATGCCACTGTCTGATACTCGAAACTCTGAATGTTCTGCCTCTTGGATCCCCTGCTTGATCTTCTGGATTTCTGGGTCTTGACTTTGCTTTCTTTGTATATCCACAAGCAGGGTTGACTCTAGAGTCAATGCAGAAAGTTGCCCAATTATTACCTCGACTCCAAAATTCTTTATTTCTTTCTGAAGTGGTAGAGACAGTGATGATAAGGACATCAGTGTGGCACAGATTTTCTGCTCAGTGCATCTGCCACTTTATTAGCTTTACCTGGGTGGTAGAGGATTTCACAGTCATAATCTTTGACCAACTCTAGCCACCTGCGCTGCCTCATATTCAGATCTTCTGAGTGAAGAAGTACTTCAAACTCTGATGGTCTGTGAAGATCCTGCACTGCACTCCATACAGGTAGTGTCTCCAGAGCTTCAGTGCAAAAACCACAGCTGCTAGCTCAAGGTCGTGGGTAGGGTAATTCTTCTCATAGTCCTTGAGCTGTCTGGAGGCATATGCTATTACTTTACCGTCTTGCATGAGGACAGCTCCAAGGCCCATCTTGGATGCATCACTGTAGATGTCAAAGGCCTTGTCACTCTCTGGAACAGTCAGGATGGGAGCACTAGTCAATCTCTTCTTCAGCTCTAGAAAACTGTGCTCGCATTTATCTGACCATTCAAACTTCTTGTTCTTTCTGGTCAAGGCTGTGAGTGGAGAGGCTATTCTGGAAAAGTCCTCCACAAATTTTCTATAATATCCTGCCAGGCCTAAGAAACTTCTGATCTCACTGGCATTCTTGGGTCTACACCAGTTGCTGACTGCTTCTATCTTGGCTGGATCAACTTGAATGCCTTCTTTGGATACAATGTGACCTAGGAAGGTCACCTGATCTAACCAAAACTCACACTTTGAGAATTTTGCATAGAGCTTCTCCTGCTGAAGGATCTGCAGCACTATCCTCAAGTGTGTAGCATGGTCCTCTGGAGTCTGTGAATATATGAGGATATCATCAATAAATACAATGACGAATTTATCGAGATACTCCCTGAAGATTGGTTCATCAGCTCCATGAAGACTGCTGGAGCATTGGTTACTCCAAAAGGCATCACTACAAATCGTAGTGGCCGTATCTTGTCCTGAAGGCCGTCCTGGGGATGTCACTTTCTTTAACCTTCAGCTGATGATACCCAGAACGAGATCTATCTTCGAGAACACTGTAGCCCCTTTGAGTTGATCAAATAAATCATCTATTCTAGGAAGGGGGTACTTGTTCTTGATGGTCACCTTGTTCAGAGCTCTGTAGTCTATGCACAGACGCATAGACCCATCCTTCTTCTTGACGAAAAGTACAGGAGCTCCCCAGGGTGAATGACTCGGGCGAATGAAGCCCTTGTCTAGTAGCTCCTGGAGTTGCTCTTGTAATTCCTTCAACTCTGCTGGAGACATACGATAGGGTGCCTTCGAAATTGGGTTGGTTCCTGGGGCCAACTCAATTTCAAACTCAATTTCCTGATTGGGAGGGAGTCCTGGTAACTCTTCAGGAAACACCTCAGGATAGTCACAGACTACCCTCACTTCTTCTCTCTTCAATCCTTCTCCTTGACTCACATCCACTATATGAGCTAGAAACCAGTGCACCCCTTCTCTAACATTCTCTGAGCTTGTAAGGTAGGTAGGAACCTATTTATCTTTCTCCTTGGGTCTCCAATAAACTCAACCGAAGGTTCTGCTTCTGGTGTGAACTTGACTTTTTCTTGCGGCAGTCTATAGAAGCATTATACTTGCTCAAGAAGTCCATTCCTAAAATGACATCGTAATCCTTTATCTCAGGGACTAACGAGTCACTGTAGAGCTCTCGGTTGGAAATCTAGATTGATACTGCCCTTAGCCTCTCAGTAGAGGCCATTACTTCCCCTGACGGTAAGGTTGTTAAGAACTTCATCGTTCAACCTTTCTGGTGGCCTTTATACTGTTTAAGTAGTGCTCAGTGATCAAAGCACTACTTATTAGTTCCTCGGAGGTTTGCAGCCTCTCAACACCGCTAGCCCCCCTTCAACGCTATCTCAGGCCTTAACATCTTGAGCATTAGCCTAACTATCTCTTTTTCTGTGCTAACTAGCTCTGGGCACAGATGAGCTAACCGCTTAAACATCTTCACTGCTTCATCCACGGATAGTTCTCCTTGTCTGAACTCCGTGAATTCATCATAATGCTTGTTGGTTACTTGCATGTGAGAGTATTCTTCGAAGAACTCAGTCTCGAAGTCGGCCCATGTCATCTGGCTGACATTTCTCTTGGCCTTGACTCTCTTCCACTATATTCTAGCATCTCCCGTAAGGCAGAAAGATGCACACTTTATCTTCTCTACCTCATGCCAGTCCAGTAGCCCTACTATTCTTTCCAACGTGTTGAACCATGCTTAAGCATCCCATGGTTTGCTTGTGCCTGGGAAGTTCCCTGGCTTCAGTTTCTCCTACTGAATGAGGTACGCTTCTTGCCTTCTAGGAGCTTGCTCCTCGTTTTGGGCCTTTCTAGGACGTCCTCAAATGTATAACTTAACACTTAATGGTAATGTTCCCAAACTTGCTTTAGGATACAACAAGACCTTGGTCTTGATTCTTATCTCATTTCTTAGTCCTAGAACTCGTTCTAGGGCTTAGTAAGACCTTGGTCTTACTCAAAACTTTTATCAAGCACCTTGCGTGCCATAATCCCAAAACTTACTTTTGGGCAAATCAAGTAAGTACTTAAGCATTTTCTAATATCCATTCTAGGGATTAAACATGATTCCGTGATACTAAGGTATTAAACATGCTCCTGTTCTATGCACATATGAGTAAGTACTTAAGCATTTCTCTTATACTGAAGTTAAGTAAAGGAGCAATAGAAAAACTGAAACTTAAAGCTTTCTTACTTGAAGACGGCAAGGTTGATGCTGATGTGTGTGTGATGCTGGAGAATGGGAACTGCTCTGATACCAACTGTAGCGACCCGACTTCTCTCTGTCTTAGACGGATCGTTACTTATCTCTACTTCTTGACTATACATGACTAAAGAAAATTGCGGAAATCTTTTTTTTTTTCTTTTAAACTTTTAAATTCTCTAACAATTATATTCTAACTTAAGCAATCATGATATAATCATGTTACTCTCTTCTCAAATCCCAAGAATTGCGGAAATTTTTCTTTTAAANCTATTTTGGCTGAGGCTTCTGGCCTCCTATTGTCTTGTTCTCAATCAGGACTGGCTTCTGCTGTGCTTGCTGTGCCTTGATGCTATTCAGGTAGTGCTCTGAGATTAGAGCACTACTGACCAACTCCTCGCTGGTCTGGGGGTCGGTGCATCCCGCTGTTCACGTTGAGTGCTATCTCAGGGTTCAGCATGCGGAGCATCAGTCTGACTCGCTCCTTCTCTGTGCTGACTAGCTCTGGGCAGAGGCGAGCTAGTCTGTTGAACTTTGCGACTGCTTCTCCCACTGGTAGGCTACCCTGTCTGAACTCCATGAAGTCCTCGAAGTGCTTGTTGGTAACCTTCATGTGGAAAATTCCTCATAGAACTCGTGCTCAAAATCTGCCCAGCTCATCTGGTTGACTATCTTCTTACTCTTGACTCGCTCCCACCACATACGAGCATCTCCAGTTAGGCAGAAGGAGGCACATTTGACCTTCTCGACTTCTGGCCAGTCAAGAAGCTCCATTGTGCTCTCTAAAGTCTTGAACCAAGCCTGGGCATCCCAGGGCTCAGTCGTGCCTGAGAAGCTTTCGGGTTTCAGCCTCTGCCACTGGACGTGGTATGCTTCTGTCTTCGGTTCACGGCAGGGGTCTCTTGTGGGACGGGTGGAACTTCGGCCACTACTGGAGTTCCCACTCCTGCTGTGGGTGGTGTAGGGGGCACTGGGTGCTGATTCGCCATCAGTGTGGCGATGGTCTTCTGTTGTTCTGTAATCTGAGCTTGCATTTGAGCAATGACTGCCATCAGGTTTGGCTGTTCTGTGCCAGGCTCACTGTTATCTTGAACTGGAGTTCTATTATTAGCATTAGGAGCTCGGCCTCTTCTTGCCATCTAATAATGCATAAAGGAATAAGAAATCACTACTACATCTCTAGGTATAAACTTATCTTCTTACTTAGTATCCTAATGTCCATTCTAGGGATTAAACATGATTCCGTGATACTAAGGGATTAAACATGCTTCCTTGTTCTATGCACATATGAGTAAGTACTTAAGCATTTCTCTCTACTGAAGTTAAGTAAAGGAGCAATAGAAATACTGAAACTTAAAGCTTTCTTACTTGAAGACGGCAAGGTTGATGCTGATGTGTGTGTGATGCTGGAGAATGGGAACTGCTCTGATACCACCTGTAGTGACCCGCCTTCTCTACCTTCAGACGGATCGTTACTTCTCTCTACTTCTCTACTTTTGATACATGACTAAAAATGCAGAAATCTTTGTTTTTTAAACTTTTAAATTCATCTAACAATCATATTCTAACTTAAGCAATCATGCATATTAACATATCACACTTACTATCTCGAAAGCTCGCAATTGGTACACTTGAAGCTTGCCTCGCCCAACTCAAACTGCAGGTATCAGTCGACTGATACTGTATCAGTCGACTGATAGGCCTGTAATTCAAAACTCAGGTTTCGGCCAGTTACTTCACAGCTCCTCCAAACCTAATATTTCGAGCCATATGGATTCATGACACCATTTCTACACTCTATGACAGTTTTCTAATGAGTTTAGCCAATCAAAACGAATCCATAAACTTGAAATTTGGACTTTTGCGGAAGAAAATAAACTATTCAAGATATATGAACTTTAACACTAAAGTTTGTACCAATCTTGACTTCTATACATTCATAACATCAAATACATGTTCTATGACTTTGCTAAAGCATTATGAAATGTGAATGCAACTTTTCTAAACATATTTAAGCAATGAAACTTAATTCAAAGAAGAAATTGATACTATCTTGGCACATGCATCTATCTCTCTAACAAAGTATCAATGTCTCCAACTACTCACAATTCTACTCATCCAATGCAATCATAAGGATGTGCAAGCTAAAAGAAATGACATGGAATCTTTACTGTAAGAAATTGAGTATGTAAAACTATCCAAAACTTAAACGTTCGCTAAACTTCATAAAACAAGAACTTGAAATTCAAATGAACTATAACATTGGTGAATTAAATAACTAAATTGTCTTGTGCCAAAGATCTCTCCATAATCAGCCACCACACACACTTTACTCAGCACCGCCTCGTCGTCTTCCTTCAGAATTGCTTGCCTTTACCTTTATCTGCAATAAGAGGAAATGCAACTAGTAAGCAAAAAGCTTAGTAAGTACTATCTAGCTCACAAAAACTCGAAATATGCAAACATGCTTCTAGATCAAACTGAACATCATATGAGATACTAATATGCTTGAAAGAAAACTAAGGACATGTATAGCTCAAAACATGCATACTCAAGCAATAATAAATCTCATATTACTTTTCTTGGCTCAACTTGGAAACTTTAGCTATTCTTTAACTTTTTGAAAACTCTTTAAATTTTTGAAACTTTGCTAAAGCATATACTTGAAAATAATAATCACTTGGATCCACTGAAGACGTAAGTACCATCTCATATGCGCGTTCCCTAAAAGGTTGGGGTAGCGAGCCACCAATCCTAATAGAGCAGACCTTGGTCTACCAGGGCCAAGACCTTGGAATTGGACACCTGGATTTCTTTAACGACGCCCTTGGACGCCGGGTACTGGCCTCATAAAATAAAATAGCTTTTCTTTCTTTTCTTTCTTATCTGTAAATGCCTTGGCATTTTCTGGAGCACCTTGCGTGCTAAAATCCCTAAGTCTTGACTTTTGGGGATTTCTTAAGGCCTTGGCCTTTTTTTTTCTTATCTTTATCTTTTCTTTTCTTTTCTCATAGCTTTTCTTGGACCCTAAACTCACATAGGGTATTAATCAACATATATAAGCATATAATGAACTAAGATCACATGCACAAAAACTCAAACAAAAGGAAATATCTCTTTTAAAAACTTTTAAAGGAAATTCTCGCGGAAAAACCGCCTCTTACTGCAGGTGAGCAGTACTTACATTGATATCTTGGACTTACAACCAAGATTAACATCTAGAGCTCGGAAGAAACTTGAGATCTCGGAGAATTCTTCGCGCCTACGCGTTCCTCTCGTCGCGGGGATTCCAAATATTGGAAGATCTCTTGGAGAAAAGCCTTGGCCGGCCCTCTAGGCCTTGGTGTGGCGTGCGCACAAGAGAGGAGAGGGAGAGGGGTCGGCGCAACCTTGGGAGAGGGAGAGGGTTTGAGAGAAAATAAAACTTCTCTCTTTAATTATCTATTTATACTTATGGGGCGGATTGACCTAACTACAACTTAAATACATGTCTCTCCTTCCTTTTCTGTGCTTGATACCCTAGCCCAGCTGGTTTGCGCGCTTGCCTTGTCTTGCGCTGGTCGCGGGTTCGAACCACCGGCTGCCCTTAAGTGGTTTTTTCCATTTTTTCCTTTTTTCTTTCTTTTTCTTTTTCCAAAAATACCAAACGGACTCGGAAAATTCCATAAAAATACTCTAAAAATTCCTAAAAATATCTAGAACATTTCTAAACCATTTCTAAATAATTCTAAGGACTTTAAGAACTAAAAATGGAAATTTTGGGGCGTTACAACCATCTTCCTGAATAGACTGCTTGCTTCAATAGATCTAGATTTCTGTCTTAAAAGCTAGACTTTTATCTCAGACGCATCCTTATACCACTTTATTATCATCATGCTAACTTCTATTTCAACAGTTTTTTTTCTTCTATCATATTATTCCTTATACTTTTCGACATCACTTCATTGCTTCAGTAGCAAACTCTCTTACATCTTTGCTAACCAACTACTACTTACTTACATCACTTTTTTCACAATTCTATCTCTAACTTCATACTACACCTCTTACTAAAGTTTGAAACATACTATCATTCATAAACAGTCAACATATTATACTATAATACTTATATTTCATCAATTTCATGATTCATATTATTACTCTGCTTTTTCATTTCATCCTCTAAATTGATTTTAATGATATAATCCCATTTCTTCATAATAGAAAAATAATAATAAATAAGTGATTGTTATTTTTACCCACATATCAAACTCTAATGTATTCGATATCATAAAGTAAGGTAAGGTATCGTTCATATTTACATATCCTACGAGTACTCTCTATCCTAAGATATCATTCATACTTGCATATTCTAGAATCATAAGATATCATCCATACTTGCTTATTCTAGAATCATAAAAGAACACGAGGTATGCATAGAGGTACTTACTTGGAAGCTGCAGGAAGGAGGCTTGATGTGTGTGTAGTGAGATGGCAAACTGCTCAAATACCAACCTGTAACGCCCGCCTTTTTCCCACACCTTATGGTGTGGCGAGAGGCGGCGTTACGCTAACATACAAAGGCATATGAACATCTTAATGCAGAGGAATAATTTTTTTCTTTAAACTTACTACAGGAATCATACATATATGCCTACGTTATCATTCATGAATATGGTGACTATGTAACTTGACATATTATTGGCATACATATAAACATTCCATAACTTATTCATAAGCACCATAAGTAGCAAGTAACTTATCCATAAGCATCATAAGTAATAAGTTATTTCTTAGGCATAACTATCATAAGTATAGCATAGAACCAAAGGAGGCATTTCAAACACAAGACATGCGATAAGTGTAACTAGAAGAATCCTTTGCCATGTCACTGCCACACACATGCCCTTGCCTCTTCTGCTGCTTCTCTTAGTAGCCTCTTACTTGATCTGCGGTATAAGAAAAATAAGACTATAAGCACATAGGCTTAGTAAGACCCTTTCATACTCACAAAAATCCATACGTCACATAACCATAAACATAATGCTT
The DNA here is from genome assembly GCA_024364735.1 of Boesenbergia rotunda. NCBI lineage: Eukaryota > Viridiplantae > Streptophyta > Magnoliopsida > Zingiberales > Zingiberaceae > Boesenbergia > Boesenbergia rotunda. Next base: position 101,899 of record JAGFNQ010004853.1, read on the forward strand.
AAACCATACTTAACATGACATAATTTTTGACATGAACATAAACATAAACATAAACATACTTATCATGACATCATTTCCTAATATGAACATAAACATAAACATACTTATCATGACATCATTCTTAACATGAACATAAACATAAATATACTTATCATGACATCATTCTTAACATGAACATAAACATAAACATACTTATCATGGCATCATTCTTAACATGAACATAAACATAAACATACTTATCATGGCATCATTCTTAACATGAACATGAACATAAATATACTTATCATGACATCATTCTTAACATGAACATAAACATAAACATACTTATCATGGCGTAATGCATAACATGTATGGATGCATGAGTCAAATGCATATATCATAAGGATGCTTAATTTTAGAATCATACTTTTAAATACTTCAACATAATCATCACATCATTGGGGTCCCCGGCTTGTATCACATACTTACATCATATGCGCGCATCCCTAAGTAAATACGAGGTAGCTAGTCTTGACCTACTAGGGTAAGGATAGCTATGGTAGTCCCAGAACCAAGGCGTTCTTAAGGTGCCCATCCCTGTTGGACAGCTTCGGTAGTCCCAGAACCGTGGACAGCTACGGTAGTCCAACACCGAGGCGTTCTTAAGGTGTCCATCCCTTGGACCCATACTTCGGTCCGGTACAAGCCCATTCATAAAGTAAAATATCTTCACATGCTTCATCATTCATAGCACATACATTGTATACTTAAAGATATGAACATAATCTTGTTACATGAAGCATGATATAAACATACTTGGCATTTCATCATTCATACTTAATTCATATCATCATTATGCCTTCATCATTCATACTTATCCTTCGTACATAATCTTATTACATGAAGCATGACATAAACAGACTTGACATTTCATCATTCATACTTAAAGCATAAACCATATCTTCATTCATCTTCTTTATTCATAAAACATGACATACATACATAATCCTAGTATCCATCATAGAGCATGCATGGTTAGAATTCATGTGAACGGGATACATAAGACTTAGGTTCATGGTCATGGAATATGGTTAAAACATTCATGAATGAACATAGCACATAACATAAACATACAAGGTCATGGCATATAACCCATAAGACTAAGGTTGTAGGTAGCATAAAAATTCTTGCAACATACTTAACATATTCATACATCATAACAAACTATAAAGAAGTATTATAGGAACCTTAACCCAACCCAAACCCTAGTTCCTTGGCTTGGCCAAAAGTTCATGGGTGGATGCTCCCTTATTCAATCAACATGAAAGGTTCCATAAGTAAAAAGGAAATTCATACATTACATACAAAGCCATAGGGAACCATTAGACCTCATAATTGGAGCTAACCCTAATTTTATTAGCCCTACCCTTGACCTTGGCCGAAATCCTAGAGGGTCACAAGCACATGGAAAAATTCATATAATTCCTATTTTACATCTAATACCTTACATATAATACCATAGGAAGCCATTAGAACCCTTGCTTGGAGTTAACCCTAACTCCTTGCCCTAAAACTCATCTTGGCCGAACCTTACAAGGGTCACAAGGCTTGTAGAAATTCATATCAATCACCATTAACACCCCTTGTAACATGAGGAAACATAAGAAACTTGCTTGAAGAGTTAGATCTAAACCCAACCATGAAACCATGGTGGTGGCCGAAACCCTAGAGGGTATTAGGGTACTCCAAAAATTCTCCAAATCCTATTTTATTCTTTATTCATCATAAGAAAGCATTAGAAAACATGAGTGAGAATTTTAACATCATTTTTGGACCCAAAAAGCATGGTGGCCGAAACTTACAAGGTCATAATCCATGGTTTTTCTCAATACAAATCCTAAACAATCATCTTAAATCATGATAAACACATAACTATTATACCACAGATGAGAGAGTCTTACCTTTCTTGATCTTGATTATAAACCTTGAATAGAGAAGCCAAAAGAAATTTCCCTTGACCATAGACTACCCCTATCCCTTGTAGCCTTGTAGAAAGCCTTTAGATCTTGAAGAAGAGGTCTCCTTGTGAAACTTTTCCAAGCGAGAATCCCCTTGGTGATTTTTGGCAAGAAGAAGGAGGAAGAGGGAGATGGGATTTCGGTGGGGGTGGAGGAAGGAGGAAGGAGGAAAAAGAGATCTATTTATAATGCCCTTTTGTCTCTTCACAAGTGTCTTTTCATCTTCTTCACATGGTGACTCTTCACTTCCTTAAGCCTTAACCGAAATCCACTTCATTCTCTACTAGCACTCCCTTGCTAGGTGAATTGGTTAGTGCATGCATGGTGTTACACTAGGTCCAAGGTTCAATCCTTGTTGCATGCACTTTATTTTTATTTTTATTTTATTTTATTTTTCTTTTAATTTCGGCAATGCCCCCTAAGGCCTACCAATAGCCATGCTAATATTCCTAATTTAAAGCCATTTCTATTTATATTAAATTCTACCTAAAATCCACTAATAACCATGGTACTAGAAAACCCCATGTAAGGCCCATTAGCACTTAGCTTCTTATTCTATATCGAAAATCATGGATCATCATGCTACAGTTTATACTAGTGTCCCTATGTTCCTCGAGAATCTTTGTAGGCATGGTCAATATTTTTAAAGAAAATATTGAGAAAATTTTTCGGGTCGTTACAGTCCAAGCACAGACAGCCTAGTCAGAGTCTGAACCCGAATCCAAAGTCGAAATCGAACCAGAATCAGACGACGAATTGACTGAGATGTAACCGATTTCAAATTCTTTTCAAAATTAGAATTAAATAATCAAACAGATACTGTAATGGTCGAGGAAGGTGTAAATTCTATTGTAGGGAAAACTCCAAAAGAACCACCAAAGAAGGAGCTTCTACCAGTACCCGAGTCCGACTCAGACACTGAATCAGAAGATGAGTCTAGATCCGAGAGGACAAGAATCAAGGGGGAGATTCCCAATAAGTAATCAAAAGGTAAATTTGTAAATTCAATTTTGAAAAATCAAATAATTTGTTACACATGCAGGGAGAGAGGGCACTACAAAAGTAAGTGTCCTACTCGTAAGAATCGAACGACACCACTGACGGCGACAAAGGAACCAGTTCCAAAAGCACGAAAGGACAAGAGTCGCATCCAATGCTTCAAGTGCCAGGAGTTTGGGCATTACAAAGATGAATGGACGGATAGAAGAGCCAAAGATCCAGGACAACCTATCAATACGGGTAACTTTAATTTATATCAAAATCCGCTCTTTACCATGAATACTGATAGTTTAATTAATCTCCCTTGGTCAAATTTAGATATGGATGCATGCTTAAATAACATAATTAATTCATGCAAATTAATTAATTCAAACATCAGAAAGTTAAAATAAGAAAATGAGACTTGGAAAATTAAATTTGATATATTAGAAAAATTAATTAATAATCTTGCTAACTTAGAAAATCCAGAAATTTCTCCTCACTATGACTTTACTTGAAGCTTTTTTGGCTATTCATAAATAGTTAGTTTATGGACTAAAGAGTTACTTAAAACTTGAATACCTAGTATTGGGAGGAGGTGAGATGATAGTACGTTAGAGAAACCTTTTTAATAAGGTCAAGTATGTCCTACTTGGCCTGTTTAGTCTGGTGGAACTAGCAGAAGCTACCGATCCAAGACCCAAGATACTTAGATCAAAATCTTTCAAGAAGTAACTTGAAGATGAATTTTCTATAAAAGGCTTTGTCAAGGAAAGGGTTGATGATCCAATAAAGCTATGACCAAAGAAGGCCTAGTACCTCGCCAAGACCTGGAAGCCAATTATAGAAAATCAAATTCACTTTACTATTGTCAGATTTGAATCTAACACAAATTTTAAGTAAATCTTAGATTTAATACTAATTCGAAGATAAAAATTAATGCATCTCACAAAACAGTTAAGGATATCCTATTTTGTCACTTAGAAATGGGTGAGTTGCTTAGGACCTAAAAGTTTAGTCCAACCCAACCAACCTTACAAACTGAATCGATTTCAAATTTCAAAATTTTAAATTTAATAAATACTTTTAAAATTCTAATTTAATTCAACTGAACAACTTTTAAAATTTAAATTTAACCCTCTTAACTAATTTTAAAATGCTCAAAAATCAAATTTAACTTTTTAAACTAAGATTTAATATTTCAAATCATCTTAGGTTTCTTTTGTTCACTTATCTGAAATTTATTCATTTCTTTTGCCATAATATAAAGAAATTCTTTTAGGCAATCAAATTATTTTTGTTGGTCTTGCAAAAGTCACATTGGGTATTATTTAGGATGTTTTTTTTTAAAAACGTCTGCAGTCCGGGCTTCGATATTTATATATTTTTTGGACTAAAGTTTTTTTTTAAAAAACAAAACTTCCATTTTAAAAAACAAAACTTCCATTTTTTTGGAAATCATTTTAAATATTGAATTTCTCCTTTTCAGTTTTTTCTATATTAACTTTTGCAAAAAAGAGAAAGAAATTATGTTTCAAATCATTAAAACAAAATAATTTTTTTTAAAACTTAGTTTTCATCTCTTTTTGTTTGAATCAAACCCTAAGACTCAGAGGAGGATTAACTTGTGGTCAACAAGCCTCCTAGGACTGTGGCAGGTTTAGGGGGAGTTCAAATTAAAAGAAGTTTAAAAATACTATGGTTTTAAACTATCACTCATGTTTTTCGAAAACTATGCTATCATTTCAAAATATGTCTTTCAAAAATTCATTTTTTAAAAAATATTAATACTTCAAAGTTCATTTTAAGAATTGTGCTTGATTCCCTTTTAATTTTGACAAACCCTAAAGACACAAAAGGAAGTCTACTTCATGATCTACAAGGACTCATTGAAAGTATCTAATTTAGGGAGAGTCTAAATTGAAAGAAATTATGTCTGACAATTATTTTTCAAAATTATTAGATAATTCTTATAATTTGAATCAAACCTTAAGACTCAGAGGAAGATCGCTTATAGTCAACAAGCTTCCTAGGACTGGGTCAAGTTTAGGGGGAGAGCAAATTAAAAGAATTATTGAACAGTTTTCAAAATTATATGTTTTCATGCACTGCACTTTTAAAATCCTTTTGAAAACCTAAATAATTTTACTTTCAAAATACTATCCTGTAAAATCATTTTGCTTATATATACCATCACTTTCAAAATTTTACGTGACTTTGGAATAGTTTTAAAATCTATTTAGAATACTTCTAAAAATTATACATACTTGACTTTGGAAAATTTTCCAGGACACTTAGGGAAATGTCCTTGTAGTTAACAAGGTTTCCTAGGATTGTGTCAGACTGGAAAAGAAACCAAGGCAAGTAAAGTATTATGTTTTCAAAATAACATTAAAATTTTTCTTAAAATATTATGTTAAAAAATACTTATATTTTCAAAAAAAATGCACTGAGAAATCTTTTAAAAGTACTTCTATTTTTCAAAATATAATGTTTTCAAAAGTACTAATACTTTTCAAGGCAATAGTGTTCTAAGTGCGTGAATTTTCTAAAAGACTTGCCTACAAATACAAAATATTTTTTCAATACTTTTCAAAGTGGAGTTTTGTTGGTGCAATTTAAAGCTTTTTGCTATACTTTCAAGAATTATACTAAGTATTTTTATGTTTTCAAAACTCATAGGCTCTGATACACAAAGTTCTTCCTTAAAACTTCTTTCAAAATATGGTTTTCAAAAGTTCTTTATTGATATATGGCCAAGGGGGAGAGAAAGGAAGAAAGAGAGAAAAGTTTTTTAAACAGTAACGGTGAATTGCTAAGTGCTTCAAAAATTTTAAGTGCTTCAAAAAGTTCTAAGTGCTTTCAAAACTTTCTAAGTGCATATTTTCCTGAAAATACTCCTAAGTAAAATTTTCCTTAGTAAACAAAATTTGTCTGAGCAAAAACCTGTTGGATGTTTTTTTGGCAAATGTTTCTAAGTAAAGTTTTTTTTAGTGAACAAACCTTTTTGAGCAAAAACTTATCAAATAAATTTAAAAATATATATATACTTGTCCAAGTAAAAATGTTTTTCTAAATTGCACAAAATAATTTCCAAGCAAATTTTTTAAGGGAAAATTTTCTTTCCAAAGTTTTGGCTAAGTAAATTTTTAAGTGGAAATGTTTGGCTAAGGAAATTGTTTCTTCTTGCAAAATCTGGTTTAAACAAAAAGTTGTTTTGGTTTGCAAAGTTTTTTCGGTAAAAGTTTCTTTAAATTTTGGGCTTGCAAAATTTTAAGTGAAAAATTGTTTAAGTTTTTGTGAGTACAAATGCTTTTTGCTCTATTTTGAAAAACACTTAGTCAAAAAGACTTAAAGCACTTAGAAGGTTTACAAAAACTGCATATAATTGAAAGTGTCAGGGGGAGAATGTTTATTTCAGGAGGAGGATGTTTTCATGCATTTTCTAAACATCCAATCAAAGTAGTTTCTCAAAAGTGTTGTAACATGCTTTTCCTTGAAAATTATTTTAGAAATTGTGAACTCCTTTACTTAAGTTTATTGTGGTAAAAACCCAAAACTCTCTATTAGAAACCTTGTTCGCTCATGTATGTTTTTGATATATGTCAAAGGGGGAGGAAAGGTCAAAGTTAAGTATTTTATAACACAAATATTCAGGGTTCTAGGGGGAGTATGAGAAATAAAGATTTTTTTTTCTGCTATACCTCATTGATTTCAAATCTACATATATTCTGTCTGCTATACTTCATTGATTTCTACCTTCTTTTCTTATCAGTTATAAGTTTTTCCTTAACTTTGAATTGTGTTGCCATAAATTAAAAAGGGGGAGATTGTTGGTGCAGGAAGCACCATATCGAACCTTGTTTTGATATTGGCAAAGGATTCAAAGTTAAGTATTATTTGTGATCTAATAAAGTTACTCGAGTGTGCAGGAAAGTCCTAGTTAATCTAGGCAAGAAGTCCTGGCCGCGGGCTGGGAAACTAAGTCCTGACGTAAGGTTGGGCACTAAGTCCTAGCCGAGGGCTGGGCACCTAAGACCTGACCAAGGGTTGGGCACTGAGTCCTAGCCGAGGGCTGGGCACCGAAGACCTGGTTCGAGGAATTGAGCACTAAGACCTGTGAAAGGCCCAAAATGGAGTGTCACGAATGGGCCTCAAATTGATTAAGTGTCGAAAACCCACGGCTCACAATAGAAAAGTGTAGTGTAGGGGTCTCGAGTCGTATTTTTCACAAGGACTAGTAGTAGCTTTGCTTGAAGTTAGGCTTAGGGATCTTTTTGGGGTTTTCGATGTAAAATGGGGGGTTTTGGTATTTTAAAACAATTCTTTAAATGCAAAAAGAGAGAAACCCAGTGAAGATTCAAAGCTAACAAAATGGGAATATTATGCTAAGTGTAATGAGCTAATGAGCAGATTAAACTAACCATAACAATCAAAGAAAAACTTAGCTAAAGTTGCATCAAGGAGAAAGTTCCAATTCTTTTTTTTTTTTGGTTTTTGATATAAATCCTAGATTAAAAGGTGAACTCTAAATCTTGCAGCTAACTCAACCAACCGAGCTCTATAAATAAGAACTTAACTAAAATCTATCTCAACAGTTAACCAATTACTCAACAGATTTTAATCCTACTTAGCCTAAGCAATTGAAACCTAATTATGAAATTAACTAGAACTTAACAGAATAAAACAGATTCAAATTGGCAGGTTCAAATAAGATTGGGATCTAACCTAAACATGAAATGCAGCTAAGTAAGTTGCAAGAAACAAACAACACTATAAACTAAGAACAGACAACACTAATTCTTGCACTGAATTGAAGCTAATTTATGAGGAAATTAAAACTAAACCAATTACTAATTTCAAAACCGAAAATGCAGAATTTGAAAGTATCAAGGACTGCAGTTTTTGAATATTGCTAAAGCTACACAACTGGAAAATGAGGCACTTCACTCTAAAAGTAGATCTAATTACAGCTACAAGAATCTATTGACAAAGTAAATTCGGAAACAAATGCAGAATTGAAACCAAATTAGCTACTCCACTCGAATTCAACCCATCTTCACAAACTACACTTCTTGGCGTCACCCAAGAGCTGGAAATGATCCAGAAATCCACAACTAGGCTTCTGAAATTCTCTGGGCTTGGATCTGAACGAATCTGAAGCCTTGAATTTGAGAAACCCTCTCGCACTCAAGATTTCAGAACTCAAAATAGATTTAAAATGGCAACTCTGGAAACACTGATCTAATCCGCTGCGATTTGGCGCGAGGGTGATCGATGAGCTCCGCGAAGCCGTTAGACAACTTCACTGAAGCTTGGGGATGAAAGAAACGCTGAATCAATCAGCTGTTGTGGCCGCAACAACTGAAATCACAGTAAGTTCGCCGCAGGAACAAGGCAGTGCAAACTCGCCCAAGAAACCCTCGAGAGCGAGATTCCAGGCTGCAAGAGATAGTCCAGATGATGACCTGAGCCTCCTTGATAATTCTGCAGCTTGAAGAAGAAGAAGAACGCGAGATCGGGGCTTGCCGAGAAGGGAAAACGGGGAAGAAAGGCAGCGATGAACAGTTGCCAAAATCAGGGTTTTATGTGAACCAATTGAACCGGGTTTATTTTGAAATGGTTCAAGGGTTTAGTGAAAATTAGGGCTTTGTTTAGGAGGGTTTTACTCAGATTCGGCTTGGGTCTTGATGTGGGTTAGGCAATTGTTGACTTGAGCTTTTCCCTTCCTTAGATGAGCTTGGGCCTTGATCATGTACCACTTGGATCCAATTAGATCTTTCCCTACAAGGCCAATTGAAATTAATTAGAGTTTAACACAATAAATTTCAGCAATTTACACTTGAGTCCAAAAATTTATCTCATCTCATAAATCTAACAAAAAAATATGGTGTTCAACATTAATTCCAATGAAATGTATCCAATATGAACCCTAATTAATATCTCAAAAATGAACTTATCAACTCCCCCACACTTATTCTTGCACGTCTCGTGCAAGTAAACAAAATGAAGAACAACTAATGTTGTACCATACCCCTTAAAACGTTCTCAATCATGTTAGAAGAAAATTGAATGAAAGTTACCTAGGTTTGCCAAATTTCAAAGACCCAAGTATACATGGATTAATTTCTAGTTCTTGGTCAACAACTCAATGTACTTCCTCTATCATGAATCGATTGCGATGAATTTTCACACTAATCCTTTCAAGGGAGTTTTTGGTGGCTCTCAATCTAATTTCTAATTCATGATACAAGTGGGGCTCACTCTAGCTACTCATGGTTCATGCATTTCCATAGGCTTGCTTCTCTTCTACTCCCCACCATCATCCTTGACATTGAAATCACACTTATAAAGGCTTATTTTGAGTTGCAAGGAAATCATGAACTAAAGCAACAAGAATTGCGGTATTAGAAAAGAAATGAAGAGATAAAGAAAAGAATAGCTCAGTGTGATGGTGGAAGACATGGGCATGAATGAATGTTGCTTGATGAATTTTTGCATCACTCCCCTTGTGCATTTTCTGACCTTCTACTCATTCTACAATATCTCTGTACATCCTCATTTCATTGTTCACTATATTTATAGTTTCCAGTCACTGTTTTTCTGTTTTCTTCCATTTCCACTGAACCATTGGTTAAAATTTTCAATTCAGAAGTGCACATCCATTTCCATCTCAATTTCATTCCTTTGGCACACTTATTTTCTATTTTTGCACTGTCTTTTGGCACTTCTGAACATTCTGTGTGTTTCAGACTTCATTCTGCTCTTGATATCAACATTAAAATCTTTGTTTTCATCGCTAAGCCAAATGTCGTTCCATTCCAATTTTGATCTTTCACAGTTGTTCTTGATGACCTATTCTGAGCAACTCAATTTCTTTCTTTTCTGCACACATCATTGAGTAGAGTTTACATTCAAATAGTTTGGCACACAATCTGTTTTTGCACTGATTCCACACTAGCGAGCTGCAAAAACCTGCACACTAAACCCTTTTCAACAAAGAACAGATTATTTCATTCTGAAAGTTGCTGCAAATTCAGCAACCTTTCTGTGTTGTCCAGCAGCTCTCAGTAGACCACAAATCAAAGCACCAAAACAAGCAATCCCTTGCGTGCCAATTAGCACAGCACAGTCCTTCCCAAACCAAAACTGAAAGCACCACAGTTCAAATGCAGCCAAGCTTCAACCTACTTTCAGAGCTTCAAAAAGCTGTCAGCAATTTACAGTAAGCCAGTTGCATCACCACTGCTGACAGGAGCTAATTTCAGCAACAAAAACGCCCCTAATGTAGCCCCTCTCCTCTATTATCCAAAGTATAACACCCTCAGCAAATGCAGTGATAGGTAGCATCCCCTTTAAAACCCTTTACAACAGATTTTCAGCAATGCAACCACCCCACTGCAGCACCTTCTGCAGCAGACTCTCTTCAGAAATCAAAGAAACCCTTGGTACGGAACAGTGTGCACATAACAGTTTTGCATTAATTTCTGTACTATTCAGCACACACAGTGTTACCTGTACACGAGCTTACACTTTTCAGCTTCACACTTTAGGGTCAAGGAACTGATTTTAGCTTAAAATAATCCAATTTTTTTTTTTTTAACTTCTTTGCAGCATGTTCACACAGTCCACAATTTGACACTTGAAAGGATTCTACACGGCTAACTTGGCACATTAGTTTCAAGTTGATACAATGTATACAACATTATGATAACAGCTTTTGAACATGTTTTTGCTTTAAGTGCAGCTTCTGATATTCAGACTTGGCATGCATCATTCTCATGTTGGCACTTAATAGTTCCCGATTGATACACCACTATATTTCCCTCATTGAAGCTGGAAACTATCCCTTGATTAGATGGAAAATGAACTCCTCTATTGTAAATGGGAAGCTAAACAGAATTCTTCACGTCATTGGCAATTTGAATTTGTGCATTTAACAGCTTAATGGCAGTGGTTCTTCAGAAATTTTCAGTAATGAACTGATTTCAAATTTAAGGTAATCTCATCCTCCATTTCATAGAAGATGTGGACCATAAAGAACAACATTTGTTACTTGCAAATGCACAAACTTCAATTGATTTTATCAACAATTCGAAATCTGCTCCAAATAATTCTGAAATTTCAGTAATCTCTGAGTACCAAATGAAACAATTTCAGAGCTCCTTAATACACTTAAAACAGTATGCCAAAATTAAAACAAATCCAATTAGATCCAATCCAATGATGTTTTCAGAACAACTCAGTAGATTTCCAAGCCAACTTGTTGTGCAGTAATTTCTTAGCTTCAACTCAAGTAGTTTATGGTAATGGACAGCAATAAGGTGTCATAAAGAATTCTGCATTCTGCATTCACTTCTTCTTATTCAGAATTAGGACAGTTTGTATCCTTGATTAGCTGAGTTGGATTCAACTTGACATGATTAAGAAGACATAAATAAAATTCCTGCATAGCATCAATAACTCCACAGCTTTGATACTGCACTTTACAGCTTAATAGCAATTGTTTACAGCAACTTAGTTCTTCAGCATTTGTATCAGAATTTCAGTCACTAAAAATTACTACAGCTTACCAAAATCAGTTCAACTGCTCCTTAAGAAATGAGGTATGGAAATAATAGAGTTGTTGTATTGAATTAGAGCAATTACTTCAATGATCCTGCGCACTAACAAGCTTCCACATACATCATCTTGACACAAACAGTTTCAGGTCACTCATTGTTTTAGAATTCTGCACTCTGCACAACAGCTTCGGGGCACCTCCTTAACATGAAAACTTGCAGCATTCAAAGAATCCAAACCAACCACAACCTCCCCCACACTTAAATCTTTGTCCGTCCCGGGCAAAACATCATCAATTAACACATATGAATGCCCATATCCAGAAAAATATGTGAAAGAAATTTGCTATGAGGATAAAATTGAATATAAAGAATAAAGAAAGTTGATGATTTGCAAGGAACAAATAGGAATTTGTGTGGAGGAAGAAGAAGAAAATAATTCACCTTCATGAGTATGATTCAATTCATAGAATTATGGCTTTGAAAGAGTTAAAGCAAGTTCTAGATTTGCAATCATATGAGTGCATCACACAAGTAAAGTTCAATCCTCACTAGGTATAAAATCTTCATCTCAATTTTCATCAATCTAGAGTCCATTAATCAAGTTATTACTCAAGCATTCAAAATTGTCATCTATGCACTTGAATCTCTTAACTCAACAAGCAAAAGTTAACTAACTTTCAAAACCCTCTAAAATGATATAGAGAAGTATAAGGAGGTGGTTACACTTTATTCCATTAACCAAGACTTCTAGCTAAATGACATAACCAAAACTAAGTGCTAATATTCACAATTAAGATTTATTGGAACTTGAAAAGGAAAGCTAGATAATGCAAAAGTAGGAATGAGGTTTATTTGAACTCCAAATGTATGATTGCCGAAATTAAAACTAAAACTAGTATTCACAATGAAAATTTATTTGAATTCGAAACTTAACACTTAATGAAGCAAAACATGACTGTGAACTAAACATTTATTATTGTCAAAATAAAGGAAATGGTATTCACAATAGAAAGCGTAATGATGAATAAAATTTTCATGAAACTAAATGATTAAATCTAAGCATGGTATTTACATGAAGAATTTTATTTGAACTTTAAAGTAGCTATTTAAGAAAATTAATTGCGCATGCAAACTAAAATTTATTATTGCAACAAGGAAATGGTATCTACAAAGAAAAATGAGTGCACAATTTAGTGAACTCCCCTTTCAAGTTGGGTATGTGGCATCTATAGAGTCCACTCCATCCACCTCTAGCTCCTTTATCTCTTCATGGAATTTCTTGAGCCGGTGACCATTAACCTTGTACACTTGGCTTGTAACCTCCTCTTGAATCTCTACCACTCCATAGGGAAAAACATTAGTTACAAAAAATGGACCCTCCCATCTTGACCTCAACTTACCTTTGATCAATTTGAGTCTTGACTTGTATAATAGCACCTTGTCACCAATTTGAAATTCTTTGTTCACAATGTGCTTTCATGAAATTCTTAGTCTTCTCCTTGTAGATCCTTGAATTCTCAAATGCTTCCAACCGGATTTCTTCAAGTTCTTGAAGTTGCAACTTCTTTCTTCTCCCACCTTAGTAGCATCAAAATTGCAAGCCTTCACCGCCCAATATGCTTATGCTCAATCTCTACAGGTAAATGGCATGATTTCCCATATACAAGTCTATAAGGTGACATTCCAATGGGAGTCTTGTATGCGGTGCGATATGCCCATAGTGCATCTTCAAGCCTTTTGCTCCAATCTTTCCTATTAGGTCCCACGGTCTTTTCCAAAATTGATTTACCTCTCTATTAGACACCTCGGCTTGTCCATTTGTTTGGGGGTGATAAGCAGTAGAAACTTTATGTACAACCCCATACTTATTAAGTAGAGCTTTCATGTGTTATTGCAAAAATGGATCCTTGGTCACTTATGATTGCTCTTGGAATTCCAAACCTGCAAAAAATGTGTGACTAACAAAACTAACAACAACAGATGAATCATCAGTCCTGGTGGGAATGGCCTCCACCCATTTTGAAACATAATCAACAGCTAAAAGAATGTATAAAGAATCCAAAAGAAACAGGAAATGGTCCCATAAAATCTATACCCCAACATCAAATATCTCACAAAATAAAATAGTTTGTTGAGGCATTTCATTTCTAGCACTAATATTCCTGTTCTTTGACATCTATCACAACATTTACAAAACCTATATGAATCTCTAAACAGGGTGGGCCATATAATCCACATTCTAAAATTTTTCTAGCAGTTCTTTGTGGTCCAAAATGTCCACCACATGTGAAGAATGGCAAAAAATAAGTACAGAATGAAACTCATGATCAGGTATACATCTCCTAATGATTTGATCACTACAAAATTTCCACAAGTAAGGATCGTCCCACACATAATACTTTGCATCACTTTTAAATTTATCCTTTTGAGCTTTTGAAAAGTGTGTAGAAAAAACATGAGCTACAAGAAAATTTACCAAGTCTGCATACCAAGGTGACTCACCATGCAGCTGTAAAAGCTGCTCATCTCTGAAATCATCATCTATGGCCGTGGGATCTCCATCTCCCTCCAATCTGCTCAAGTGGTCTGCTACTAAATTCTCCTTGCCACTCCTATCCCGTATCTCCAAGTCAAACTCCTGTAGTAGTAGCATCCATCTAATAAGCCTTGGCTTCGCATCAGGCTTCTTCAGGAGGTACTTCAGTGCTGCATGATCAGAAAACACAACAACATGAGAACACAATAAATATGATCTGAATCTATCTAAAGCAAAAACAATGGAAAGAAGCTCATTTTCTGTGGTGGTGTAGTTGGCTTGGGCTGAATCCAAGGTCTTTGAGGCATAAGAAATAACATATGGTGCCCCATCTACTCTCTGTGCAAGTACAGCTCCTACTGCATGGTTCGAGGCATCACACATCAACTCAAAAGGTATGCTCCAGTCTGGTGATCTGATGATAGGTGCAGTAATAAGAGCTTCCTTCAACCTCTGAAAAGCCTCCTTGCATTTTGCATCAAAATAAAAATCCACATCCTTCTGCAACAATCGAGACAATGGGAGACCAACTCTACCGAAGTCTCTAATAAATCTCCTATAGAAACCTGCATGTCCAAGAAAAGATCGAACATCCCGTACGCATACGGGGTGAGATAAAGAAGATATAGCACTTATTTTTGCAGGATTTACCTCTATACCTCTCCTAGAGACTATGTGACCCAAAACAATGCCATGCTCAACCATAAAATGACATTTTTCAAAATTAAGAACAAGATCAGTCTCTATGCACCTATGCAAAACCCTAGACAAATTTTCTAAGCATGAATCAAAGGATGTACCAAAAACAGAGAAATCATCCATGAATACTTCCATGCAGTGTTCTAATAACTCACCAAAAATACTTACCATACACCGCTGGAAGGTCCCTGGAGCGTTGCAAAGTCCGAATGGCATCCGTCTGTAGGCAAATGTGCCGAAAGGGCAAGTGAAGGTGGTCTTCTCTTGATCTTCCGGATCTATGCAAATCTGAAAATACCCTGTGTATCCATCCAAAAAGCAATAGTGTGACTTCCCCGCCAATCTCTCCAACATCTGATCAATAAAGGGCAATGGATAGTGATCCTTCCTTGTGGCTTGGTTCAGCTTCCTATAATCCACACAAACCCTCCATGCATTCTTCACTCTTGTGGGCACCAACTCGTTGTCTTCATTTGCCACCACTGTAACTCCTGATTTCTTGGGAACCACATGAATCGGACTCACCCATCTGCTATCAGAAATAGGGTAAATGATGCCTGCCTGTAAAAGTCTAGTCACCTCTTTCTTTACTACATCAAGGATCAAAGGGTTGAGTCTTCTTTGTGGTTGTCTCATGGGCTTCATATTTTCCTCTAAATGAATCCGATGCATGCAGATAGCCGGGCTAATCCCAGAAATATCAGCAAGTGTCCACCCTATAGCTTTTCTGTGCTGCCTCAAAACTTGCAATAATTTTTCCTCTTGCCCTGGCTCTAAATTCTGGGCAATGATGACAGGTAGCTGCTGATCTTCTCCCAAATAAGCATACTTCAAGTGTGCTGGCAAAGGCTTCAACTCAGGCTCTGACTGCTCAGTAGATATGGGTGATCCCTGGGGCTCAGTGCAATCCCCTACACTTACATACCTACCCTCTGACTCTCCTGACACATCAACCATCAAGAGTGATCCCTGGGGCTCAGTGCAATCCCCTACACTCATGAAATCTCCCTCAACTGTGAGAAGTCCAGAAACGGATCGAATCTCAGCTCCTCCTGCAGACATATCATCTCCTGCATCTATAGAGCTCAGGTCACACTCATGAATATCAGAAAAAATCCTATCAGCAAGGGCATCTACACCCACCAGCTCCTCAGCAACATCAATACTCATAACAGAGTGATCCTCCCTCGGGTGCTTCATAGCGTCAAGAAGACTGAACTGGACCACTGTATCTCCTATCTCCATGGATAGTGTCCCTGCATGTACATCAATCTTCGTTCTGGCGGTCTTCAAAAACGGTCTCCCAAGGATGAGTGGAGATCTATGTGCAAGGAAATCTCCCTCCATGTCCAATATGTAAAAATCAGCTGGGAAGATCAACTCTTTCACCTTAACGAGCACATCTTCAATCACACCGGCTGGGTGAGTCTGGCTTCTGTCAGCTAGCTGAATCACTACTCCTGTAGGCTGTAAAGGGCCTATGCCCAACATCTGAAACACTGACCTAGGCATCACATTGATGGAAGCACCCAAATCTAACATGGCATCCTGAAATAAATTGCTTCCAATCTCACAAGGTACCGTAAAAACTCCTGGGTCTTCACATTTCTGAGGAATTTGCTGAAACAGTGCTGAAACATTTTTGCCCATGTTAACTAACTCATTCCCCTTCAACCTCTTCTTGTGAATGCACAAGTCTTTGAGAAACTTAGCATATTTTGGAATTTGCTTGATCATGGTAAGCAATGGCACGTTCACCTGCACTTTGCTAAAAAGATTCACAAGATCTTGAAATTCTTTGGCCTTCTCTTCCTCCATATCCTTCCTTGCTTGAACTCTATGTTGGGGAAAAGGCAAAGGAATGCTTGACTCTTGTTCTTGATGTTTGGAGACTTGTGAGGCTGAATTTTCAGCTTGTAAAGAGGCTGGAATGTTTGCTGGAATTGTCTCTGAATTGTGGGTTTCTTCTACTTCTTTATCCACAATGATGTGATCAACTTGGGTGGGAATTTGGCTTGAACTCGGGCCACCGTAGGCTGCTGGAAATTGCTGGAAAGAGCTGAATTCAGCTGGAATTGAAGCTGCTGGAATTTTCTGTTCCAAATCTGAATATTTTGGTTCTTGAGCTAAAACTTCCTTCCCACTTCTAAGAGTTATTGCGCTCACATTTCCTTTAGGATTTGGAGTTGTTTGTGAGGGTAATTGGCTTGACCCTTTAGCTTGCATTTGGTTCATCCCACTTGCTAGTTGTCCAAGTGTTCTCTCAATGTTTTGCAAAGTTGTTTCCGTCCTTTGTTGGTTTTGTTGTTGAAACAAGTTGATTTGTTGTGTTGTAGCATGTGTTGCATTAGCTCCTCCATCTTTTGTTGTTGTTGTGAATTGGATCCACTAGAACTCCCATAACTTGTATATGACTTTTGTGGGGCTGGAATAATGGAAGATGGCTGCTGTAAATTCTGGAAACCTTGCTGGAAATTCTGTGAACTTTGCTGAAATTGATATGTAGGTTGCTGAAATTGTTGGAATTGCTGTGGAGGTTGATTTTGCTGCTGGTAATTGCTGAAAGGCTGCTGGAATTGTTGCACGGGTTGGTATTGTTGTAACGCCCCGAAATTTCCATATTGAAGTTCTTAAAGTCCTTAGAACTATTTAAAAATGTTTTAGAAATATTCTAGATATTTTTAGGAATTTTTAGTGTAACCCTCAGCTTCTCCCATACTAAGCTGTCGACTGGTCCCTTACTAAGCCTAGGGTTACACTCCTCGAGTACATTTCACTCCGCACTCGAACCCTAGGACTTCCCGATTACAATCACACAACACTCGTACCCTCACGACTCGATTGACTCCTCACCAGCAACCTCGATTATTGCCTTCGCGCCCTCTTCATCTTCGGCTCCCGTCCCTCGAATGCACGCAAACCTCCAGCTTGCCTCCATGTCATCCTTCACGCATGCCTCGAAGTTCGGGCCCCTCAGCTCATCGTCCCTGCCATACCAAGGTCCCTCGGGTGCACACAAGCCTCCAGCTTGTCTCCATGCCACCCTTCACCGTACCGAGGCCGTCCATTCAAGTCCATATGTGTAACCTATACAACCTGCACACTCACATACACATATCAAATACACAAGGGTAAACCTAACTTAAACCCTTTGCCCAAACATCAAAACATATGGTCACTCCGGACCACATATTGCCTCAACAATCTCCCCCTTTTTAATGTTTGGCAATACGTTTAAGTTAGGGAAAACAAATAGTAAAGAATAGCAAAAATAATGTTAAATAAATGTATATGCAATGCATACATGGATCCTATCCCAAGGCATCCTACACCTAACCCTCCAAGTTAGGAATTTTCCGAAACGGGCTTTTTAAAACTTAACCCAAGGCTCCCCACACCTAACCCTCCAAGTTAGGACTTTTCAACACCTAACCCTCCAAGTTAGGACTTTTCAACGCCTAACCCTCCAAGTTAGGAATTTTCACCAAACCGGGCTTTTTAAAGCTTCTCCAATGCTCCCCCTATATTGGACTTACAAAGGCTTTTTAAGAACCTTTCCAAGGTTCCCCTTACACCAAGAATGGAGCAAACATGCTCCCCCTTAATCTCAGCTCCCCCTAAACCTAAGGTTTCCCGCAAAGGCGTGTTTGGTTTCCTACTTAAACCCAACACTTCTCCCCCTTTGCCATACATCAAAAAGACCCCAACAATATCCCAATTATTGGTTCTTTTAGTCCATAATGATCCTAAACACAGTGTACTAGCCCCCATACACTTATTTTTCATCATTTGAACACAAGTCAACTACTGGATACCCACACCAGCCCTGACCAGTCGACTGCCCCCAGGGCAGTCGACTGATACTCTGAAAATCAGCTTTTCTGGCCAAATTTAGAATTGCGCCAGAAATTCCACAAATCTCCAAAAATTCTCAAATTTTGTGAAGAACTTCGTGGTACCCATACCTACTTGGGAAAAATATATCCAACTATGTATCTATCACCATTCCTAAATTTGACATAAAATCCAAAAATTTTCTTATGAAAATTAAGGCACCTAGGAGGCAACCTCCCCCTTAACCTATGCTTTCTCCCAATTTTGAATGTACCAAAGTGAAGTTCTATCCAACTTAACACCTTTACACCAAGTCAAGTTATGCCCAACTCAACTTCCAAGTTCTTCCCCCTTGGACACCATTAAAGGATTGCTCTCAAGCAACCTTACCCCTAGTGCCAAAAAGTGAAGTTCTTCCCCCTTGGACTTCCAAGTTATGCTCAACTCAACTTCCAAGTTCTTAAGGTTTCTCAAGCAACCTTAAGAAAGTCTAAAAAGTTTGCAAGCACATTTGCTAGGATATACCCTATCCTAGAAAAATATGATTTGATTAAGATTATCAAATGTGCTTGACTTTGGTTCAATTCTCTAATTTCCTTAAGGATGGACACTTTGTATCAATTTTGAACTCAATTCATGATTCCTTGTGTTTGCCAATTCTACCCATTATCAATTTACACAAGGAATTGTCCTCAATTCTTTTCTTTTCCATATGTGTCCATAATATGATGAAATTCTCCTTCTTCTTATCTCTTAACCTTAGATAAACATTCACTTATCAATCTTCCTTGATTTTCAAAATATCAATAAAGCCTTATTAAATCATGGGGTAACACTCTATTCAAGGAATATGAAATCATAATCAAGACTTTTAATCCAAAGTCATATACTATAATCCACATTTGCACTCTCTTACTATCCAAAATGGCCTTTTGCAACCTCTTACAGATCAGTCGGCTGCCCCCATGACAGTCGACTGCCAAAACGAACAAAGAGTTTCTGGGCTGATACCAGTCGACTGCCCCTGGGGCAGTCGACTGATAACTGAATTTCAGGTTTTTAGCCCAATTTCAGTAATGCCTAATTAATTCTACAAATCTTCAAAAAATCTAAAATTTTGTAAATAGATTTGTGGACCCTAAGTCTACTTGGGAAAAATATGTTTCCAAACACATGTACTCCAAATCCCAAGATTGATACGAAATTCTAATTTCTCTAAATTGTATCATTTTAGCCTATCCCAAAAGTTCTAATTTTGACTTCTTCTTGATGCCTCTTCCCATACTCAATCACATTACATTCCTGGCACCAAGTTATATGACATTTACACTTGAAAACTAATTTCTCTCAATTATAATCCCATTGTTCATCTTTTCTCCATAATTTTCCTCTTAATGTGTCAATTCCCTAGGATTAAGACTTACCCAAGTCTTCCAATCCCTCTGGCACATTTCCTAGTCTACCTAGGCCGTCCTAGAGAAACCATCTATTGAGATCCATTTACCATGGACCCCAAAGGCTCCTAGAGCTCCCCTTTGAGCTCTGAGTCCTAGCCACCTCCCTAGGTGACTCAATCCATACTAGGCCACACCGGTGAGCCCCCGGTGATTCTTGGCCTACAAATCTAACCTTCTTAACCTTGAACACTTTGTCCTTGGTTAAGTTACCCTTTTTCCCTTTTGATGGCATTCCCTTGCCACTCTTGGACTTCTCCTTCTTGCCATGACCATATGCTACCCTAGCATTTTTCTTTCCACTGGCATTGGAGGTCTTAGACCGGTAGCCCAATCCCGATCTATCATAGTTGGGTTTTATACTACCTAACACCATGTCTAAACCCTTTGATCCAACCGTGAATCTTTCTAGGGTCTTTTCCAATGTATCAAGCCTTGCCCTCAAGGCTTGATTTTCCCTTTGTAACCCTTTAACCTTAGTGTCACTAAATCCATTTTGCCCATTCCTAGACCTACCCATCTTTCTAGGCATATTCCTTCCCTTCTTGGGATTAATGTCATGATCCTTAGGTCTAGAGGTCTTGGGTTGATCATGATGCATGCTTTTCCTAGGGTTTTGATCTGCCTTGTTAACCCTAGTCCTATCATTATATCTAAATTCAAAGTTATGCACAAGTAAGCAATTTTCATGGTTTCTAAAAAAAAAAAAATGATGAACCAGGCA
Source organism: Boesenbergia rotunda (assembly GCA_024364735.1). Taxonomy (NCBI): domain Eukaryota; kingdom Viridiplantae; phylum Streptophyta; class Magnoliopsida; order Zingiberales; family Zingiberaceae; genus Boesenbergia; species Boesenbergia rotunda. The sequence goes on from JAGFNQ010004853.1 coordinate 122,685, forward strand.
GCAGACAAATTGAACCTGGGGTGACCGGCCCGGCCCCACGGAAGTTTCCCACCGGTTACCAGGGTAAATCGGGAAGCGCTCGTGGTGGCCAGTCTAGAAGCCCAGCGGCCCAGGGTTCGCGCCCCATTTGGAGGAAAAATTCCTGCAAAATGCGCCGTAGCTGGGGATCGAACCACGGATGCATGGGTAAACAACTAGTGACCTTACCGCTGCACCATAGTCCCGGGGGCAATTTTTTTTTTCATGGTTTCTAGCATGCATGGATGAAATGATTAATTCAATTTTTATCATGCATAAAGGAACTTGAATTTAAATTATGTTTTAACTTAGGGTTAGGAATTACCTCCCTTACCCTTGTAGTTCCTCCTTGATGTGAGCTTCTTCTCTTCTGTTCTTCTTTCTCCCATCTCCTCAAGTGTCCCAATTTCTTTAACTCCCCTTTTCTTGGACACTTGGTGTGGTAATGCCCAAGTTCTCCACATGTGAAGCATCTAATCTTCTTTCTTTTAGCTTGAGCTTTTTCATTCATACACCTCATGTTAGAATTTAATTGAATTGAAATTAGTTTAGGGGCTACCTCTTTTTTCTTACCCTTTGGACACTTATCCTTGTAGTGTCCCTTTTCGTTGCACCCAAAGCATATAATGTGTTCCTTTTTCCTTGCTTTGGTGGAGGTAGAGGCTAGGTTGACTTCTTCTTCAACCTTGGATGAGGTAGATGCTTCCTCTTGTTTTGGCATGGAAGTGGGTCTCTCCTCCCCCTCAATCCTTGAGGTGGTGACCTCTTCCTCTTCTTCTCTTGAAGAGGTTGATGATCTTTCACTTAATTCCTGCTCTTCACTTGAAGAAGTTGACACTTCCTTTTCTTCTTCTTCTTCTTGACCCATTTGACTTTTCTCCTTGGGCTCTTGAACTTGTGTAGGATTTTCATGATATTCTTTCACTTTATTCCATAATTCATGTGCATCTTTATATTCACCTACATAACTCAAAATATTATTAGGCAAAATATTTATCAAAATGCTAATTACCTTCTCATTGGCTTTTGATTATGCTTGTTATTTTTGATTCCAATATCTAGGCCTAAGCTTCTTCCCGTGCTTATCCTTTGGAATCTTGAAGGGCTCCTCAAGTGCAATTCTACATGCCCACTCCATTCCAAACCAAGTCTCGATTCTTGCCCTCTGAAAGTCGAAATCTTGATGATCATAGGGCGGTGGAGTGTAGATGTCTTCCCCCAACTTATCTTCCATTGTCTTTCTTCCTCTAGCGTGTGCTCCCTGGGCGATTAGTCCAATGAGAGCGGTCCTTCGCTCTGATATCAATTGTTAGATCGATTCCGTATGCTAGAGGGGGGGTGAATAGTGAATCTTCGGTTCTTTTACCTACGTTGTTAGTTGCGCAAGCAGAATATACAATAAAAATGAAACTAACAACAAAGAACAACACTAACAAACCAGATTTTACTTGGTATCTACCCCGGACGGGTGACTAATCCAAGAATCCGTCGGTGGATCACTCCCTGGATAACCTCCGACTAGCTCTTGTCGCTCCTTGTGGGTGGAGAAACCTCGCCACAGCACCAAGCACACTCTGAGCACAAAGAGACTACTAACAAGCCTTAACCAAGCTTGTTTCGTCAAGAACCCCAGCCCGAACCGAGTTCTCTTTAAATAGAACTCAGGCTGGAAACCCTCGCTGGCAGTCGACTGCTCCCAGGGCAGTCGATTGCCCCCACTCAGAATTCGACCGTTGACACCCCAACATTCGAATTCTGCCAGCTCACCAGCTGCTACCAGTCGACTGCTCCCAGGGCAGTCGACTGGTCCCTTACTAAGCCTAGGGTTACACTCTTCGAGTACATTTCACTCCGCACTCGAACCCTAGGACTTCCCGAGTACAATCACACAACACTCGTGCCCTCACGACTCGACTGACTCCTCACCAGCAGCCTCGACTATTGCCTTCACGCCCTCTTCATATTCGGCTCCCGTCCCTCGGATGCACGCAAGCCTCCAGCTTGCCTCCATGCCATCCTTCACGCATGCCTCAAAGTCTGCGCTCCTCAGCTCATCGTCCCTACCATACCAAGGTCCCTCGGGTGCACACAAACCTCCAGCTTGTCTCCATGCCACCCTTCACCGTACCGAGGCCGTCCAGTCAAGTCCATATGTGTAACATGTACAACCTGCACACTCACATACACATATCAAATACACAAGGGTAAACCTAACTTAAACCCTTTGCCAAAATATCAAAATATATGGTCACTCCGGACCACAGATTGCCTCAACATATGTGACTTGTGCAGCGGCTGTATAAGAAGCTGTCTGGTTAAGAAGGTTCCTGGAGCATTTAAAGATTGTTGAGGATAGTGGGAGTCCCGTTACATTGTATTGTGACAATCAAGCTGCGATAGAAATTAAGTATCACAGTAAAGGTAAGCATATAGAAATTAAGTATAATTATGTAAGGGATATTGTGGACAAAAGAAAGGTAATTCTTGAGTATATTCCTACCCATGCTATGCTTGCAGATCTTTTTACTAAGCCTTTGACTAAAGAGTTATTTCTTGGATATGTGAAGTCTTTGGGACTTCGTAAAATGTAACACATTGTAAACCAATCAAATATATGAAAATGCCATGATTTATTCAGTGTATATATATTGGTGTTATATTTTGGATAAAGTCTCGATAAGCATGTTGGTAGGTTGAGATTGGTCAACTCACATGGACAATCATCTCTGTTTATTGAGTATAAATAGAGGTAAGACCATTACTTATGGGGCAGCTTATGTAGTGGTGTATAGAGACATACACATAAGTTGGGGTCGCCTTGATTTTTGTATCAAGATGAGATCATTTATGTAATGATCAGAGTAAATGAACCCACCATTTACTGAATCTGCTTAAAGCCAGATAGGAATTCATAAGTTGAATTCAGGATTAGACATTAGGTATGTCTAGATCAAAATCTGTACGATGTTAATTTTCAGAAAAACATGCACTCTTTATTTGTTAAAGAGAAAAACATCGTAGCATATGACCTATACCACACGTGTTATAGCGATAATGAGGGTAGTAGGAGAATGGATCTTTGCTTCTCTACTATGTGAGACCCTTAAGATTATAAGTTAATATCAGTTTTACCCTATGTGACTATTTAGCTGTTTGCTTGAAATTTTAATCAATGTCTACTACCTTAGCATGTATCCTATTGGCTATGGATGATTCAGCCTATGGAGCATAATTAGGAAATCAACTGATTATAATGAATAGATTCAAGCTAAATAGGAGGATTAAGAGAGATTTACATCTTTGACACTTATTCACTGGTCGACCAATTACAATTTTTGTTGAGTACTTAAAATGTGATTGTGAATAATTGTATTGAATGGAAATACTGAACATGCTATTAACTTAATTGTCATTATGAGGGACTAGAGATGTTTAGATTGATGTAAATGAATTAGTCTGGGGTAAAAGCAAGTAATTAATGTCTCTGATTTATCTGATAGAGCGACTAAGTAATGTGTAACAACTTTCTTAGTATTAATCGCTCAAAGAGTAGCTAAGTTAAGTGTAATAGCTTTCTTAGCATTGATTGCTCAGTATGCTTGCTGTCGCACGAATCATTTTCCCTAAGGTATGAATTCGATGATCTATTAGTCTATGTGACTATATGGTCTTTGTGACTTGATTCTTATTTTGTCTATGTGACTTGACTTGTACGAGTGGGAGATGTTAGAAGTGGACAACGTGTGTGTGGTTACACACGTTGCCAGGGAGTGGGCACACGTTGCCCCTCCCTCTCCACTTCTTCTCTACCCTTTGTTCTTCTATATAAGAAGGGGGTGAGTGATTCGTTCAAGTGCAAGTGCAAGTGAGAAGCTTGAGAAGAGGAGATCATCCATAAGTAGTGGGATTTGGTTTGTGGAAGCTGAAGAACTTTCCGATCTGTGTGTGTTCGTTCTTCCGACGATGAGCACGAAAGAGCGAAGGACGTGCGAAATCCACTGTAAGTGTTTACGTATTTACAAAATTTTATTTCACGATTTCATGCTTTAGATCAACATGATGATCGGCTGCTTAGATAAACAAAGGAGTATAACATGTGCGAGTCTCACAAAATTAACTATGTTTAATCTCATTAATTCATTGATTAGGGAAGATTTCAATATGTACATAATTACACATGATGACATACTCACTAATTGTGATTCAACCATAATTTCTCTCATGCTATGCATTGTATTATGGACTTTATTAATTGAGTTTAAGATTAAATTACACACACACATAATACACACTCAAATAGTAAATTTTATTTATCAAATAAATAAGATAATGTTAAAGGGTATTGCCTTTAAAACACCTCTCAAATATAACATACTCCCACTTGGCCTAAAGCAATCATCTTGATATTTAATACCATAGGAATCAACATGTCTCTCAAACTTATTTTATGATAGAGGTTTTGTCGAATGATTTGTCAGATTTCTTTCAGTGAAAATATTCTCAATTTGTATTTCTTTCCTACTTATGATCTCCCGGATCAAGTGATAATAATGAAGCACATGCTTTTGTAGGATGATAGATGTCGAGAGAAGGGGGGGGGGAGTGAATCTCAATCATTTAAAACTTTCTTTTCTTTGAACACAAAACCAAAGCGATAGCAGCGGAAACAAAAATGGTAAGTTTGGTTTTACTTGGTTTGGAGTCTTCGTCGACTCCTACTCAAAGGTTTGCAATCCTTGATCGCTTTCGATGGACAATCATTATAATTCTACTCTGAAAACTTTCGGAATGAGAGATCGAATACAAGTATGAGAATGATAGTAACAACCTACTATCTCCTTGAATATAAGTGCAAGTATAAAATGAAATATAATATACCGACAATGGAATGTAGTAGTTGAAGAGTAGGTTGTCGAAGGGCCTTCTGGCGCAGTAGTAGCAAAACTTTCAAGTGCAGTAGTAGCAGAGCCGGAGAATAAGTAATCAGCAAAAGTCATCTAGAATCTTTTCTTGAGTGTCTTCTTATAGCTGAACACATCTTGAGCGTTATAGAAATCACTGTTCTGTCGACTGATCCTGCTGATCCGTCGACCGAACCCCTAATGAATCTTCCTGGGTTCATGTCCAGCTTTGTGATCCAAAATCCTCTTGCTCTGCCGACTGAACTATCCTTTCAGTCGATGAAACCCAAGTTTTTCCTTTCTGATCGATCTGCTGAGCTGGTTGCCACGTTAGAGAATTAATGATCCATCGACTCATAAACCTTTTCAGTCGATGGAACAAAAAGTTTCCTTTTCCCCTTTGATTCTGCTCGAACTTGCTATAATAACACTTTGTTCCGTCGACTAATAAAGTCTATCAGTCGACTGCACCAATCTTTCCTTCTAGGTTCTGTTTTGGAATTCGCTATCTTGGATTTAAACAAATTCGTCGGTGGAACCATTTTATTCGTCGACGGAACCACTTTATTCTTACAAAATACTGTTAACACAAATATGATATTTACCCTACAAGATATAGTTAGATATTAAAATACATGAATAGGATGGACATATAGATCTGTCTTGATCTCGATTTAAAAACCTCCGTTAGTTTCTTTGGTTGGATCATCGCCTAAGGTTTATCCCAACTTGGGACACGATCTCACACACGCCCTCCAGGAGCTTACATCAACTTACCTGCCAAACATCTGATCCTTCAAACCTATTTGGGCATTCTCTGCTCAGCGTCTGATCATTTGATCCACTAAGCCTTTTCCTACAATACTGAATTAGCACAACAAGTACAAATTCAAGTTACTGAATTAAACTTATTACTTGGGTTTACCAAAATTTGCTGGTCCGGGCGACCTCGCATGGCCGACTGAAACAGAAACCTTTTGCTCACTCTCGCTTGAAGTTTACTCTTCTAAGACTTCCCATCACTTAGGATTCACATCCCTAGGTTTTTCTTTGCTTGGAGTTGACTCCTCCAAAACTACTCACTACCTAGGGTTTTCCCTTTGCTCACTACCTAGGATTCACTCCCTAGGGATTTTCCATTGGAGTTCACTCCTCCATGTCTTCTCACCCTTACTAGTCATCCGGTTAACCTTAACCTGACTAGACTCTATTGAACATATTTTCAGATAAACATTAAAACCCTGGAGGTTGATTGAACCAACATTTGATCATTGATGAGACTTGGATTCCTTGACCTGTGCAATGACCCATTGTTGTCGCAATAAACTTGTAATGCTTCGACAATGCTCGAAAATACTGTAGTTCAATGCTGAATTTCTTGATCCAAACCGCTTTCTTTGCTAGCTCTAAAGCCGCAATATATTTTGCCTTAGTGGTAGAATCAACAACGATTTCTTGTTTAAAAATATTTTCAACTTATTGCACCTCCATTTAAGGTAAATATGTATCCAGACTAGAAATTGGAGTCATCCATGTCCGTCCGGAGGCTGACATTAGTATACCTGCGTATAACCATATCACATTCCCCATATACCAAGAATAAGTCCTTAGTTATTCTTAAGTACTTAAGGATCACCTTAATAGACACCCAATGATCCATCCCTAGATCCGACTAATTACTGCTTGTGACACTCAAAACATATAATACATCAGGTTTAATACATCACATAACATGCATAATTGATCATATAGCTTGTTAGTATTAAACCTAGAGCCAATTATAAGATGATTGTCTAGGGAATATTCTATATTATATTTTATTTAATAAAGGCAAAGTATGATTATTATATTTATTTAATGATTGTGTCTAATGAATAAATATAATAATATCGTTGGGTAGTAGGTTCTGATCTATATTATATTAATTAGTTGAATTGATAGTGAGATGATGTAGAGAACACTACTCTTAACTATTCCTAGTCAAGTATTAATATTCAAGGACAATATTAATGCGTTAAGACTAGCATGTAAGTAAATTAATGACTTGATCTCACAAGTCATGGATATGGGATATCAAGTTGACACAACATGAGTATACATTAGAGAATGTGTACTAAATTGACCGGCCATGAGAAAGTTTCATGGATCATTATATGAGTGTTATAAAATTTCTCATGTGACTATTAGTATGAATAATCCTTAGATCTGAAGTCACTAGGTTCCCTACATAAGAAGTTGTGTATTTTAGTATCGCCAAACGTCACCCGTAACAGGGTGGACTATAAAGGTGATCGTTGGGTATGCAACAAATTATGCAGAGGGATGTGAGCAATATAGATGAGATTTATCCCTCCCATATGGCGGGAATGATATCTATGGGCCCCTTGATTGAGTAGGACTACTAAATGCATGATCATGCTCAAATGAGTCAATATGAGATATTGAGCTCATTTAATTGAGTAGTCTACTTGGGGATTAAGAAACACAAAGATTGATATCAAGGATGATATGATCTATACCTCATTGATCAATATAGATATCGAGGATAGAAGGACAAAGTCATACGAGATAATAGTTACGGAGATTAAGTCGGATCTCAACTTTCTCGTCACTTGGGTAGCAATGATGCATTACTGGATGTCGCTCATTGCTTATGTGTCTAAAGCGGTTTAGACACATTGCTAACATTACAAGAACCTATTGGGTCTCACACAAAGGACATGTTGTTTCAGAGATTGATTGATTGATTTTAGTTTGACTAAAATATGATCTGAATTGGATTAATTGAGTTGGACTCAAGTGAATCCAATTGGATTCAGGGATTGAGTCTAATCTAAGTTAAACTTATTTAGATTAGATTCAACCACTTAATTATGGATAATATTCATTAAAAAGTTTAATGAAATATTATCATAGAGGAAGGCTAAGGGGCATTCTATTTATTAGATGAATAGAATATTAAGTGTTTTAAGAGATACCAAGAGGCTTGGTATTCATTGGATTTTATTAGCATTAAGATGAAGGGAGGTCAAGGGGTAAATACCCTTGGTATTCATTGGATGAGTATAAAATCCCTCCTTGTCAAAGACTAAGGATTGGATCTCTCTTTTTTCCTCTTTCTTTCTCTTTGGCCGAAACTCCCTAGTGGATGTTGGATCGAGAAGCCCGATAGAGGGGGGGGGGGTGAATATCGGAAAACTTTCGGATTTGAGTAAGAGTAGGTACGCAGCGGAAATTAAATAAAAGACACAGAGACGCAATCGATTTACTTGGTTCGGAGCCTGTGTCGACTCCTACTCCAAGGCTCATGGTCGTTGACCGTTTACTTTGGGCAATTCTATATTTGGCGCAAATAAGTTACACAATATGATTTACAAAAGTAAATGCAATAAAATATTAATTAAAGAAATATGCTCTTCTTTTTACCGACGTCCGGAGTAGGTCGACTCTTTTGGGGCAGCAGGACGTCGTCAGTTCGAGGTGAAGCGTTTCCGGAGCAAGGCGTGAGCGTAGAAGAACTTTGAGACGTTGGAAGAAGTGATGTTCGAAGCATGGGGTCGAGGGCCCTTTATATAGGGCCTGGGGGCGCCCGGGATGTCGGGGGCGCCCCCCACGTGGCCTCCGATCCGCAGAGCTCTCGGTCGCGTCTGATCCTCTGGATCCGCTTTGACCGGGGCGCCCGGAGCGGTCGGGGCGCCCGGGTTGACCGGGTCAATTCTTATCTTCTGGCTTCGAAGTGTTTCGGTTCGAGGTGTGCGCATGGGGGCGCCCGCAGTGCAGGGGGCGCCCGGGAGCAGCGGGGGCGCCCGGAAGCACGGGGGCGCCCGCAGCTTGTACTGTCGAAGCGCACTTTTTGATTGTGTGTTTGGTGTTCACCTTGGGGGCGCCCGGGACACTCCGGGCACCCTGGTCAGCAGTTGCCTCACTCCTTTGAGGCACTCTGAGCTGCAGACTCACGTTCCTTCGGTCATGCATCCAGGGTTAGTCCAAAACACAATAACATAATAAACTATTAGATTTATACAGCCTTAGCTGTCTTGGTTCTGACTTTGGTCTCCAAAATGGAGTCCTAGGTCGAACCGACGCCTACTGTTCCGTCGACGGGGAACGCGTCCTCACCTACTCCTCTCGGGAGAATTTACCTGATGCCAACCGCTCCTTTGGTTGGACTTTTGCCTGACGGTCCTTTGTCAGGGCTTGGATGCCGAGCTGTCCTTCGCCCGATGCCTAGCAGTCCTTCGCTAGGGCTTGGATACTGGCAGTCCTTCTCCAGTTGCCTAGCAGTCCTTCGCTAGGGCTTGGATACTGGCAGTCCTTCGCCAGTTGCCTAGCAGTCCTTCGCTAGGGCTTGGATACTGGCAGTCCTTCGCCAGTTGCCTAGCAGTCCTTCGCTAGGGCTTTTTCTGCACACGCAGTGAACATCGTTATATCACAAATAACACTTAACTTTGAATCCTTTGCCAATATCAAAACAAGGTTCGATATGGTGCTTTCTGCACCAACAGTGGATGTTTTTGTGATTTGTGAAATACCCTATTTACTAGCACAACTAAGGTAGTTCCAAAGCCGAGATCGTGCCCGTGTGGATACTACTGTTGGATCAGGTTGGACCGGCTAGAGGGGGTGAATAGACGGTAAAAAAAAATTAAAATGAAAGGCACTCATCTTTTATAAAAAACTTGGTCGCAACTAAGAACGTTGCTTCCAAGGCAGTCGATGCTCAATAAAAATCTCCTTATGGTGGAGAAGCCTTATAACAACAGCGCACTAGACTTAAGAGATTTTGCAAGTGAATAATTGTTTTAATGATCTCTAAAGCTAAAACTCTATGCCTATTTATAGCCTAAGAGAATAAATCTGGATTGTTAATTTTTGATGAATTTTCTCTTAGTCGTTGATCCATGGATGTAATCTGGATGGTTGATCTTGGATGGGATTAAAGTGCATCCATTGGATCTGATTAAAGGATAAGGTTATCCTTTAAGAGATAAAGTTTAATTAAAACTTTGTCTTCTGCTCGCAGCAGCTCATTGACTTTATCTTCTGCTCGCAGCAACTCATTGGCATTGCACACTATCCTAAGTGGTAAGTGTTAGATCGTGGCGCCTTGCTAGAGGGGGGGGGTGAATAGCTTTTCTTCAATTTCTACCTATCACGTTAGCAAATGCAAGCGGAATAACAAATAACAATAACAAACAACGCTAACGCAAACCAATTTACGTAGTTCGGAGATGAAGCTCCTACTCCACGACAGTCCATAAGGTGGACGAGCCCTCGATCCTTCGGCGGATCACTCCCCGGATGCCCTCTGGCTAGATCGTGTAGCTCCTTGTGGGTGGAGAAACCTCGCCACAAACCCAACTGCACCTCTGAGCTCTTAGACTACTATTTGGCTCCTAACCAAAGCTAAATTTGTCAAGAGTCCCAGCCAAAACGAAGCTCTTTTAAATAGAACTTAAGTCTGTTTAGGCAGCCACCAGTCGACTGCTCCTAGGGCAGTCGACTGCGCCCACCCAAATTCGACTGTTGCAAGCCCAACGTTTGAATTCTTCAGCCGCTACCAGTCGACTGCCCCATTGGCAGTCGACTGATCTTGCTGTGGGGTTTACCAGTCGACTGCCAGAACCCCAGTCGACTGCCATACCTAGGTTCCCTTCCCGAGTACAATTCTCTCCGCACTCGACCCCTAGGATTTCCCCGAGTACATTCCCTCAGCACTTGTACCCTCACGACTCAGCTGACTCTTCACCAGCAGCCTCGACTGTTGCCTTCACACCCTCTTCGTCTTCGACCCTCATCCCTCAGATGCGCACACAAGCCTCCAGCTTGCCTTCATGCCATCCTTCACGTACACCTCGAAGTCCGCGTCCCTCGGCTCATCGCCCCTGCTATCCATGGTCCCTCAGGTGCACACAAGCCCACGACTTGCCTCCATGCCACCCTTCACCATACCCGAAGCCTGTTGAGGCAATCTGTGGTCCGGAGTGACCAAGTATTTTGATGTTTGGGCAAAGAGTTTAAGATAGGTTTACCCTTGTGTTCTTATATGTGTATGTTGAATGTGTAGGTTGTACAGGTTACACATGGACTTGACTGGACGGCCTCGATACGATGAAGGGTGGCATGGAAACAAGTTAGAGGCTTGTGTGCACCCGAGGGATCTTGGAGAGCAGGGACGATGAGCTGATGGGCGTGGGCTTCGAGGCATGCGTGAAGGATGGCATGGAGGCAAGCTGGTGGCTTGCGTGCATCCGAGGGACGGGAGCCGAAGATGAAGAGGGCGCGAAGGTAATAGTCGAGGTTGCGGATGAGGAGTCAGTCGAGTCGTGAGGGTACGAGTGTTGTGTGATTGTACTCGGGGAATCCTAGGGGTCGAGTGTTGAGAGAAGTGTACTCGGGAGGGGAAACCCTAGGTGTGTGAGTGGGGCAGTCGACTGCCTGAGAGGCAGTCGACTGATAAAACTCACAGAATGATTTCGGGGCTAGACCAGTCGACTGGACTGATAAAATGACAGTCGACTGGTAACCCCGAAAACTAGCCGTTGGGCTAGCCGTTGGCTAGCAATTAAGGCTAGACCAGTCGACTGGTAAATTGGCAGTCGACTGGTGGCGAGGGTTTCAGCCCGAGTCCTATTTAAAGAGGACTTCGTGGTGGCTGAGTTTCTTGACGAATCTTGTCTTGGTTAAAGGCAAGATAGTAGTCTTTGTGCTCAGATCGTGTCAAGGTGCTGTGGCGAGGTTTCTCCACCCACAAGGAGCGACAGAGTTAGCCGGAAGTTATCCGAGGAGTGATCCACCAACGGATTCTTGGATTAGTCACCCGTCCGGGGTGGATACCAAGTAAATCAGGTTGTTAGCGTTGTTCTTTATTGTTAGTTTTGTTTTTATTATATATTCCGCTGTGCAACTAACCGTGTAGGAAGAAAGGGGGTCGAAAAATTGCTATTCACCCCCTCTAGCATACGGATTCGATCTATCAATTGGTATCAGAGCAAGGACCACTCTTGATCGGACTAACCGTCGAGGAAGCACACGCTAGAGGGAAAAGAAAATGGAAGATAAGTTGGGGGACGACATCTACACTCCGCGGCCTACGACCATGAGAATTTCGAATATTGGAAAGCGAGAATGGAGGCATGGTTCGGAATAGAGTGGGACCTTCGGATCGCGCTTGAAAAGCCCTTCGAGATTCCAAAGGATAAGCACGGGAAGATGCTTAGACCTAGGTATTGGAATCAAGAGCAACAAGAACAAGCAAGGACAAATGAAAAGGTAATGGATATATTGATTGATATTGTGCCTAACAAAATTTTGATCTGTGTAGGGGTATACCAAAATGCATGTGAAATATGGAGCAATTTGAAAGAATATCATGAAAGTCCTACACAAGTTCAAGAGCCCAAGGAGAAAAGTCAAATGAGTCAAGAAGAAGAAGAAGAAAAGGAAGTATCTACATCTTCAAGTGAGGGTGAGAGTGAAAGATCATCAACCTCCTCAAGAGAAGAAGAGGAGGTATCGACTTCAAGAATTGAGGGGGAGGAGAGACCCTCAATCGTACCGGATCAAGAGGAGGCATCCACATCATCAAAAGTTGAAGAAGAAGTTCTGACCTCCACCAAAGCCAAATCAAAAGAACATATCACATGCTTTGGTTGCAACGAAAAGGGGCACTACAAGGACAAGTGCCCAAAAGGTAAAAAGGAGGTAAAATCTAAACTCATTTCAAATTCTTTTAAATCTAATGTGGGTTGTAGGAATGAAGAGGCCCAAGCTAAAAAGAAGAAGACCCGATGCTTCACATGTGGAGAGCTAGGGCACTACCATACTAAGTGCCCTAGAAAAGGAGAAATAAAGAAAATGGAGCATCTAAGAAGATGGGAGAAGGAGGAAAGAAAGAAGAGAAGAAGATCACATCAAGGGGGAACTTCAAGGCTAAGGGAGGTAATTCCTAACCCTAGGGTAAAATGGAATTCAATTTCAAGTTCCTCATTACATATTAGAAATAATGTCAATCATCCCTCCATGCATGCTAGATTTAATGAAAAATACTTAATGGTGCATAATTTTGGATTTAAGTATAATGATAGGACTAGGAGTAACAAGGTAGATCAAAACCCTAGGAGAAGCATGCATCATGATCAACCCAAGACCTCTAGACCTAAGAATCATGGCACTAATCCCAAAAAGGGAAGGAATGTGCCTAGAAAGGAGGGTGAGTCTAGAAATGTCCAAAGTGGACACATGGACTCAAAGGTTCAAAACTTAGAAAGGGAAAATCAAGCTTTGAGGGCAAGACTTGATACTTTAGAAAAGACCTAGAAAGATTCACGATTGGATCAAAGGATCTAGACATGGTGTTGGGTGGTTTAAACCGTACCAATGATAGATCGGGGTTGGGATACCGATCTAAGAACTCCCATGCCAAGGGAAAGAAATATGCTAGGGTAGCATATGATTATGGCAAGAAGGGGGAGTCCAAAAATGACAAAGGGGTGTCATTTAAAGGAAAAAGAAATGGCTTAACCAAAGACAAGGTGTCTAAGGTTAAGAGGGTTGAGTTTGTGGGCCAAGAGTCACCTAGGGAGGTGGCTAGGGCTAAGAGCTCAAGGGGGAGCTCTAGGAGCCTTTGGGATATATGGTAAATGGACCTTGGGAGGGGGTGCTCCTAGAGGTCTAGATGGACCATGGAGTGTGCCAAAAGAATTGGAGACGAACTTGAGTCTCAATTCTTGGGTTTTGGCACGGTGTTTTTGAGTTTCATGCATGGAAATATGACTTTGGGGTCATATTGCATGAAAATTGGTTTTTGATGTGTAATTGCCATAAAAATCAATGCTAGGGATGCATTGTGGGTTGGTATTGGCAGTAACATCAAGAGGAAACCAAAACTAGGATTTTAGGTCAAGAGTTTATTGAACTTTTTAGCTAGTTTTGGGTTTTATGACAAACTTGGCAATGGTGATAGATACATTTTGGAAGTATTTTTCCCAAGTAGGTATGAGTGCCATAAATGTCTCCACAAAATTTGAGAAATTTTGGAGATTTGTGGAATTTTTGGCGCATTTCTGAATTTCACCAGAAAGGCTGAAATTCTGATTTTCAGAGTATCAGTCAACTGCCCTGGGGGGCAGTCGACTGGTAATGGCTGAATTAAGTTTCAGCAGCTGGGTATGTGTCCAAATAATGCAAAACAAGTGTATGGGGGCTAGTACATATTGTTTATGGTTATTGGAGATTAAAAGTTCCAATAATTGGGATATTGTTGACGTCTTTTTGATGTTAGGCAAAGGGGGAGAAATGTTAGGTTTAAGTTGGGAAACCAAACATTTCATTGCTAGAAACCCTAGGTTTAGGGGAGCTAAGACTAAGGGGGAGCATGGTTACTCCATTCTTGGCGTAAGGGGAACCTGGGAGAGGTTCTTAAAATGTCTTTGTAAGTCCAATGTAGGGGAAGCTTGGGAGAAGCTTTAAAAAGCCCGTTTTTTGGAAAATTCCTAACTCGGAGGGTTAGGTGTGAAAAGTCCTAACTTCGAGGGTTAGGTGTGGGGAGCCTTGGGATAGGTTTTAAAAAGCCCGTTTCAGAAAATTCCTAGCTTGGAGGGTTAGGTGTGGGTTGCATTGGGATATGATCCATGTATGCATTGCATATGCATTGGCAGTGTAAGTCCAAGAGGGAGTCTTAGCAACGTAAGTCCAGTTGTTTGTTTTAGCATGATTTTTGCTATTGACTACTATCTTGTTTTCCTAACTTAAACGTATTGCCAAACATCAAAAAGGGGGAGATTGTTGAGGCAATCTTAGAAAATAATTTCCAAAATTGAAATTTCTTAATAAATTAAGAAATAATTCATTCAGTACCTAACACCTTGGCTCAGCTCCCTTGACTCCTCCACCTCTAATCACTCCAACTTCTGAGGCACAACTCCCTCGACTCCTTCAGGTCAGGCTACTCGACTCCTTGGGCTTCCCTTGACTCCTCCAGCTCCGATCACTTCAACACTCGAGGCACAACTTTCCCGACTCCTTGAGCTTAACTCCCTAGCTCGACTCGTCCAACTCTGATCACTCTAACACCTTGGGGCATAGCTTGGCTCCTTCAGGTCGGTCTACCTGTCTCTTTGGGCTCACCTCCCCTGCTCAGCTCCCTAGCTCGACTAAGTGTTTCTCTTAGGGGATGGTGGAAGAGGATTTCTTTCGATCACTTGTAGAGAAGCCCTCGACTGATTTTACATCTTGTTGGGTCGAATGGTTAAATATGTCAATGCGGAGGAAGCACAATTCACGTGAAGAAAAAGAAGTTTATACTCCAACTGTCACCATCTCCTAGTCGGAGGGCAAAGCTCCTGTTAAATACCGAGTTTTAGGGGGGCTAAAGGGAAAAATCCGAAAATGTAGGGACCTAATTGGAAATTACCGAAAGTGGAGGGTTTGTTAGCAAAATGTCAAAAGCCATTAAAAAGCCCTAAAACTACTCCCGATTCGGTTCCTTTCCTTTCCCGATCGCCTGATCGCCTTTGCCCCGATGTCGCAGCAATCGACGCCGACCAACGCGCTTCCCTCTCCCCTTCACCTTCATCTTCTTCCCTCCTCTTTCTCCCGCCCGCAAGCCCTAATTCCCTCTCCCCTCTTCTGTGTTGTCGCCCGAAACTAGTGCCGTCGGCAGCCCTTGTACGACGAGCAAAGTGGACGATCCTCCCCCCTCTTGTGCCGAGTCGTTAGAATTGGAGAGATATCAAGCAAAGATCGTTGCTGCTCCTTGATCCACTGCCGGCACAACCAAATACTCGATAGGTAAGGTTCATATGGTGTTTTGCTCAGATCCCGTGGGTTGGCTTGTTGTAAATGGGATATGATCAGTAGATTGTAAATTGCGATTGTAGTCTGTCTTGGTTTCGGTTGATGTCGTGGGTTTCCTAGGGAAAGGGCTTCTTAGGTTGTTTCCTTTGATCCCATGTTTTTACTGTATTGTTGAGTGGGTTGATTTGGTTTGGATATGTACTATGAAGTTATGCGTTCAATTTGGGTTTTGGATTTGTTAAAACCTTTCTATGGCATTAGGTATTAGTTTAGGTGCAGCCCTAACGTGGATTTCATTTAGGGATAAGCGTAGGTTAAACCTAAAATGAACCAGTTGTTATTTATGAGTTAAGTAAATATGTATTATAGTTAGGATTTGTCCTAATAATATTTCGTACTTCGTTTAGCTAAGTTGTTAAATTTATAAATAGCTAATAAGTCCTTTGATACAGGACCTTGATTCAAACTAGTTTGATTGATCGTGGAAAGTCCTCGTTTACGGAATTCTTCAATAAAAGGCGGGTACTTCTCCTTTGTACTCGAATAGTTTCTTTTACCTTAAAGCATGACTATTTTATGTCTACTAGATTGCTTGACCTTATTCCTTGTTGATTGTTATTTTAACATCGCCGTTGATACTTATTCTTCGTTGATCCTCGAGTATTCAAAAATTCGAATCCGTACAGTCCCCTGTTGGTTTTCTGTTCTGTAAAGTGCCGCTTGTACGCGAGTACTTAGAAGTCCATTAAACACAATTAGGTTTATTTGGGATTAGACATGCATGTATGTATATGTTGGATTTCTGTATGTATATGTTGGATTTATTTGGGTATCCCCGTTGATTGTTGCTTTTATATAAGCTATGATTGTTGCACTTGCTTGGCATGCATGTATATGTTGGATTTATTGTTGTTGCGTTGTTTTATACCTGTTTAGTTGTTATTCGGTTTTATAACATGTTGTTCTATATATGTTATGCATGTTTAGGTATTCCTATATTCTATATGGACTGTACCATGTTGGTTCTCTACTTAGTATACCTTTTGTTATGCCATGCTTATTGTCTACTCATATACCCGCTGAGTTCGTCCGGACTCACCACCCCTGCTTTCTCTTTTTATTTCAGATAGCAGATAGTCACATTTCTTGGAGCCAGGAGAGGATCCAGTCGCCAGTCCCTCAGTCCCACTGTGTTGGTTTGGTTTGGTTTGATTTAGTGTCTGATTTATTTCCGCAGTTATTTTTATTTGTCAAGTATCGGTTTGGTTTTGTCGTTATTACTGGTATGTAGACTTTCTTTATGTTAATGATGACTGAGCCATCCATTTATTTTGTTTTGATATAAACTGCGTGGATGTATTTTTTATTTATTATTGTGATGCCAGCCGCTTGTGGTTGAGCTAATTGGTGGTGTGTTATGTATATTTGCCTCATCTTGTCAGCTGTACAGGGGAGATGCTGCCCGATTTTCGAGAAAAATTTGTCACGACCCCAGAGGCACATGCTTACTCGAAAATAGGGCAGCATCTCCCCTGTACGGCGGACAAGATGGGGCAAATATACATAACACACCACCAATATAGCTCAGCCACGAGCGGCTGACATCACAATAATAAATAAAAAACACATCCACGCAGTTTATATTGAAACAAAATAAATGGATGGCTCAGCCATCATTAACATAAAGAAAGTCTACATATCAGTAATAACGACAAAACCAAACCGATACTTGACAAATAAAACTAACTGCGGAAATAAATCAGACACTAAATCAAACCAAACCAAACCAACACGGTGGGACTGAGGGACTGGCGACTAGATCCTCTCCTGGCTCCAAGAAATGTGACTACCTACTATCTGAAACAAAAAGAGAAAGCAGGGGTGGTGAGTCCGGGCGAACTCAGCGGGTATATGAGTAGACAATAAGCATGACATAACAAAAGGCATACTAAGTTGAGAACCAATAGGGTACAATCCATATGGAATATAGAAATACCTAAACATTCATAACATATATAGAACAACATGTTATAAACCGAATAACAACTAAACAGGTATAAAACAATGCAACAACAATAAATCCAACATATACATGCATGTCAAGCAAGTGCAACAATCATAGCTCATATAAATGCAACAATCACAAGAAAATGCATAAACGAAATACGTATGCATATGACGCAATGACATGTGTTACCCCTAACGCCAGTCAAGCTGCCAACACATCTCATTTGTGTGACCGAGTGGATAGGGTTGTGACAACTGTACGCACTCCAACAAATACCACAAAAAGGTATGGTTGAGTGGACAGGATGCTGGGGAGCCAATTACTCCAAAAACCCCGATACATAGGGGGAGCTATCAACAGCTACAGTATCCCTCGATAAACAACGGTGAGAGTGTCACTGCTTGCCTACAACTGCAACATGTGTGGTATAATAGGACAGTTGCTCGCACTCTAGCAACTACCACGACAACAAGTGGTTGAGTGAACCGAGCAATTAAATGTCTAACGACGGCTTATCCATATGGAAGCCCAACAGTCGTTAGTATGCAACGTGCAGATATGGTGCATGCTACAAGATGCACGAACAACCGAAGAAACAACAATGCATCAAAAATCCAACAAGTCAACGATGCATCAATACAACCAACCAGAAATCGAAAACCAACGATTATGCACCTACACTACTAGGTAGGATATTTCTAATGCCAAATAAACCTAATTGTGTTTAATGGACTTCTAAGTACTCGCGTACAAATGACACTTTACAGAACAGAAAACCAACAGGGGAATGTACAGATACGAATTTTTGAATACTCGAGGATCAACGAAGAATAAGTATCAACGGCGATGTTAAAATAACAATCAACAAGGAATAAGGTCAAGCAATCTAGTAGACATAAAATAGTCATGCTTTAAGGTAAAAGAAACTACTCGAGTACAAAGGAGAAGTACCCGTCTTTTATTGAAGAATTCCGTAAACGAGGACTTTCCATGATCAACCGAACGAGTCTGAATCAAGGTCATGTATCAAAGGACTTATTAGCTATTTATAAATTTAACAACTTAACTAAACGAAGTACGAAATATTATTAGGACAAATCCTAACTATAATACCTATTTACTTAACTCATAAATAACAACTGGTTTATTTTAGGTTTAACCTACGCTTACCCTAAATGAAATCCACGTTAGGGCTGCACCTAAACTAATACCTAATGCCATAGAAAGGTTTTAACAAATCCAAAACCCAAATTGAACGCATAACTTCATAGCACATATCCAAACCAAATCAACCCACTCAACAGTACAGTAAAAACATGGAATCAAAGGAAACAACCTAAGCAGCCCTTTCCCTAGGAAACCCACGACATCAACCTGAACCAAGACAAACCACAATCGCAATTTACAATCTACTGATCATATCCCATTTACAACAAGCCAGCCCACGACATCTGAGCAAAACACCATATGAACCTTACCTATCGAATATTTGGTTGTGCCGGCAGTGGTTCAAGGAGCAACAACGATCTTTGCTTGATATCTCTCCAATTCTGACGACTCAGCACAAGAGGGGGGAGGATCGTCCACTTTGCTCGTCGTACAAGGGCTGCCGGCAGCACTGGTTTCGGGCGACAACACAGAAGAGGGGAGAGGGAATTAGGGCTTGCGGGCGGGAGAAAGAGGAGGGAAGAAGATGAAGGCAAAGGGGAGAGGGAAGCGCGTCGGTTGGCGTCGCTCGCTGCGGCGTCGGGGCAAAGGCGATCGGGTGATCGGGAAAGGAAAGGAACCGAATCGGGAGTAGTTTTAGGGCTTTTTAAGGGCCTTTGACATTTTGCTAACAAACCCTCCACTTTCGATAATTTCCAATTAGGTCCCTACATTTTCGGATTTTTCCCTTTAGCCCCCCTAAAACTCGATATTTAACATTCTCCCCAACTAACAAAATTTGGTCCCCCAAATTTAGTTAGTGAACCACAACAAATACTAGTTACCCCAACAGGTACTAGTCAACAACAACAGGTATCAACACTTGTATCAACAATGTAGATATAATATAAATACTGAACAAAAACCAACTATACGCACCTCAAGTAAATAGATGAGGGTAGCGAGCTCTGATCGTATCCTCGAGCTCCCAAGTAGCTTCCTCATCAAAGTGGTGCTGCCAACCAACTTTGACCAATCGAACTGTCTTGTTCCTCAACCGATGCTCCTTGCGGTCTAGAATCCGCATAGGCACCTCCTCATAGGTCACGTTGGCTGAAGTTTGACTGGAACCTCCGGTAACACATGTGCGAGATCTGGTACATATTTCCTCAACATGGAAACATGAAACACATCGTGGACTCCCGCGAGAGACGGTGGTAACACCTGACGATAAGCGACAACTCCAATTCGCTCCAAAATCTCGAAAGGTCCAATGTAGCGTGGAGCTAGCCTACCTCGCAACCTAAACCTCTTCACCCCTTTCATGGGAGACACTCATAAGATCACATGATCGCTCACGGAGAACTCCAAGGGTCTGCGTCTCCGATCTGCATAACTCTTCTGACGATTCTGAGCCTCTGACAGCCTGCGTCTGATAATGCGGACTAGCTCTGCATCATACTGAATACTCTAAGGACCTAGAAACTGAGATTCCCCAACCTCCTCCCAGAGGGTGGGTGTCTTGCAAGCTCTACCATACAATGCCTCGAAAGGTGCCATCTGAATAGCCGAATGATAGCTATTATTATTGGCAAGCTCAACAAAATGCAGGTGATCTTCCCAGTTGCCTCCAAAGTCCATAACCATCATGCTACAGACTGCAATGACATATTCATAGGTTGCATCTAAAATATCCAACCAAACTAGTCCAATAATTCGTCACCTCATCCAATTGATTAGTAACCAATAACAATCACCATATTATTATCAGCCACAAAATATCATTTTCCCAATCAAATCAACTTCACACTTTACAATGTTCAACCCTTATAGAGGTTGAAAATACTCAATTCCAATGTTCTCTAGATCTGAAGGTATACTACTGTCAAATTTAAGAGGCCTAAACTCTTCTTCCATACAGAGAATCCATGACTTTTATTACAAGGGCATATCTTTGACATCCTGCTATGCTAAACAACTTCTCTATCTTTTCTTTATGATTCTTTGCTTCATCGCATTATAAGAATTATCAACCTCAGGCCACAGATAGACATTCGACATCCACAAGGAGAAATAGCCAAAGATACTAAGGTTAGCTTCCAATTAGCTTAAACATTGTGTCACATATCAAGACTAATTTGTTGACCGCCAAAAACCAAAGATGTGTATCCTCAATCCCGCGCATTACCCAACATTTTATTAATAGAATTCTCACATGTTGCAGTTGCCTAATAACTCAGTAGCTAGGAGTATCGTGTAAAAGTTCTCCAAATTCATCCTTCGCAGGTCTGAAATTTTCAGAAACTGCACTCACCATAATACTGGTCAAATTTCTAAATTCTATCTAGTTGTAAATATTGGAGCCAGTCTCACCTAGTACAGACAAGGCAAACATCTATATTGCCTGAACAGCTACATCAATACTCAAGTTGGTCATCTGACACATTGGCACTAACACTATTTGTTGGATACGGGCAATTCCATATCCATACACTATTAGAAAATAGGGTATAGGATAACTAGAACCTTATCTGTGAATACTCTTACCAAGTCAAAGTGACATAGATCAGACAATGTAAGGCTGGTTTTGAGAGCCATGAAAGTTTAAAAGAGCAAGATAGGTATACCTTTGCCCATGCCAACCTATTCGACCTCTTGATCACTGTCGTAACAATGTGCATTGTCTGTATTCAGCAATATCTGTGATAATTTAAATCCATTGAGCCTTTTAATGAATTTTGAAAACTAACAGGTCCTTTCTCATCATCTTTCTCTTCCTATTATAGTCTTTCTTTCTTTCTTTTTCTATTTCCATGTGATTTTTTTTTCAGCTTTCGTGCGGACGCTGAAATTGGGTCTCCACAAACTCAGTAGATACAAATAAATTATCATCATCTTGGATATATAGTCAAACACCAAAATATATATATACTTATAACATCAGTTTCTCTAAGTCATCACATGATACATGATAATCCGTCTTGGAAATACATAGATGAAGCTATAGTTATAGCATCCTAATACCAATTTTATCGCATTACTTCTTTGCAACCTACAGTGACTCTAGGCGCATATAGATGTGTCAATTAAAATTAGATATTTTAAAATAAGTTAAATAGTGGATTATTCACAAGCAATGTTAATTCAAGTTCATCAAGGGCAAGTAAAGAATCTGAAAATGGTTTGAATAGCCTTTTTCCTGGGTCTCAAACATCTGGATAAATAAGCAACTGACCCCAACAGAGATCAAAACCTTAGGGTTAGTTCAATTTATATAGCCTCAACAATATTCATTTATCCAATCTAATATCTATTCAAGTTCAAGCAAATCAAGAACTCTCTCACAAGTTCTTCAGCTTCTTGTCCAAATATTTAACCCATAACAATATTACTGAGTTCGAAAAGAAGATTTCAAACACGGCTACATTGGGTTTTTGTTTAGTTCCACATCAAGAAGTACAAAAGGCATAAAAGAGTTTATAAAGAACTCCTACATGTTTGTCTTGTACATAATACATGGTTGGGACGAACGTGGGTTACTTCTTGACTCTGGGTCTACTTCTTCACTCAACCAAATAGAGAATAAACTAAGGACCAATCAAAAGATGCTCAAACCACCTTAGGAGTGAAGGGATGTTTTATCTGTAGAGGTAAATGATAAAATAAAAACTCAACTTGTACAAAGCACTCTGATGTCCTCCGTTAAATGGATGCACTCATCAATATTTTCTTATGAAACAAAGTCTATTGCGACCTATCTAATAATAGCCAATGAGACATTAAGTATTAAATTTAAATACTTTAGCTTCAATGAAATGGTCTCTTTTCTTTTCTTTCTCATTACAACTCTACTGCAATAGAATTTCTGTCACCACTTCGCCATCTTATCGTTGTCTCAATACATATGTTGCAGCAATAGCTGATCCAATTATATTTTTTTAAGTGACGTACCACAACAATGTAACCACTATGATACACTGAATCATGAAACTCAACTACGTCGACTACTTTAACAACCTATTATAGGACAACAATCCATTTCACATCAATGTACACGCTGATCATCAATACTATTATACCATGTATGTCAATTTTACTTGAAAATGATAGGATACAAATAGTGACCATCTTAGCCAAATCCACTTATGATCTTAAGATCATCTACGTTAAGGTGTACTGGGCAACATTTTAGGATTGCTTCCTTTGAAAGTACAAGAAACATAATTTTTTTCAACGGTCGATCATAAACCATATAGTTCATGGGTTGGAGGCATTTGGTAGAGTGAATGTGAATAGACAATAGCATAAAAGATGAAAAGTTTCATTCCGACTCTACCAAATTGAGTACTAAGTAGATAAAATGATCAGGCAAGCTAGACAGGTATAAAAAAAATACAAGCTTAGTAGAGTATTGCAGCGAAAAAAATAAGTTTTGAACTTTTCCTCGTATATGGAGCTGCTAAGTTCAGAAGTTATTGTCATTTAACTATTGATTATTTATGACAATGTGTGTTGATTGTGTAATAATCTTCTGTTTCCACTAAGTAGTTCACTGGAAGACAAGACAATTCAAAATTGTAGCCCTGAATGATTAACGAATTACAATTGTCTACACTACAACAGCTCCAATTTGATGTCACTTAAACAAATGATCACTTTCTGAAGCATCAATGTGGTAAACATTCAAATTGCAGCATCAAATTTGAAGTTTCAGTTGCATTTTCATTCGTTTTCATCTGATCCGGATTAGCAAGGAAGAAAATGCAACTAATGCCAAAAAGCTCCAAACAACCCAACTATAAAGCTGATAATCTGCATCTGATAGTGAATCTTAATGCAATGATAACCATAACTGCCTGAGCAGCAGAAACTTGAAGCGTGCACAAGGCCCATCCAATCTAGGCATCAATCATACTACAATCATTGTGTCCACCATGAGTTTGCCACCCAATTATGTTGGATCGAGAGAAACGATAGAGGGGGGGTGAATATCGTTAAACGCTTTTCGGATAAAAACTAGAGCAAGTACGCAGCGGAATAAAATCAATCGCGAACACAGGTAGTTTTACTTGGTTCGCAGCCTAGGTCGACTCCTACTCCAAGGCCCACGGTCGTTGACCATTTTCTGCGGGCAATTCTATAAGTGCGCAAAACGTTTACAGAGAGATATTACAAAAAGCAGTATAGTAAACTTAAAAGTAACTCTTCTTTTACCGACGTCCGATGTAGATTGAATTTTCGGAGCAACGGGACGTCGTCGGCGCTTGAGTCTTGAGTCGGGAGGTTTCCGGAGCAGAGCGCGGGAGCAGAAGAGCATGATTGCGTCGAAATGAATTGTTGCTCGAAGCCTTGGGGTCGAGGGCCTATTTATAGCCCCTGGGGGCGCCCGGGACGTCGGGGGTGCCCCCCCCCCACGTGTCAGCCGATCCGCTTCCGTCTCGGTTAGCTCTGATCCCTTAAAACTCGGGATCAGGCTTTGACGGGGGCGCCCTGAACGCTGGGGGCGCCCGGGTTGACCGGGTCTCTTCTTATCTGTTGGCTTCGATGGGATCTGCTTCGTTAGCTTCACCTGGGGGCGCCCGGACCATCCGGGGCACCCGGGAGCAGCGGGGGCACCCGGGAGCACGGGGGCGCCCTGCCCATGAGCTGCAGACGCAGTTCCTTTGCTTCAACTATTTGTGTTCACCTTGGGGGCGCCCGGGACACTCCGGGCACCCTACTCAGCCTTTGCCTCACTCCTTTGAGGCTCTCTGAGCTGCAGACACTCGTTCCTTCAGTCCTGCATCCAGGGTTAGTCCAAAACAACATAAAACAATAAGATGTTAGTTTATACAGCCTTAGCTGTCTTGGTTCTGACTTTGGGTCTCCAAAATGGAACCCTAGGTCGAACCGACGCCTACTGTTCCCTCGACGGGGAACGCGTCCTCACCTACTCCTCTCGGGAGAATGTACCTGATGCCAATCGACTCCTCCGGTTGGACTTTTGCCTAGCGGTCCTTCGCCAGGTCTTGGTTACCATGCTGTCCTTCGCCTGGTGCCTAGCATTCCTTCGCCAGGTCTTCAGTCCCAAGCTGTCCTTCGCCTGGTGCCTAGCAGTCCTTCGCTAGGGCTTCAGTACTCTGGCATTCCTTCGCCAGTGCCTAGCAGTCCTTCGCTAGGACTTTTTCCCTGGCATTCCTTGCCAGTGCCTAGCAGTCCTTCGCTAGGACTTTTTACCCTGGCACACTTGAGTAGCATGTTAGATGATAAATAAGACTTAACTTTTGAACCCTTTTGCCATTATCAAAACTCAGGTTCGACTTGGGTGCTTTCTGCACCAACAATCTCCCCTTTTTGATTTATGGCAATCCTGGTTCAAAAAGTTAAGTTAATCAGAGCAAGTAAAAAATTAAATTTTGTTCCCTCCCCTTGGAAGGAATCTCCCCCTAGATTTTTCAAAACTTCGTGGGGTTTTTGAAAATAAATTCTAAGTTTAAGAATAATTTTCAACAGAAAATAATTTTGGTGGTCTATTTTGGAGAACTTGTAGAATTTTTAAGTTTAAATACTTAGAATACTTAAGAAGGATTTTGAAAACTTTTGAGTACTAAGGAAAATTTTGACGTCTTAAGTTTAAAGTACTCAAAGAAGTTTTGAAAACTTTAAGTTTTAAAGTACTTAGTAAAATTTGAAAAACTTAAGTACTTAGGAGTACTTTCGGGAAGTTTTGAAATACTTAAATACTTAGAAAAGTTTTGAAAAACTTAAGTACTTAGAAAAGTTTTAAAAACTTAAGTACTTAGAAAAGTTTTTTTAAAAAACTTAAGTACTTAGAAAACTTTAGTACTTAGACAAGTTTTGAAAAACTTAAGTACTTAGGAAAGGTTTAAAAAACTTAGTACTTTTTGAAAAATTTAGTACTTTTGAAAAACTTAGTATTTTTGAAAATTTTAGTACTTTTGAAAAATTTAATTAAGTACTTTTTGAATAAAGGATAGAGTTTGAGTTAGAAAAAAAATTTTAAACTCTCTCCTTTCCTATCTCTCCCCCTTTGCCATATATCAAACATAAATAAATACAGCAGAAACAGAATAATTAAATTGCATAAGGGAAATAACTTGCTGTACTGAACCAATTCATGATGAGAATTAAATCAAATCAGTTTCAATTTCCTCTTTTAGGGACCTGTCTAACCCAATTAGCTACTTACTAACTGTTATAAACAGTAGTTTTCGCTAGGGTTAGTCAAGTTAAGTGTTCTGTTCAAGTTAGATTTTCTAAACTTGACACTTAACCTGATTATAGTGTAAGTTGTATTTAGTGCCCCAATTACTGCAGATGCACTGACTTAAAGCATCTTGAATTAAGGCAAAGACCTAAGCATCTCAACCCTTTCTAAGTTATCAATCAAAGTACCCTAAGGTGCTTGTGAGATGCTGGCTTCTAAATCTATAGGTGCATGCATTTCTAGGGTTAGGGCCTAGGCTAAGTCCATTTTCGAAAAAGCCCTAGTTTTGAAGGGGGTATTTTAAAATAAAACTAAGTTGAAAAAATTTTATTTTTCAAACCTTTTCAAGACTAAGTAAAAGCTGATTTTGAAGGCATTTAAAAACTATTTTAAAAACTAATTTTGAAATGGACAAAGTAGTAAGAAAACCGCAAAAATAGAGTAAACCTATTCTATCAAGCATAGTCCTAACTGCCTTCTTAGTGAGCTGAACTCAGACTCAGGTAGCGGTTTAGTAAATATATCAGCTAGGTTGGATTTAGAGTCTATATGCTTAAGTACTATTTCACCCCTGGCTACATGGTCTCTTACAAAGTGATGTTTAACTTCTATGTGTTTAATTCTTGAATGTTGGATTGGGTTCTTAGTTAGATTAATTGAGCTTATATTGTCAATGAATACTTGAGTTTGGGTGTAGCTAAGCTGGAAGTCCTTAAGAGTGTGCATCATCCATAGAAGTTGTGCTACACATTCTCCTAGGGCAACATATTCAGCTTCAGTTGTGGATAGAGCTACACAATGTTGATTTCTGCTGCACCAACTTACTAGACTATGTCCTAATAGTTGGCAGCTTCCACTTGTGCTCTTTCTATCTAATTTGCAACCTGCATAGTCAGAATCCGAGTATCCTGACAAATCAAAGGTTGAGGTTCTAGGATACCAAATCCCTACATTTAGAGTGCCCTTTACATATCTTAGTATTCTTTTTAGGGCTGCTAAGTGTGTTTCCTTAGCACAGGTTTGGTATCTAGCACACATCTCTACAGTAAAAAGAATATCAGGTCTGTTGGCTGTAAGATACAGTAGACTACCTATCATACTTCTATAGAGTTTAAGGTCTACTGGTTTACCATCAGGGTCACTGTCTATTTTTATATTAGTAGCCATGGGAGTACTTATGCTTTTAGAGTTATCCATTTTAAATTTTTTTATTAACTCTTTAGCATATTTGGATTGATGGACATAGTTTCCATCTCTAGTTTGTTTAATTTGTAAGCCTAGGAAAAAGTTAAGCTCACCAACTAAGCTCATTTCAAATTCATTTTCCATTATCTTAACAAATTCTTTTAGAAAGTTTGAGTTGGTAGATCTAAAGATTATGTCATCTACGTAGATTTGGGCAATGAATATATCTTTTCCTAGGGTTTTAATAAATAAGGTTGAGTCAATTTGTCCTTGTTTAAATTCTTTAGAAATTAAGTAAGTTGATAAGCGTTCATACCAGGCCCTAGGTGCTTGTTTTAGTCCATATAGTGCTTTAGTAAGTTTGTAAACGTGGTCAGGTCTTTCTAAGTCCTCAAACCCAGGGGGTTGTCCTACATAAACTTCTTCTTTAATAAATCCATTTAGAAAGGCTGACTTTACATCCATTTGGTATAGCTTAAATCCTTTATGGGATGCAAAGGCTAATAACATTCTAATGGACTCAAGTCTAGCTACTGGGGCATATGTTTCGTCGTAATCTAATCCTTCTACTTGGCTGAATCCCTTCGCTACTAAGCGAGCTTTATTTCTGACTATTTCTCCTTGATCATTTAGCTTATTCCTAAAAACCCACTTAGTGTCAATGATGGATTTGCCTTCAGGTTTAGGCACTAGTTCCCAGACTTAGTTCCTCTCAAATTGCGCTAATTCTTCTTGCATAGCTATGATCCAATCAGGATCAGGTAGGGCCTCATCTATAGTCTTAGGTTCTATTTTTGAAATCATTGCTATTTGACTAAGGTTTCTATAGGAGGATCTAGTCCTAACTCCTAGAGTTGGATCACCCACAATTTGGTCAGTTGGGTGACTGAGTCTGGGTTTCTTGGTTTTTCTAGAACTTGGTTCAGCCTCGGGTCCGACTGGTCGGTTTGGTTCATTATTTGATTCAACTCTTTGAGCTGGTTCAATTATTGGTTCAATAATTGGTTCATTTGACTCACTAGTTGGTTCAATAGTTAGTTCGTTTATGGGTTCAATTAAAGATTCACCAATTTGTTGAGTATCTTCTTGATCAGTGTTTGATGAAGTTAGATTTGGTTGTGAGTTAATTTCTTCATCAAATATTAGGTTGGTTGTTTCTTCGATTTTTTTGGTTTGGTTGTTGTAAACCCTATAGGCTCTACTTGTTGTTGAATATCCTAGGAAGATACCTGGGGTTGACTTAGACTGGAATTTTCCTAAGTAGTCTTTGGTGTTTAGGATATGGACTTTGCATCCAAAGACCCTTAGGTAGTGTAGATTTGGAAGTCTATGGTAATATAGTTCATAGGGTGTTTTGTTGTGTCGCTTGTTAATCAGGACCCTATTTTGGATGTAGCAAGTCGTACTAATTGCTTCTGCCCAATATTGGTTGGCTAAGTTAAATTCATTGAGCATAGCCCTAGCGGCTTCCTGTAGAGTTCTATTTTTTCTTTCGACTATCCCATTCTGTTGGGGGGTTCTAGGACATGAAAATTCATGTACGTATCCATTTACCTTATAGAATTCCTCGAACCGTTGATTTTCAAATTCTCCCCCGTGGTCACTCCTAAGTCTTTTGATTTTAGTATCATTTTGATTTTCAATTAACTTGCAGAATTCATTAAAATGATTTAGGGTTTCATCTTTGGTTTTTAGAAACCTGACCCAGGTAAACATTGAGTAGTCATCAATTATTACTAAGTAGTATCGGGCTCCATGTGAATCAAATAGGTCAAGGTGCAGGAGCTCAAGTGTGGTTTGAGTTAGATCAGATTGAATTAGTTTGTGATTAGATCTGGTTTGTTTACCTTGATTGCATGATTCACATATTAAGTTTTCATGGTTTTTAATTTTGGGAATACCTTTAATTAGGCCAAGTTGGGTGATTTTTGAAATAATTCTTAGGTTAGTGTGACCTAGTCTCCTATGCCAGAGATTTGATTGTTCTAACTGAGTTAACATGCATTTCGGTACAAGGGGAAGGTTTATAGTGTAGACATTATTTTTCCTAGTGCCTCTAAGCATAATTTCTGAGTTTTGTACATTTCTAATCAGACAGTTAGAATTGTTGAAGGTGACTATATAACCAGAATCACATAACTGACTTATGCTAAGCAAGTTAAAATTGAAGTTTTCAACCAAAAGAACTTTCTTAATCACAAAGTCAGATTTAAGTTCAATATTACCTGACCCAATTACCTTGAGTGTAGCATTGTTGCCAAATGCCACTGAGCCTAGGTTCTTGAACTTGAGTTTGGTGAATTTCAATTTATCTCCAGTCATGTGTCTGGAGCAACCACTATCCAACATCCATTGGTCCAAATCTTTATGTTCCTACACAAAGAGTTTTGTTGATTTGGATCCAATTAGAGTCAGGAATAGCTTAAATTGATTTTCACTGCCTAGTCTGTCTCACCCAAATCTAGGGTTTTCAATCACGTTAGCCTTATAGGTTTTGTGAGATAGGTTTTGATAAAGGAATTTTTTGAAAAACATGATTTATTTTGAAAATCTTAATTAATTTTGAAAACAATTGAATTTATTTTGAAAAGAATGTTTAAATCTACAACTAACTGAAAATTTGTGTTAGATTCGAATTTGACAAAGAATAATTTGAATTTGATTTTCAAAAATTGGCTTCCAGGTCTTGGCGAGGCACTAGGCCTTCTTTGGCCGTAGCCTTATTGGATCATCAACCCTTTCCTTGACAAAGCCTTTTAATGAAATTTCATTTTCAAAATTAATCTTTGAAAAATTCTGGTCTAACTAGTTTGGGTCTTGGATCGGTAGCTTCGGCTAGTTTCACCAGTCTAAAGAGACCAAGTATACTTGACCTTATTAGAATTGGTTTCCCTAATGTACTATCATCTCACCTCCACCCAATATTATATTGTCAAGTTTCAGTTAAGTTTGTTCAGTCCTTAAACTAACCATTCCTAAGTCTAAGCATGATAAATTGCAGAAATTAAATAAACAATCAGTCAAGCAAATTACAATCAAGAATTAAGTTTTATCTAACAATAAATATAGTTTTTAATTTGGCTCCCCCTGGACTAAAGCCACGGTAATGGTTAGGCAAGATGTGAATCTTGTCCTTGGGGATCCAATACTGATTTGATCCAGTTGGTTTGTTCAGGTACAGTTTAGGTACCCATGCCTGAACTTTATTTCTGGACTGATTCAGTACAGCAAAGTAGGATCTTTGTCTAGATTTGGTTTATAGCCAAGTCCAGATCAATTTAGAACTGATTTCTTTTTTCCAAGAATCATGTCAAGACCCTTGGAACCAGAAGTGAATCGTTCTAAAGCTGATCTAAGATCCTTAACCTGAGTTTTCAGGGAGGAGTTCTCTTTCTCAAGTTTTTCAACTTGAGTAGAGGTTCCTTCTTGAACCTTCTCAGTTAAGGATTTAGAGTCAGCTCCCTCTTTCAGGAGTTTTACTTCCTGTCGAAGGGATTCGACTCGGAGTTTAGCTTTCGCCAAATCTCGAGAAAGATAAGATATTAACTCGGAACCATCTTCTGAAAAGGTCAGTCTGCCGTCGTCCTGTTCTGATTCTGACTCAGTCTCGACTTCTTCTGAAGCTGTTAGTGCTAGTAGGTTCGACTGTGGGACCTCATCTTCTTTTTCGGAGGAGGACTCGTCCCACGTTGCTTGAAGTGCCTTCTTCCTTCTATTCTTCTTGGTTTCCTTTAGGTTCGGACACTCTGTTTTGTAGTGACCCTTCTTTTTGCACTCGTAGCAGGTCACGTTGGGCTTGTTCTTTTCGTTTGCGGGTTTAGCTGGTTCATCCCTTCTTCGGCTGACTTTCCGCTTGTTGGTTTGGTTCTTCAATTCTTTGTAGTAGTTTCGGGCCAGTCGGACCAGCTTAGGTCGATCTCCTTCTTCGTCTTCTGAGTCTGAGTCTGAGTTAGACTCGGGTTCAGGTTGAGGCTTCTTCTTAGTTGTCCTTCCAGTTTTACCTGCAATAAAGGTAATACCTTTCTCGGCCAGATTGCAGTTAGTCTGTTCATGCAATTCTAATTCAGAGAACAATTCATCTAATTTTATTTTCGAAAGATCCCTTGAAACCTTGTATGCATCTACCATAGATGCCCACAAGGTGTTTCTTGGGAAAACATTTAAAGCATACCTTATTAGGTCACGGTTTTCAACCTTGTGACCAATGGTGTGTAGACCATTCATTAGTTCTTGAATTTGGGCGTGAAGCTGAGCTGCTGTTTCATTGTCGGTCATTTTGATGGTATACAGTTTGTTCAGGAGCAGATCTCTCTTGCTGATCCGAGTGTCTAATGTTCCTTCGTGCAGCTCGATCAATTTTCCCCACAGCTCCTTGGCACTGTTGAAAGGGCCCACCCGGTTCAGCTCCTCTTTTGTTAAGCCGCATTGAAGGGTCTGGGTCACCTTTGCATCCGCTTCAATTTTCCGTTTCAGAGTGGTGTCCCACTCTGTGTAGCTTTGAGGTACCCCTTCAGCATTTCTCGGAATCTCCAGTCTGGACTGGATGATTATCCACATGTCCACCTGAGTTTTCAGGTGGACCTCCATTCTGCTCTTCTAGTAGGAGAAGTCTTCTCCACTGAAGAGAGGTGGTCTTGCGGTGCTGAAGCCTTCTTGCATGACCATTTTATCTGAAATGAAAACTAGACACACAAAAAAAGAATATCCCAAGACTTGGTCTTGGATTAGTAGTGCTGGATAAAGAAAAAAATATTTGTCGAGGGGTGTTGCACCAGCCTCGATCAACGAGAAAAAATTCGAACGAAAAGGAAATATTAGAAGAATTTCGAACAAAAAAAAATAAAAAAATAAAAATTTTTAAACAAATCCGAAAAATTTTCAAACTGGTGGTTGCACCAAATTTGAATTTCCCTGCTCTAATACCACTTGTTGGATCGAGAGAAACGATAGAGGGGGGGTGAATATCGTTAAACGCTTTTCGGATAAAAACTAGAGCAAGTACGCAGCGGAATAAAATCAATCGCGAATACAGGTAGTTTTACTTGGTTCGCAGCCTAGGTCGACTCCTACTCCAAGGCCCACGGTCGTTGACCGTTTTCTGCGGGCAATTCTATAAGTGCGCAAAACATTTACAGAGAGATATTACAAAAAGCAGTATAGTAAACTTAAAAGTTACTCTTCTTTTACCGACGTCCGATGTAGATTGAATTTTCGGAGCAACGGGACGTCGGCGGCGCTTGAGTCTCGAGTCGGGAGGTTTCCGGAGCAGAGCGCGGGAGCAGAAGAGCGTGATTGCGTCGAAATGAATTGTTGTTCGAAGCCTTGGGGTCGAGGGCCTATTTATAGCCCCTGGGGGCGCCCGGGACGTCGGGGGTGCCCCCCCCCACGTGTCAGCCGATCCGTTTCCATCTCGGTCAACTCTGATCCCTTAAAACTCGGGATCAGGCTTTGACGGGGGCGCCCGGGTTGACCGGGTCTCTTCTTATCCATTGGCTTCGATGGGATTTGCTTCGTTAGCTTCACCTGGGGGTGCCCGAACCATCCGGGGCGCCCGGGAGTAGCGGGGGCGCCCGGGAGCACGGGGGTGCCCTGCCCATGAGCTACAGACGCAGTTCCTTTGCTTCAACTGTTTGTGTTCACCTTGGGGGCGCCCGGGACACTCCGGGCACCCTACTCAGCCTTTGCCTCACTCCTTTGAGGCTCTCTGAGCTGCAGACACTCGTTCCTTCGGTCCTGCATCTAGGGTTAGTCCAAAACAACATAAAACAATAAGATGTTAGTTTATACAGTCTTAGCTGTCTTGGTTCTGACTTTGGGTCTCCAAAATGGAACCCTAGGTCGAACCGATGCCTACTGTTCCCTCGACGGGGAACGCGTCCTCACCTACTCCTCTCGGGAGAATGTACCTGATGCCAACCGGCTCCTCCGGTTGGACTTTTGCCTAGCGGTCCTTCGCCAGGTCTTGGTTACCAAGCTGTCCTTCGCCTGGTGCCTAGCATTCCTTCGCCAGGTCTTCAGTCCCAAGCTGTCCTTCGCCTGGTGCCTAGCAGTCCTTCACTAGGGCTTCAATACTCTGGCATTCCTTCGCCAATGCCTAGCAATCCTTCGCTAGGACATTTTCCCTGACATTCCTTCGCTAGTGCCTAGCAGTCCTTCGCTAGGACTTTTTACCCTGGCACACTTGAGTAGCATGTTAGATGACAAATAAGACTTAACTTTTGTACCCTTTTGCCATTATCAGAACTCAGGTTTGACTTGGGTACTTTCTGCACCAACAAATTATTCAACAGAAAATGACTTTTCGATCACAACTATCTCTACCTTTATGACCATTCACCAGAATTGTATTTTTTTAACTCAACATAATACATATATTATTCCAAAAACAGTAAAATGAAAGGGAATTGTAGAGAGAATTACATGGTATCCTGAGCGTTTGCTAAGGACACTTAATCCTTAAAAAGATGTCATAACCTATTGAATTACATTTATAAGACTCAAGACTCCGTCACTATTCAGATCTGTGTTGCCAGAGAACTTTTCCAACACAATTTAAATTAAGGGGAAGGAGACATTTCATGAGAAAAATATACATGTCCAAAGAATACCTAGTAGTCGGGTATAGGTAAAGCATGCTATCCAAATTAGCTAACATATGCCTATAAATAAAGTAATGTATACAATGGATAGAAAAATCACCAAAAAATATACCATACTTACTCGTCGCCGGGAGAAGTCCGTCGCCACCAAGTCCCATCACAACCATAACCAAAAAATGACTCTGGAAAATAAATCCGTAAAATACAGATAGACCTCGTAAAACAAAACAACTTCGTTAACCCTCAAGAAAAAGACTCCGCAAAAATAAATAAATCTGTAACATACAGATTGACCTCGTAAAATAACTCCGTAAACCCACAGACACCAAAATATCGCAAAACTTGGCTCTGATACCAAAAATTTGTCACGACCCCAGAGGCAAATGCTTACACAAAAATCGGGCAGCATCTCCCCTGTACGGCGGACAAGATGAGGCAAATATACATAACACACCACCAATATAGCTCAGCCACAAGCGGCTGGCATCACAATAATAAATAAAAAACACATCCACGTAGTTTATATCGAAACAAAATAAATGGATGGCTCAACCATCATTAACATAAAGAAAGTCTGCATACCAGTAATAACGACAAAACCAAACCGATACTTGACAAATAAAAATAACTGCTGAAATAAATCAGACACTATATCAAACCAAACCAAACCAACACATTGGGACTGAGGGACTGGCAACTGGATCCTCTCCTGGCTCCAAGAAATGTAACTACCTGCTATCTGAAACAAAAATAAAAAGCAAGGGCGGTGAGTCCGGGCGGACTCAGCGGGTATATGAGTAGACAATAAGCATGACATAACAAAAGGTATACTAAGTAGAGAACCAACAGGGTACAGTCCATATGGAATATAGGAATACCTAAACATGCATAACATATATAGAACAACATGTTATAAAATCGAATAACAACTAAACAGGTATAAAACAACACAACAACAATAAATCCAACATATACATGCATGTCAAGCAAGTGCAACAATCATAGCTCATATAAATGCAATAATCACAAGAAAATGCATAAACGAAATACGTATGCATATGATGCAATGACATGTGTCACCCCTGACGCTAGTCAAGCCGCCAACACATCTCATCTGTGTGACCGAGTGGATAGGGCTGTTACAACTGTACGCACTCCAACGAATACCACAAAAAGGTGTGGTTGAGTGGACAGGATGCTGGGGAGCCAACTACTCCAAAAACCCCGATACATAGGGGGAGCTATCAACAGCTACAGTATCCCTCGATAAACAACGGTGAGAGTGTCACTGCTTGCCTACAACTGCAACATGTGTGATATAATAGGACAGTTGCTCGCACTCTAGCAACTACCATGACAACAAGTGGTTGAGTGAACCGAGCAACTAAATATCTAATGACGGCTTATCCATATGGAAGCCCAACAGTCGTTAGTATGCAACGTGCAGATATGGTACATGCTACAAGATGCACGAACAACCGAAGAAATAACAATGCATCAAAAATCCAACAAGTCAACAATGCATCAATACAACCAACCAGAAATCGAAAACTAATGATTATGTACCTACACTACTAGGTAGGATATTTCTAATGCCAAATAAACCTAATTGTGTTTAATGGACTTCTAAGTACTCGCGTACAAGCGGCATTTTACAGAATAGAAAACTAACAGGGGACTGTACGGATACGAATTTTTGAATACTCGAAGATCAACAAAGAATAAGTATCAACGATGATGTTAAAATAACAATCAACAAGGAATAAGGTCAAGCAATCTAGTAGACATAAAATAACCACGATTTATGGTAAAAGAAACTACTCGAGTACAAAGGAGAAGTACCCGCCTTTATTGAAGAATTTCGTAAACGAGGACTTTCCACGATCAACCGAACGAGTCTGAATCAAGGTCCTATATCAAAGGACTTATTAGCTATTTATAAATTTAACAACTTAGCTAAACGAAGTACGAAATATTATTAGGACAAATCCTAACTATAATACCTATTTACTTAACTCATAAATAACAACTCGTTCATTTTAGGTTTAACCTACTCTTATCCCTAAATGAAATCCACGTTAGGGCTGCACCTAAACTAATACCTAATGCCATAGAAAGGTTTTAACAAATCCAAATCCCAAATTGAACGCATAACTTCATAGCACATATCCAAACCAAATCAACCCACTCAATAGTACAGTAAAAACATGGGATCAAAGGAAACAACCTAAGCAACCCTTTCCCTAGGAAACCCATGACATCAACTGAACCAAGACAGACCACAATCGTAATTTACAATCTACTGATCATATCCCATTTACAACAAGCCAGCCCACGGCATCTGAGCAAAACACCATATGAACCTTACCTATCGAGTATTTGGTTGTGCCGGCAGTGGATCAAGGAGTAACAACGATCTTTGCTAGATATCTCTCCAATTCTGAAGACTCAACACAAGAGGGGGGAGGATTGTCCACTTTGCTCATCGTACAAGGGCTGCCAGCAGCACTGGTTTCGGGCGACAACACAGAAGAGGGGAGAGGGAATTAGGGCTTGCGGGTGGGAGAAAGAGGAGGGAAGAAGATGAAGGCGAAAGGGAGAGGGAAGCGCGTCAGTCGACGTCGCTCGCTCCGGCGTCGCTCACTACGACGTTGGGGCAAAGGGGATCAGGCGATCAGGAAAGGAAAGGAACCGAATCGGGAGTAGTTTTAGGGTGTTTTTAAGGGCTTTTGACATTTTGCTAACAAACCCTCTGTTAGTGCAAGTTGCATCAGTGATGTCCTCCTCTAAATGTTTTAATGTTTGACAATATACTTAAGTCAGTGATACATTAAACAAGAGAAGGGGAGTTAAGAGAGGAGTAACAAAATGGACCAAAGTCCTAGTAAATCTAGGCAATAAGTCCTAGTTCGAAGAATTCGGCACTAAGACCTGGTGAGTGAAGCTGGGCACTAAGTCCTGGCAAAGGGTTGGGCACCGAAGACCTGCTCGGAAGGTGGGCACTATGTCCTGGTCGAGGACTGGGCAAGATGACCTGGCTGAGGGTTGGGCACCGAAGTCCTGGTCGAGGACTGGGCAAGAAGACCTGGCCGAGGGTTTGGGCACGAAGTCATGGTCCGAGGGATTGAGCAACTTAGCTGAGTGATGACTAAGGATAGAAGTAAAGACGGGTCGGGGTTTGGATGTCTCGAGATCCGAGAGTATCGGAAGCTAAGCAAAAGTCCACTCGAAGGACAGGGTGGCAACCGTCTCCTGAATGGAGTAGGTGAAAGGCACGTTCTCGGGGGTGGGAACTTGCGTCGGTTCAACCTAGGCTTTCGTGGAAATCTGAAGTCAGAACCAAGTCCTTAAGGCTAATATTGTGTGTATATTTGCTTTGTATTTTTGTATCTTGCAGGTACCTAGAATGGAAGACAAAGCAGGCAAAAAATACACAATGGGCTGAGGCCAGGCACCCCTATTGATGGGGGCGCCCAACAGCATTGAGGCGCCCCCATCCATAGGGGCGCCCAAGCCAAAGAACAAAAACCAGTTTTCATGAAGGAGGCAGAATAGGCTTCCATTCAGGCGCCCGGGATGATACGAGCGCCCAAGTTGAAAGTTGTATTTGCTGTTTCGAGTTCGAAACACAGATAAGCCTTCACTCAGGCGCCTGGGAGGTCCGGGGTGCCCTGGTCAGAGGTTTTATCAGCTACGACGAGTTCGGCGCGGGGATAAAGTTTGACCAAGTCCAGAGGGGCGCCCCCATCGTCACAGACGCCCATATGAAGCCTATAAAAGGGGCCTCGACCCCTCAACTTCAAAAACAACTTCCAAGAGTGATTTTGATCATTCTGACCAATGACAACGCGCTAAAGACGAGGCTCTACGACCGGGAGGCTCTAGGAGGAAGTGCGCAGCACTTCGGAGGTCCAGATCGGCCGAGTTTCAAATCCTTGTTGTTCGGTTTGCTTTTAGTAGTTCACAATCAATTTATTATCTTTGTGATTGTACTTCTGCACTGTAAGACGGGTTTTCTCCGCCTCTGAAAATTTTGGAAAGGAGACCAATAGTGGACTCACGCTAAGTACATAGGCCTTGGACGTACTGACCTTAGGGGGTCGGGAACCAAGTAAATAAATACCGCTTGTCCGTTGTATTGCTTTTATTCTTTTGTTTATTTTCCGCTGCACTAACGCTCTGAGTCTAGAACGAAGATTCGAAAAGTTTACGATTTCCGCAAGAAAGATTTACGGTCGATATTCACCCCTCCTCTATTGACGGCACCGGTCCTACAAGTGGTATCAGAGCCAGATCGCTCTTCACCGGACTAACCGCCGACGGAGCAATGACGCCAGGAGTTGAGGGAGAGCCCAGGGGTGAATCAGGTATATTTTATTTTAAAATGTCTATTTTTAAATTCCATATTATATGCTTCACGTGTAGGGAGAGAGGGCACTATAAAAATCAGTGCCCTACTCGTAAGACTCGGTCTACACCATCGGCAGCAAAGGAGGCACCAGCGCTAGGAGTTCGGAGAGACAAAAGTCACGTATGATGTTTCAAATACGAAAAGTACGGACACTACAAAAACAAGTTTCCGGCAAAGGTACGTAAAATTTATGTTCCGAAAATTTTTAAATCTCCTGCACTTTCTTATGTAAATTATTTAGATAATTTTTCTGAAAAATTAAATTGTGTAAATAGGCAAATTAATGTTTTGCATGATCAACTAGATAATGTAGATAGTAATAAGCTATTAAAAATTAACTCTTTAATTATCAATAGCAATAAATTAATCTGTAAAATTAATTCTGAAATCAATTTTAATTCAAAATAGATCTGATAATTTTACTGTTATTAATTCTGAAATTAGATCTGATAAAATTACTGAAATTAATATTGAAAATTCTGACAACTTTAATCCTTTAGATAATTATGAATTCAAATTTGAAAATCCTTTGTATAAATCTGAACTCAAATTTGAAAATCCTAAAGATAATTCCGAATTCAAATTTGAAAATCCTAAGGATAATTTAGAATTCAAATTTGAAAATCTTAAGGATAATTCTAAGGATTCTAAGGATAATTCTGAGGATAGTGGAGATAATGTCTCTTTAGATTATAATTTAATTATTCCCTTGGATAATCCTGAAAAATTAACTAGTGACCCATTTTACTCCACCTACTTTGAGGATATTGAAAGATCTAATTTTGAGGAGGAGATGAAATTTTCTAAGATTAAGGTCGTAATCAATAAAAATCACAAAGATTCAAATAAACCAGAATTATTGGAAAAACTTGAAAAGATAAATAAGAAAGAAATAGTAGATGAGTCAGAAATTTTCGAAATAATGAAAATTATGAACTTAAACCCACAACTATTAATTAATCATTTCAACCTTAATTATTCAAATCTTAATTAATTCAAATTTAAATTAAAATTCTAATTAATTCATTTAAATTTTAATTAATTCAAATTCAAATAAATTCAAATTAATTCACTTAAATTTTAATTAATTCAAATTCAAATTAAATCTTAATTAATTCAATTAAATCCTAACTCAAATTAATTCAATTAAATCTTAACTCAAATTAATTCAATTAAATCTTAACTCAATTTAATTCAAATAAATCTTAACTCAAATTAATTCAAATTCAAATTAATT
Source organism: Boesenbergia rotunda (assembly GCA_024364735.1). Taxonomy (NCBI): domain Eukaryota; kingdom Viridiplantae; phylum Streptophyta; class Magnoliopsida; order Zingiberales; family Zingiberaceae; genus Boesenbergia; species Boesenbergia rotunda. The sequence goes on from JAGFNQ010004853.1 coordinate 162,194, forward strand.
CACTTAAATCTTAATTAATTCAAATTCAAATTAAATCTTAATTAATTCATTTCAATCTTAATTAAATCAAATTCAAATTAATTCAATTAAATCTAATTCAAATTAATTCAAATTAATTCAATTAAATCTTAATTAAATCAAATTCAAATTAATTCTAATTAATTCAATTAAATGTTAATTAACTCAAATTAATTCGTAATTAAATCAATTTAATCTTTAATTAATTCTTATTTAATCCAATTAAATTAATTCATATTCAAATTAATTAAATCCCAATTAATTCTTAATTAATTCAATTAATTCTTAAATAACTTAAACTCAAACTAAATAAAATCTTACCCAAACCGCAACAATTAAGTTAATAAAATTAAATATGTCAAAGTGGGTTGACATATTCACGGGTTCACACGACATGTATCAAATCGGGAATTTGATACATTATTAGAAACTTAAATAAAATGATTTGAATTGTTTGACTCATGCATAACTGTCATGTCATGCATATGCTATTTTTTTCAATTTATGTCATGTCATTCATGTTTAATTTTATGCATAATTTAGAACGGCTATAGGAAAAAGAATAGTTGAAACTTGAACAACCTAGTATTAGGCTGAGGTGAGATGATAGCACGTTAGGGAAGCCCTTCTAATAAGGTCAAGTATATTCTACTTGGTCTGTTTAGTCTGGTAGAACTAGCCGAAGATACCGATTCAAAACCTAAACTAGTTAGACCAAAATCTTTCAAGGAGTAACTTGAAGATGAATTTTCTATAAAAGGCTTTGTCAAGGAAAGGGTTGATGATCCAATAAGGCTACGACCAAAGAAGGCCTTGTGCGTCGCCAAGACCTGGAAGCCAATTATTGAAAATCAAATTCACTTTACTATTGTCAGATTTGAATCTAACACAAGTTTCAATTAAATCTTAGATTTAATAATAAATTAAGAAAAATGATTCAAGCATCTCACAATGCACTTATAAGGCAACCATGCTTGCTGTATTAAGACATCTAAAATGGGTGAGATGTTAAGAACTAATTAATTGAAGAATATTTTTCAAAACTGTTTTCAAAATTCATAGAATATTTTTCTAAAAATATATTTTCAAAATAGTGCTTCAACATAATAATGTTTTTATGGAATTCATACTTGTCTGATTGATTATATGTTATATGTTTTCAAAAATTATATCTTTTGAAAATTGTTTGACTCACACAATTAGACACAAGCTTCTTAGGACAACACTAAAGTTCCTTAGGGCACTTTGATAAAGTCAAACGGTGTCGGGTACAGGGAGACTTTTTTTAAAATGTTTTATCATTTGAAAATACTTTTCGAAAACTGTGCTTTAAAATCATTATCACTTGCGTTTTCAAAAAAAAAAGGGCTTATGTTTTAAAAAAAATTTATGTTAAAAAATTACCTGTTCCTTTGACTTTGATAAACCCTAAAGACACAAAGGAAGGTCTACTTCATGATCTACAAGGACTCATAGGATGTGTCAAATTTAGGGGGAGTCTAAGTCAAAAGAAAAAGTTCTGACAAGTTTTTTTAATTATTAGATAATTCCTTTGATTTGAATCAAACCTTAAGACTCTGAGGAAGATTACTTGTGATCAACAAGCTTCCTAGGACTGGGTCAAGTTTAGGGGAGGTCAAATTAAAAGAATTATTTAATATTTTAAGATGATATGTTTTCACGCATGGTATTTTCAAATCCTTATGAAAACATAAGTATCCTGTCAAATACTATCAGTTTAATAATTTCTCTTTAAAAATATTATTATTTTCAAAAATTTATTTTGTTTTAATCAAATTCAAATAATATTTACTTGAGTTGGAAAACCTCCAGGACACTTAGAAAAACGCCCTTGTAGCTAACAAGGTTTCCTATGATTGTGTCAGACTGGAAGATAAACCAAGTCAAGTAAAATATTATGTCTTCAAAAGTTCATACAATTTTTTAAAATACACTTACATATAATTTCAAAGTACCACTACAAGAAAATTGCTTTTCCGCAGCGTGCTATTAACATCGCACATGAAAAGCACGCTGTTAATAGTATTATTAACGGCATGCATATTAATGTGCGCTGTTAATACTATAAATTTTTTTAAAAGAATAAGTATCAACGGCGTACATTAAAAGTACGCTATTAATATTATTATTAACGGCATATTAAAAACACACTGTTAATAATAATTTTACAAATAACAGCAGGTAAGAAATATACGCTGTCAATATTTTTTTCTACGATGTACACAATACGCTATTAAAATTTTAATATTAATAATATATAAAATAGCTTGTTAATATTTATTAATATTATTAACAACGACGTGTAAAAAAACACGCTGCCAATACGACCCTCACCCGTTTAAACATCTAATCTCATCGCGACTTTTCCACCCGACCGACAAACCCTTAATCCCCAAATGCCTTCGCCTCCTTCCTCTCCCTCCTCCACTTCTCGTCAAATCACCGCCCTTTTCCCTCTTCCTCCGCTTCACAAACCTACACTTCTCCTCCTCCTCCTCCTAATCGAGCCACCGTTCATTTTCTCTACAAGATCCTCGCCTCCTCCAGCCCTTCCTTCATCGATCACGCCCTCGACGACGCTAGCATCCACGCCTCCTCGCTGTATGTGAAGGTTGTGCTCAAGCTCTCTTACTCCTAGCCGGGTGCAGCCTTCGCCCTATCTCAGCGAACAAAAAGTCAACATTCGAGAGAGGAAGAAGGGGAAGGAAAATTATCCCTGCAGTGTGAGGATGTCGGACCTTCTGCCACATCTCCACTCTGGTTTGTTAGTGGATCAAGCGATCCTGGTGGAGGAGCGCCTCGTCGTCATCCGCTTCGGACACGACTAGGAAGGTACCTCTCCCTCTTTTTGATTCTGCCCATTCGACCCATCGCTGCCACACAATCTCCTCTCTCTCTTCCACTTGAATCTCGTCGTCATCGGCGTCGAGTCTATCGCCAATCCTATGTGTGTAGAGAAATGTTTGAATTTTTTGGAACCTTCTGAAGCCCTATGCATGCATAGAAAGGTTTGATTTTTTTTTTTCTATTTAACTTGTGTTTGTTTACCTTATGTTTTTCTTCAAAAGGTTGATAAGGAAAACAATTCTGTTGAAACACTATGTACGAACTAGTTTTTAGATTTTGTAGAACATGTTAGTATTTACTATTTTGTGTTTACATCTGAATGAGCAAATTATGGTAAGTAAATAGTATGTTACTTTCATCTGAAGTTGAATACAAACAAACTTTGTATTGGACCTCATTTCTTTCTATTGCTTGCTTCGGTACTATTTGGCTTAGAAATCTAATCCTATCTAAATGTTTCTCAAAACTCCTAACTCTCTTTTGTTATGCCATTCCAAGCTACTTCATGTCTTCAATCATTCTATAGTACATCCATTGATGAATGTTTAGGAGGTTTATCATATTCCTAATAGCATTCTTTAGCTTAATAAGTTTTACTCAGGCTCACTTCCTGAACTCCCAAGTACTATAATGTTGTGTTAATTGTTCCTCGTAGTTATCTGCTGGATGATTCCAATGCCTAAAAGTTCATCTGAATGCATTTCCATTTGAAATGTTCAAGGAATCATTCTATCAAAATCAATAAATTTCTGTTAAATGTGATTTGGTGTAACAATGGTTGAGGGTTATGTGATTTATAATTATGTTCTTTTCTATCTGTTCTGATCAGTTAATGTGAGCATAATTTTGATACATCCTTGCTCAATTATTATCTGTCTTTCTTTTTAAACTTGTGAAATGCAATAGTGCACTTCTTAGATGATGTCTTCTTCGTACATGGGTGTGATCTACATGGTTTAATGGTTGCACAGGTATTGAAATTTTGTTCTTTATTCTCTATAGATACTAATATCTTAATTGTCATGAATTAGTTAAAAGTTCTAGTAGCTTCATGACATGGTGATTGTATGACATGAATATGATGCTATTCACAACCTATATTTGTCACATACGTGTGAAACTAAATTGCACTTTATATTGCCTAAACGATACTTTGCTTATTCGTGGCAGGGAAATCCATTTGTGGTGGTTCATATCTTTTTATATTTAGCTGATGTAGTGGACGTGTATGGTCCACAAGGTCCTGGTAATGGACTTAGGCAAGAAATTGCTCTTTGCCATGCCATTTCTAATGCAGAAGGGAAAATTATCTTCAAATCTTTACCTTATGGTAACTTTATTATTTGGTAGATGTGATATATTTATTTTTATCGATTTAGCTTAATAGGACCCGAAATGCTTAGCTTCTGTAGGCAATAATGTATTAGTGGTATTAGTTTAATAATCGATTTAGCTTAATAGGACCTAGGATTAGGTTTTAGTTTTGATATTGTGAATCTGGTGATACCTTCTTGGATGAATTAGAGAATATTGGGTGTCCTAATTACTACATGTTTTTCTTGTGCAAAATAATAGGCAAGTTATAAGACTTGAAAATTTTTATAAATTTATCCTAGTTGCTATATGTTATTTTTCCTTGTGCAATAATCACACTTTTAATCATCTACTTAACTCATGGAGTTGAAGTGAAATGTATTAGTCTTCTTTAAATTTAAATTAATAAATTTTGTTATCTTTCAAGTTCATTATTTCCCTAGCAGATATTGAGGTTGAGTATTCTTTATTCTTTTCATTCTATTTCATATTTGTTTATTCTCTTTGTTCATTGGTCTGAATAATTTGTTTCTTTGTATTTTTGTCAGAAATACTAGTCATCTATTATTTTGAAGTGGATATTGGGGTCTTGAGAAAATCAAAGCTAAGATGGAAGCCTTGAGGATGACATGAATATTGGTAGCTAGTGGAACACTATTGGTGGCTAGTGAGAACGACACGATAATGTTGAGAAGTCTTGAGATGAAGACTAGGATTGCTCTTTTAATTTTTATCCTATATTTTTTAGGGTCATTTGTTATATTTCTTTGATGGTTAGTGATTCATATTTTTTTTTGTAAAATATTTGGAGTTAATTTATGAAGATTTGTGAGCTTTGTAAAATGATTATGAGATGAATAAAAATTAGATATCCATATTAAGATTAACTTTGAATTATATATTTTAAATAAATAGTATTGATGATTATATAGTGTTGATAATTAATATGTGTGATATTTATTGATTTTTATTTTTATTTTTATATGTTATTATTCACAGCATGTAGTTGTATGCTGTGATTGCTATTATTCGCGACGTGCGGTCGTGTGTTGCGATTGCTATTATCCGCGACACGCGGTTGCATGCTGCGATTGCTATTATCCGCAGCACGCGGCTATGCGCTGTCGATGTGTTATGACTTTTAACAGCTTGGAGTTGTGCAGCATACAATGCGTGCTGCGGATAGATTAATTGCGCGCCGTAGATAGTCATATTTGTTGTAGTGTACTATCATTTTTTTTTCTTATCAAAATTCTGTTTGAAAATAGTACTTACTTGAAATTGGAGAATTTTCCAGGACACTTAGGAAAATGTCCTTGTAGTCAACAAGGTTTCCTAGGATTGTGTCGGACTGAAAGATAAACCTAGTCAAGTAAAATACTTTTCAAAATACATAATATTTTTTCAAAGTACTTATACTCATCATAATATGTTCAACAAGTACTTAATTTTTCAAAATTCTTCATATTTTTCAAAGTACTTATGTTTCTTAAATTCATAATATTCAAAAAAAGGGCACTTATATGTTTCAAAAATGCTTAATATCTTACAAAGTACTTGCATTTTTCAAAGTTCTTAATATTTTTCCAAATACTTATACTTTTCAAAAGCTCAAATATTTTTCGAAAGTACTTGCAAAATATTCACAATATTTTTTAAAATGTTTCCATTGTTGGTGTAAATATTCTTGTTTTTGATGTGTGACAAAGGGGGAGAGATGTGCCTTAAGTTAGAAATTTTTTGTTTCTTCCCAAAGGATCAATGAAAATCAAAGTGTTTTTCAAAAAGGGGGAGAGTGAAAGTTAGAAATTAATTTTTTCCTATTTTCCCCAAAGGATCAAAAATGAATTTTCAAAACTTAGATCATTTTTTTTCATTTGATCCCAAGAGTTAAGGTTTAGCCCTTTCAACCAATCTAACTTAAGATATTGTCAAACATCAAAAAGGAGGAGATTGTTGGTGCAAGTTGCATCAGTGATGTCCTCCTCTAAATGTTTTAATGTTTGACAATATACTTAAGTCAGTAATACATTAAACAAGAGAAGGGGAGTTAAGAGAGGAGTACCAAAATGGACCAAAGTCCTAGTTAATCTAGGCAATAAGTCATGGTTCGAAGAATTGGGCACTAAGACCTGGTGAGTGAAGTTGGGCACTAAGTCCTGGCAAAGGACTGGGCACCGAAGACCTACTCGGAAGGTGGACACTAAGTCCTGGTCGAGGACTGGGCAAGAAGACCTGGCTGAGGGTTGGGCACCGAAGTCCTGGTCAAGGACTGGGCAAGAAGACCTGGCTGAGGGTTGGGCACCAAAGTCCTGGACTTAAGGTTTGGGCATGAAGTCTTGGTCCGAGGGACCGAGCAACTTAGCTGAGCGATGACTAAGGACGGAAGTAGAGACGGGTCAGGGTTCGAACGTCTCGAGATCCGAGAGTATCGGAAGCTAAGCAAAAGTCCACCCGAAGGACAGGGTGGCAACCGTCTCCTAAATGGAGTAGGTGAAAGGCGCGTTCTCGGGGGTGGGAACTTGCGTCGGTTCAACCTAGGGTTTCATGGAAATTCGAAGTCAGAACCAAGTCCTTAAGGCTAATATTGTGTGTATATTTGCTTTGTATTTTTGTATCTTGCAGGTACCTAGAATGGAAGACAAAGCAGGCAAAAAAACATACAATGGGTTGGAACCTAAAGAGGGCAGGCGCCCCTATTGATGGGGGCGTCCAACAGCATTCAGGCGCCCCCATCCATAGGGGCGCCCAAGCCAAAGAACAAAAACCAGTTTTCGTGAAGAAGGCAGAATAGGCTTCCATTCAAGCGCCCAGGATGATACGGGCGCCCAAGTTGAAAGTTGTATTTGCTGTTTCGAGTTAGAAACACAAATAAGCTTCACTCAGGCGCCTGGGAGGTCCGAGGCACCCTGGTCACAGGTTTTATCAGCTACGATGAGTTCGGCACAGGGATAAAGTTTGACCAAGTCCATAGGGGCGCCCCATCGTCACAGGCGCCCGTATGAAGCCTATAAAAGGGGCCTCGACCCCTCAGCTTCAGAAACAACTTCCAAGAGTGATTTTGATCATTCTGACCGACGACAACGTGCTAAAGACGAGGCTCTACGACCGGGAGGCTCCAGGAGGAAGTGCGCGACACTTCGGAGGTCCAGATCGGCCGAGTTTCAAATCCTTGTTGTTCGGTTTGCTTTTAGTATTTCGCAATCAATTTATTATCTTTGTGACTGTACTTCTACACTGTAAGATGAGTTTTCTCCGCCTATGGAAATTCTAGAAAGGAGACCAATAGTGGACTCACGCCGAGTACATAGACCTTGGACGTACTGACCCTGGGGGGTCGAGAACCAAGTAAATAAATCCCGCGTGTCCATTGTATTGCTTTTATTCTTTCTGTTTATTTTCCGCTGCACTAACGCTCTGAGTCTAGAACGAAGATTCAAAAAGTTTATGATTTCCGCAAGAAAGATTTACGGTCGATATTCACCCCCCCCCCTCTATTGACGACACTGGTCCTACACCCTCCACTTTCAGTAATTTCCAATTAGGTCCCTACATTTTCGGATTTTTCCCTTTAGCCCCCCTAAAACTCGGTATTTAACAGCTCCCCCACCACCTATCTGAAATACAGAACCACACCTGACCCATCAACAGGCATTGGCTTAGGGAGGAGAGAGAGTTGTGCAAATAGTGGAAGCCTCCCCGACCCCAACCTTAGAGTCGGGCCAATGGCTTCCCAAGATGATTGATCGTTTCTACGCTTACCACGACTCAGGAAGTCATTCTACTAAAAAATGTAACTAGTACGCCCGAGAGCTTTGCCAAGTTGCTAATTAGTGATCGCTGAACTGGAGGCCTCCTTGCTGAGTTACTCCAAGGATGAATGATCATTTTTCCCAGGGTCTTCTCGTCATTCTCTTGATCGGGCCACTCAATGAGATGATGCGTCCTGACAGTCAGAGCGCCGAGCTCATTCTCCCTCTGTCAAGCCTCGAGAGTCATCCTAATCTTGCCAAGAATCTCACCGAATAGAGAACAAAGATAATCGTGCTCAAGGGGATATCCATATGATTTCAAGAGGCTCCACAAATGGAAATTCAAATCTCACGGTTAGCGGCTTGAAAGCTGTGGAGTCAGCATGAGAAGGGTGTAGGATCGTTGCACGTCGAGAGAGGGGATGAATGTCGATCATTCATTTTTGTCATTCTTTCATTTGTTATATCAATGCCGTTAGTAGCAACGGAATATAAAATAAAGCAAGAAAGAAAGACACGCGAGATTTTATTTGGTTGTCAACCCCCAGAGTCAATACATCCAAGACTTACACACTTAGTGTGAGTCCACTAATGGTCTCCTTCCCGGAAGATTTTCGGAGGCATAGAAACCATTCTTATATATAGTTTGAGTATAAGCAAAAGAATATAATAGAAATGCACATCTTGTAAATAAAACAAACAAACTCATAGTCGTGGTTTGGTAGCTCCTAAGTGTCGCGCACCCCTCCTAGATCTTCCCCGGTTGTACGAGCAGAGTTTCGACGATTCCTCTTTGAGCAAAGAGAGTATGAGAAGTTGAGAATTGATGTCCTTGAATGTAAAGCCTTCATCTCCTTTTATAGAGTTGTATCATATCCTTATCTGGATCAGCTATTATCTGGACGAAGTCATATCTGGATCAAGTCTTATCTTTATCCACATCATCTGGCTTATCCTTATCATCATCCTTGTCATAAAGATGAACCTAATTCTTTGCCATATCATCTTCTATGTTAACATTTCTAGCAATTCAGTAATTTGGATCAAACCTAGTCGGTCTACTGAACCACTGGTTGAGTCTACTGAACAAGTTTAGGTCTAGTTCGATCCAAGTCAAGTCCAGTTTACCCATTTGCATTTGTCTGCTCTCTATTTTGCTTCCAGCTCTAGGTTCCTGCAAAATAACCATACAATAACAAACAAGCAACCTAAGCTTTAATCCTATAAGTCTACCTGTTCTACTAGGCTTACTTTTTTTACTTGAAAGTCCCTCCTAGCACTAAGTCTACAACATAAGAGTCAATCTCTTAGGATTAAACCACACTCGTGTAAGTCTATCTAACCTACTAGGATTACCTTTTGCTTGAAGTCAATCCTCCAAAACTTTACCACCTAAGGTATATTCCTTAGGATTTCAACACCTAGGATTTACTCCCCCAAAATTTTCCACTGCATAGCTTCATTCACTAGAACTTTCACCACCTAGCTTCACTCACTAGGGTGTAGCTTCATTCACTAGGATTTTCACCGTCTGACTTCATTCACTAGGATTTTTACCGCCTAGCTTCACTCACCATGACTTCCACCATCTAACTTTACTCAATAGGGCCTAGTTTCACTCAACTCACCAGGACTTTCACCACCTAGCTTTACTCACTAGGACTTTCACCACCTGGTATCACTCATCAGGATTTTTACCACTTAGCCTCACTCACTAGGGTCTAGCTTCATTTACTAGGACTTTCCTTACTTAACCTCCAGTTAGAACTAGTCACTTGGTAGACTTCTCATCCCCTTGCATAACTTCCAATTAGTTTTAGTCACTTGGTAAACTTCTCACCATCTTGCATAACTTTTAGTTAGAACTAGTCACTCGGTATATTTCTCACCTCCAAACATTAAGTCTTGTTCTTGGTCAAATTGACCAGCCTTAGGTATATTATCAAACATCGAAACTCTAGAGATTGATTGCTATTATCTGGTGATCCCTGCACCGAGAAGGGGACAAGAAAAAAGCCCTCAAATAGGCTTTGATCCTTGAGACTTAGAGGGAGTGTAAGCCCTTTATAAAGACGATGAAGTCATTCGGGCCACCATTGCTAACTATAATGTGGCCCAAGTGTTCATCGACACTGTAGTTCTATCAACATTAAATTCATAAGAGATTTTGATCAATTACAGATAGATCTAGAGGAACTCCATTCAATGATCACCTCCCTATTTGAATTCACCAGAAATGAACCACTCGATCAAATTATCTTGGTCATATCTTTGGGACAAGAACCATTGCAGTGAACTCGGCACACTCCCTTCATCAAAGTGGATGTGCCCTCGGCTTATAATGTCATTTTGGTGTGACCCACTTTGAATGTCTTTAGAGCAGTGGTTTCCACCTTCCACCAAAAAATTAAGTTCCTTATAGAAGATTAAGTTGGGGAAGTCAAGGGAGACAAGTGGTAGTCAGAAAATGCTATGTGAAGATAGTGAGACTGGACACACAAAAGACTCAAACTACTAAAGGGTTGAAGTGCAGGTGGTAAAAGATGTACCCATGCCCCGATCGACTGAAGAACAAGATGAATACAAATTCATCATGATTAGTCGGATGGAACCACTCGGGTAGCCACGGATCTTCACTCATAGCTCAAGCAAGATATGATCGCATGTCTTTTGCACAAACACAATGTCTTTGTTGAGGCAATCTCGATGGTCAGAGTGACCATATGTTTTAATATTTGGGCAAAGGGTTTAAGTTAGGTTCACCCTTGTATTTGATATATATATTTGAGTGTGCAGATTCTACAGGATACATATATGACTCAGCTTGATGGCTTCCGGTCCAGTGTAGGATGGTGCATCTAATGGACTGTGGACAAGACAACAACGATGAGCCGAGGAAAATGCACTTCAAGGCATACGCGAAGGATGACATGAGGACGAGCAGCGGGTTTGTACACATCCGAGGGATGAGAGACAAAGCGAAGAAGGCTTGAAGGCAATAGTCAAGGATGCAAAGAAGAGTCAAGAGAGTCGTGATGACCCAAGTGCGAGTGAAATGTACTCGGGAAGGGAAACCCTAAGTTTAGGGTTTTACCAGTCGACTGGTATGGGATGAATCGATTGGCTGAGGCCACAGAAAGATCAGTCGATTGATCTTTTTGTGCAGTCTGTGGGATCGTTGTATTCGATAGAGGGGTGGAGTGAATAGCGATTACGTAAAATTTTTGGAATAATCAGAACATAGCGGAAGAATTAAAAGCACAACGCTAACACGTTTCTTTTTACTTGGTTCGGAGTCTTTGATGACTCCTACTCCAAGGCCCACGGTCCTTGACCATTTTCGTTAAGCAATTCCATAAGTTGAGAAAAATATTAGAAATATATAAGTCAAGTACAGAATTTAAACAACGAATAAAATATACCGACGACACCGGAAGGATCGCAGAATGTCTTGGGCGATGTGTCATCGACCTTGATCATTTGTGGCGCGGAGAAACTCGAGCACGAAAGGAGCTTGAAGATCCTTGGAGTGCCTGAGTTGCTAGAAGGCTTTTCTCGTTGAATGTGAAAACTGATTCTGGAAAGCAAGGGATGAAGCCCCTTATATATGCAGTTCTCAGGCGCCTGAGGCTTGTTGGGTGTTTGACACGTGTGGCGGATCGAGCGTGTGCTTATCTGCAGACTCGGCTAAACCTCTATCCTTCGATCTTGAGCACCTGGGACCTCTGGGGCGCCTGATGGCTCACGGGCGCCTGAGTTGCTGACGTGGAAACCTGCCAGCTCAGCCGAACTCACCCGCTAGAACAAGCCATCTGGGGCGCCTGATAACTGGGATGCAGCAGTAAACACTTTTCACTCCTGTAACCAGGGTTAATCCAAGAACAGTATATAATATAAATAATTACAAGTATAAATCACAGCCGGAGCTGTCTTGGTTCTGACTTTGGATTTCAAAGTGAAACACTAGGTCGAACCGACGCCTACTGTTCCCTCTTCTGGGGAATGCGTCCTCACCTACTCCTCTCAGGAGAAGTTACCTTTTGCTAACCGGCTCCTCCAATTGGACTTTTTCTTGGCCTCCGAGACTGCCGGATCTCGAGACGTCCGTTCCTCGACCCACCTCTACTTCTGTCCGCAATCCTCGCTCGGCTAAGACTCCTGCCCAATCTTCCGGATCAGGACTTCGTTGCCCAATCCACGGCCAGGACTTATTGCCCAACCCTTGGCTAGGTCTTCTTTCCCAGTCCTCGACCGGGACTTCTTGCTCAACCTTGCAGGTCAAGACTTCGTGCCTAGTTGAACTAGGACTTTCCTGCACACTTGGTAAATCCGTTAGATAACAATACACACTTAACTTTGAACCCCTTACCATTATCAAAACCAAGTTCGATTTGGTGCTTCCGACACCAACACAGTCGACTGGTGTTAGCTGAATTCGAATGTTAGATTGTAATGTTCGAATTTAACAGCTGTCAGTCGACCGGTGTTGGCACTAGTAACATCTTGATCAGCAAACAAGTTCTATTTAAGAGAACTCGGTTTGCTTGAGTAAGGTTGACGAAATTTGTGATGGTTAACCCTAATTAGTAGTCATCTTGTGCTCAAGTGTTCTTATGGTGCCAAAATATCTTAGTTGAGGTTGTAGTGAGGTTTCTCCACCCACAAGGAGCTACGTGAGCTTGCTGGAGGTTCTCCAGATACTAATCCACCGACGAATAGGGATTTTCCACCTTACGAACAGTCATGGTGTAAGAGTGTCATCTTTGAACCATGTAAATATTTTGTGTTAGAGTTTATTCTTTATTATTTGGTTTGTATTTCTACTACGCTACTAACCTTGTAGGAAGAACAAGCATTTTGGGTGACAAACTATTCACCCCCTCTAGCCGACATCCAATCCTCAACAACTGGCGTCAGAGTGAAGGTTCACTCTCCATCAGACTAATCTCCAAGGAAGCAAAGATGGCCGAGTTTGCGAGTCCACCAAAATTTGATGGAGGAGGACTATACAACATCACCTTTTGGATGGTGAAGATGAAGGCCTTCTTTGAGACGGATTGGGACATAATGATGGCAATCGAAGAACCATTCGAAGTTCCGAGAGACAAGAAAGGACAGAAGCTCCGACCAAGATATTGGACCAAGGAGTAACAATCACGATCAAAGACAATAATAAGGTAATATCAAGTTTAATAGATATTTTTGTCTAATGATGTGATGAGTCATGTAGGTAATTATGAGAATGCCCATGAATTATGAAGCAAAGTCAAAATGGTTCTATGAGAAGAACCAAAACCTACACACGAAGAAGAGTCCAAGGAGATGGGTTATCCAAGAGGAAGAGATGGAGCAGCCAGATGTTGACTCAAATTCAACATCTAAAAAGGTGGAGGAAGTGGAATTGCCCACATTCTCAAGTGAGGAAGAAAAAGGACAATCCAAGGTGGAGGAGATCTTGGAAGTTCAACCCTCAACCTCAACTACTGAGAAAAGTGAGAAATCACACTTTAAATGCTTTGAGTGTGGGGAGATGAGACACTACAAGAGTAAGTGTCCTTCACTCAAGCAGGTAAAGGAGGTAAACCCTAGGGGTGTCAATTCGGCTGGGTCGGGTTGGGTTCAGGTCGGGTTGGAATTTTTTTTTTTTAAACTCCCAACCCGAACCCGAACCCGACCCGACCCGAACCCGAATTCAACCCGAAATGCCCAAACCAGAACCCGAACCCGAACCCGACCCGAATAACTCGAAAAAACCAATTTAGAACGTCTTTTTTTTATTTTCCCTATAATTCTTTAATTTTATCTCAATACTCCATCATGATTATACTAATATTGATATTAATATACATAAAAAATATCTTAATTTTTAAAATAAAATTTGATTTAACCCTAAAAAAACCACTAAACATTAAATTCGGGTCAACCCGAACCCGACCCAAAAATTTTCAACCCGAAACCCTCCAACCCAATCCCGACTCGAACTCAAAAATTTTCAACCCAAACTCAGATTGGGTCGTCGGGTCGAGTTTATTTTTGGCACCCCTAGTAAACTCTAAACCCAGTAAAGTTCATTTGAAAACTAATGTGGGTTATAGGGATGGTGTCAAGGGTAACAATCATATAATTTGCTTCACGTATGATGAGCGTGGCCACTACCACACAAAATGCCCAAGTGAAGGAGAGCTCAAGAAGCTAGGGCATTTGAAGAATTTGAAGAAGAAGTGCTCACATCAAGGGGGAGCTTCAAGGGTAAGGGAGATATACCCTAACTTTAAATGTAATCCAAATTGTTGCTTTCCCATGCTTGCTAAGAACAATTTTTGTTATATTCCCATGAAAAATTATGGTTTCAAATATCATAATAGGAGTAGGGTTAATAATGCATATCAAAATCTTAGAAAATTATTTCATAATAAACCCATGCATACTAGACCTTGTTGATGCAGTCTGACCCTGATTGTTGTTTTGGTATTGACATCGATTTTAGTTTAGGTTGATGATTATGATTATGATTAAGTCCTGATCGGGGATTAGGCATGGTATGGAAAATCCTAGCTTGGAGGGTTAGGTGTTGGAAAATCCTAACCTGGAGGGTTAGGTGTGAAAAATCCTAGCTTGGAGGGCTAGGTGTGGAAAAGTCCTAACTCGAAAAGTTGGGTGAAAAGTCCTAGCTTAGAGGGCTAGGTGAAAAGTCCTAACTTGGAGGATTAGGTAAAAAGTCCCAACTGGAGGGTTAGGTGTGAAAAATCCTAGCTTGGAGGGCTAGGTGTGAAAAAGTCCTAACTCGGAAGGTTGGTTGAAAAGTCCTAGCTTGGAGGGCTAGGTGAAAAGTCCTAACTTGGAGGGTTAGGTGAAAAGTCTCAACTGGAGGGTTAGATGAAAAATCCTGGCTTGGAGGGTCAGGTCCTAACTTGGAGGGCTAGGTTGGATGAAATCCTAGCTTGGAGGGCTAGTTTGAGTCCCTAGATCGGTCTGGTGACCGATCAGGGAAGTTGGCACGCTGCTCCTTCGTGGATCGGTCCGATGATCGATCCAGCAATGACTGATCGGTCTGGTGACCGATCAGGGAGCACACAGTGAGTTGAGTTCCCCCACTGATCAGCTACTGAACGGTCTGGTGACCGATCCACGACCTAGGATCTGATTTCTGCGATTATTGTTCACTCAGGAGTTGACCGATCAGGCTTGAGCCTGATCGGTCAGTGGCGATACTGATCGGTCTGGTGACCGATCAGGCTTCACTCTGATCGGTCTGGTGACCGATCAGGTCTGTGTCGTCGCGAAAGCTGGGAGTCCCAGTAAAGCGGTGGATCAGTCTGGTGACCGACCCACGAGCCCTGGATCGGTCCGGTGACCGATCACTTTAATTCAAATTGCACTGTCAGACGCTCTGATTGCGTCTGAACGTATCTGATTCTCTGCGCTTAACATCTGATGCATGATTCTCTGTATGATATGATGTGTTAATGGTCTGATTAAGCTGCAGGTGACAGGGAAGGATTCAAACACTCAAGGAGAGTCAATGGAGGCCTTTCCTTGGAGCAGGTTTGTCTGTTTTCCATCTCAGGTTGCAACAGATGCTGGCACTGGCTGGAGCTGCTGACTGGGGCTGGTTTGAGGGAGGCTCAGGGAGTCCAGAAGAGCTCAGTAGTGGCTGGTGGTTGCAGGAGAGCAGCTGGAGGCTGCAGTGAGGTGGTGACCTGGAGCTGAGTGGAGGAGACTTAAGCGCTTGGGCGAACAAGTCTCCACAACTGAAACTGCAACAGCAACAACTCTGATCAGTAACGCTGCGTGCTTGTGTTCTCTGCTGTTCCATCGTTCTTGAGCAAGCAGCTGTAATCTTTGAAGCAACCATCCCTTACTTGAGCACTTGGAGGAGGAAACAAGAGGCTTAGTGAGTCCATCAGCGAGAAGACACAAAGAAGGGAGTTCTTGCGTAAGATCGTTGCTGGGTGGAGCTAGGGAGAAGTTCTGCTTGTGTTCTTGCCTGTCCTAAGTGCTATGTAAGATCTTTCTTGTGTTTCATTGTGCTTAAAACTCTATCCTTGTTGAAACGCTGTGGAGAGGTTACTCTATCGAGAAGAAGGTTGCTTACTATCCGGATTTTCCGGGGCTTGATCTGCCGACGATCAAGGGATCGCCCACCTTAAGGGCATGCCAAGGAGTAGGGGTAAGTTATCCCCGAACCTTGTAAATCCTCTTGTTAGCGTTCTTGTGTTTGTTCTTAGCTTAGCGTTTTTATTTCTGCATACACTGTTTTCTTTAGCTTCCGCTGTGCTACTAATCTTTGAGTCGTAGAAATTTCGATAAGCCCAAAAATTCAAGTGTCTGGCTATATTCACCCCCCCCCTCTCTAGCCATCCAAGTTCCAACAAGTGGTATCAGAGCTTGGGGTTCTGTACAAGCGGATTAACAACCGAGAGCTATCAAGAATGGCGTTGAGAGAAGGTTTTAGCACCACTCGACCTCCCTTCTTCGATGGCGCAGATTTCCAATATTGGAGATCGAAGATGGAGTATTACTTAAAGATGGACATCAACACTTGGTTCGCGGTGAAGGAGGGTTTTACCCCTCCAAAGGATGATGAAGGCAAAGAACTTGAATCTTGGTGGTGGACGGCTAAACAAACTCGAAAGAGTGAAGCCGACGCGAAGGCGGTGGTCACCCTACAATGCCGCAGAACAAAGACCAACTCATCAAGGTTGGTCCATTCACAAGTGCGAAAGACTTGTGGAACAAGCTCATAGAACTCCACGAGGGCACCCGAGATTCAAGAATCGCTAAGAGGGATTTGTTCCTCAACCAACTTCAAAATCTCTCCATGAAGGAAAACGAAACCGTAAGTGAACTTCATAGCCAGTTCAAGGAGGTCCTCAATGGTCTTCATTCTATTGATGAAAAGGTCGAGAACCACGACCTTGTGAGGTATGTGTTAAAAGCATTTCCGAGGAATGCTTTGTGGTCATCCATGGTGGATGCCTACAAAGTTTCCAAGGTTTTATCAATTGCCAAATTAGATGATTTATTTTGTGAAATGGAATTGCATGAAATGGCTAACAAAGGCCCCAAGGAGAAGGAGATTGCCTTAGTTGCAGGGAAAGATCCAACAAGAAGAAGAAGGAGAAGGAAGTCTCTTCATCTTCATCTTCTTCCGAATCCGAGTCCGATTCTGAGAAAGATGGCAGCAGGTCTTCTTCCTCCGAGATGGTAAATTTTGTGAGAAGGATGATGAGAAGGGGTCGACGCTTCAAGGGTAAAGGTAACCCTAGTGAAGCTAAAGTTGATAAGTCTAATGCTTCTTGTTATGAGTGTGGCAGGAAAGGGCATTTCAAGAGTGAATGCCCAAAGCTAAAGAAGAAGGAGGAGAAATCCAAGAAGAAGGAAGAAAAATCCAAGAAGAAGAAGAAGGCCTTGAAGGCCACTTGGGATGAATCCTCCTCAAGTTCATCCGATGAAGAAAAGGAGGAGAAAGTACACGGCATATGGCACTCATGGCTCTTGGAGGAGAAGAAAGCAGTGATGAATCCTCCGACTCCTCAAACGCGGCTTCATCATCTTTGGATGATGAAGAGGTAACCTCTCCCGAACTTGAAAAATGTTATAGAGCAATTGCATGCTTAACCAATATGCTGAAAAAAATAAAAAATAGGGTTAAATTATTGCAATTAGAAGTTGAACAATTGAATTCATCTAGGGATGAGAACATAGATGACTTGTATGTTGAAATGTTAGAGGATGAGGTTAAATCTTTGAAAATTGAGATTGAACATTTGAAATCCTCTAGGGTTGAGGATGTAGATGATTTACATGTTGAATTGTTAGTGGATGAAAATAAATCATTGAAGAGCGAAGTTGAGAGACTCAAGAATATTCTTAAGAAGTTCTCAACAAGCTCAAAGACCTTAGACATGATTTTGAATGCCCAAAGGGCGGTCTACAATAGGGCCGGTATTGGTTACCGACCCAAAGAACCATCATTTGTGTCTTTGATGTCTAGGACTGATATGAGACAATCTAAGACACCTAGGGCTCAAAAGAAAGTTGTCAAGGCATGGGTACCTAAGTCTTGTTTAGTAGATGCTTTAGGTCCCAAGGTGTGGGTACCTAAATCTTCCATTTTTCGAATTGTGTAGGTTATGATTGAGGGGGAGCATCTATCAACTTGGTTCGTTGATAGTGGATACTCCAAACACATGACCGGGGATAGATCATTGTTTACCACCCTTCAAAGAAAAAGTAGAGGTAATATTTCATTTGGTAATAATGGTAGTCTTAAGGTTACAGGAATAGGGGACATTCAAATATCCGAATGTCTTAGAATTTCAAATGTCCTTCTAGTCAAGGGGATGACATTTAATCTCCTAAGTGTCAGTCAATTGTATGATATGGGTTACACAATTGATTTTCAACCAAGTCAATGTCTAGTTAAACAACATGACACCTTGGACACAGTACTAGTAGGAACAAGAGTAGACAATATTTATCAAGTCTCATTTAAAAGTGCTACTAATGGTTCTGCTAAGTGTCTCATGTCAAAAGAAGAGGAGTCCACCCTTTGGCACCGGAGGCTAGCACATGTGAACATGAAGAACATCCGGAAGTTGGCCAACAAGGGATTAGTTCGTGGCTTACAAAGCACCAAGTATGAAAAGGACAAACTTTGTGATGCATGTCAAATGGGTAAGCAAACAAAATCTACACATAAAGGTAAAAGCGCTGTAAGTACATCTACCGCTTTAGACTTACTTCATATGGATCTATTTGATTGTAGCACTATCATATCATTGAATGGAAGTAGATATTGCTTTGTTATCATTGACGATTTTACAAGATATACATGGACTTATTTTCTTAAATATAAGGATCAAACCTTAGATGTTTTCATTTCTTTTTGTAGAAGAGTTGAAAATGAAAAATCATCAAAGACAATTAGAAGTGATCATGGAGGTGAATTTCAAAATCAAAGGTTTTTAGAATTTTGTCAAGATAGAGGGTATAGACATGAGTTCTCCACACCTAGAACACCACAACAAAATGGTGTTGTAGAGAGGAAGAACCGTGTTCTACAAGAGGTTGCACGAAGCATGCTCAATGACTACTCATTACCGAATTACTTGTGGGCCGAAGCTGTAAACACAGCGTGCTATGTGCAAAATCGAGTCCTCATCCATAGATTCTTAGGTAAGACTCCCCATGAACTTTGGTTTGGGAAACCACCTACGGTTAAACACCTTAGGGTGTTTGGTTGTAAGGTGTTCATCCTAAACATCAAGGACCATCTTGGAAAGTTCACGGCAAAGGCTGATGAAGGGATACTAGTCGGGTACTCCCTAGTTAGCAAAGCCTACCGGGTCTACAATAAGAAATCTAGATTGGTTGAAGAGTCTTCTGATGTTGTCTTTGAAGAAATTCCAAAGGCCAATGAACAACCAGAAGATGAAGTTCAATTCGAACTTAGGAGACTAAGTTTGAATGAAAGTCCAAATGTTGTTGATGGTGATGAATCTGATGACGGTGAGCCTAGACAACCCATAGATCAGCCGGATCCTGAGGCTGTGCTTGTGTCTAGTAAACCCATTCAAGAAGCACCACCAACACCTAGGCAAACTAGATTAGCCTCTAGTCATCCCCAAGACCAAATTGTTGGAGACATCCATCATGGGGTTAGGACTAGATCATTCTTCCGGAATGAGGCTAATGAAGTAGCTCTAATTTCTGAAATTGAACCTAGAAAAATTGATGAAGCATTAAATGATCCCGATTGGATCATTGCGATGCAAGATGAACTAGGTCAATTCGAAAGGAGTCAAGTTTGGGACTTAGTCCCTAGACCTAAGAAGACCACTATCATTGGAACCAAATTGGTCTTCAAAAATAAATTGAATCATAAGGGAGAAATCATAAGAAACAAAGCACACTTAATAACCAAGGGTTATAGTCAAGTTGAAGGCCTTGATTATGATGAGACCTATGCTCCCATGGCACGATTAGTGTAGCGACCCGCCTTCTCTGCCTTAGACGGATCGTTACTTTTGTCTACTTCTCGACTTCTAATGCACGACTAAAAATGCGGAAATCTTTTTTTTCTTTTTAATCTATCTAAGAATGATATTCTAACTTAAATAGTCATGCATGATACCATGTCACACTTTCTTTCTCAAAAACTCGTAAGAAAATACTTATTGAAACTTGCCTCGCCCAAGTCAGCTTACGGGTATCAGTCGACTGATACTGTACCAGTCGACTGATAAGTCTGAAACCTGTTTTTCAGATTCGAAGCCTTGTTTCAAAACTCCACCAAACCTATACTTTCGAGCCATATAAAATCATGACACCATTTCTATACTCTATACCAGTTTTCTAAACAATTTAGCCCATCAAAACGAATCCATAAACTTGAAATTTGAACTTTTGTGGAAGTAAATAAGCTATTCAAGTTTATATGAACTTTAACCTTAGAGTTTGTACCAATCTTGACTCCTATGCATTCATAACACCAAATACATGTTCTTTAACCTTGCTAAAGCATTATGAAATGTGAATGCAACTTTTCTAAACATATTTAAGCAATAAAAACTTGATTCAAAGAGAAATTAATACTATCTTGGCACATGCATCTATTTCTCTAACAAAGTATCAATATTTCAAACTACTCACACTTCTACTCATCCAATGCAATCATAAGGATATGTATGCTAAATGAAATGACATGGAATCTTTACTCTAAGAAATTGAGCATGTAAAACTATCCAAAGCTTAAATGTTCGCTAAACTCCATAAAGCAAGAACTTGAGATTTGAATAAACTAAAACATTGTAATTCAAATAACTAAATTGTCTCGTCTCAAGGATCTCTCCAAAATCAGCCACCACACACACTTTACTCAGCACCGCCTCGTCGCCTTCCTTCAGAATTGCTTGCCTTTACCTTTATCTGCAGTAAGAGGAAATGCAACTAGTAAGCAAAAAGCTTAGTAAGTACTATCTAGCTCACAAAATCTCGAAATGTGCAAACATGCTTCTTGATCAATATGAAATTCATATGAGATACTTATATGCTTGAAAGAAAACTAAGAACATGTATAACTCAAAACATGCATACTCAAGCATTAATAAATCTCAATTTACTTTTCTTGGCTCAACTTGAAACTTTAGCTATTCTTTAACTTTTTGAAAACTCTTTAAACTTTAGAAACTTTGCTAAAGCATATATTTGAAAATAATAATCACTTGGATCCACTGAAGACGTAAGTACCATCTCATATGCGCGTTTCCTAAAAGGTTGGGGTAGCGAGCCACCAATCCTAATAGAGCAGACCTTGGTCTACCAGGGCCAAGACCTTGGAATTGGACACCTGGATTTCTTTAACGACGCCCTTGGACGCCGGGTACTAGCCTTAGAAAATAAAATAGCTTTTCTTTCTTTTCTTTCTTATCTGTAAATGCCTTGGCATTTTCTCGAGCACCTTGCGTGCTAAAATCCCTAAGTCTTGACTTTTGGGGATTTCTTAAGGCCTTGGCCTTTTATTTTCTTATCTTTATCTTCTCTTTTCTTTTCTCATATCTTTTCTTGGACCCTAAACTCACATAGGGTACTTAATCAAACATATATAAGCATATAATGAACTAAGATCACATGCAAAACTCAACAAAAAGGAAATATCTCTTTTTTTAAAAACTTTTAAAGGAAATTCTTGCGGAAAAACCGCCTCTTACTGCAGGTGAGCAGTACTTACATTGATATCTTGGACTTACAACCAAGATTGACGTCTAGGGCTCGGGAGAAACTTGAGATCTCGGAGAATTCTTCGCGCCTACGCGTTCCTCTCGTCGCGGGGATCCCGAATATAGGATTATCTCTCGGAGAAGAGTCTTGGCCGGCCCTCTAGGGCTTGGTGTGGTGTCGCCCAAGAGAGGAGGAGAAAAGGGGGCGGCGTGCGTGTGTCTTGGGCGAGGAAGAGAGGGTTTTGAGAGAAAATAAAATTTCTCTCTTTAATTATCTATTTATACTTATGGGGCGAATTTACCTAACTATACCTTATCTATTGTTCCGCTCAATCTATTTAAACAAAACCAACCAGCGCAGCTGGTCCGCCCATTGTCTCTCTTCGCGTAGGTGAAGAGTTTGATTCCCACCTACGCGATTTCTGTTTAAACCCCTTTTTGCCACTTTCGTTTACGGAAAAATTCTATAAAAATATCCATAAATTTGGAATAAATTCTAAGATATTTCTAAAATTAGTTTCGAGAATTTTCGGGCTATTTCTTTTAATAAAATACTAAACGGACTCGGAAAATTCCCTAAAAATATTCTAAAAATTCCTAAAAATATCTAGAATATTTCTAAAACATTTCTAACTAATTTCAAGGACTTTAAGGACTTAAAGTGGAAATTTTGGGGCGTTACAATCCCCCATACCTTATGAAAAGTTCGTCCTCGAACTTAGAATAATTCTGGATATCTCTCTCTCATGCTGTCCTCACGTTCCCAAGTAGCCTCTTCATGCTTTTGATTCTGCCAGATGACCTTCACTAGTGGCACTTCTTTGTTTCTTAATCTTTTAACTGCTTTGTCCACTATCTGTGTCGGTCTGCTCTCATAACTAAGATCTTCTTGGATCTGTACTGACTGAGGCTGAATCACTTGGCTAGGGTCGTGAATACACTTCTTTAGCATAGAGACATGAAAGGTACTGTGGATAGCTGACATATCCTCTGGTAAGTCCAGCTCATAGGCTACCTTCCCAACTCTCTTTATAATCTTGTAGGGTCCTATGTAGCGAGGACTTAGCTTGCCCTTTTTGCCGAATCTCATCACTCCCTTCATAGGAGTGACCTTGAGAAATACTGAATCTCCAACTTGGAATTCAAGTGGCCTACGGCGTGTGTCAGCATAACTTTTCTGTCTACTCTGGGCAGTCTAAATCCTCTGGCGGATCGTTTGGATAGCCTGAGTGGTCTCATCTATAAGCTCAGTCTGGCTGCCTAGTCCCGACTTCATCTCTTTCTTCTCACCAGCTTCTTGCCAACATAGGGTGATCTGCATTTCCTGCCATATAATGCTTCATAAGGTGCCATTTTGATAGTGGCCTGATAGCTATTGTTGTAGGCAAATTCAGCTAAGCACAGAAATTTGCACCAACTACCTTTAAAGTCCAACGCACAAGCCCTTAGCATGTCTTCTAAAATCTGATTTACTCTCTCTGTTTGTCCATCTGTCTGGGGATGGAAAGCTGTGCTGAACTGAAGTCTGGTGCCTAGGGCGTCCTGAACACACCTCCAAAAATGGGAGATGAACCGCCCATCTCTGTCAGAAACGATCGACTTCGGAACTCCGTGAAGCCTGATTACTTCTCTCACGTACAACTGTGCTAACTGCTCTACCGAATGCGATAACTTGATGGCTAGGAAGTGGGCAGACTTGGTCAATCTGTCCACTATCACCCAAATTGCATCGTGTCCATGGGTGGTTCTTGGAAGACCTGTGATAAAGTCCATGGATATTTCTTCCCACTTCCACTCTGGAATGGGAAGTGGCTGTAGAACTCCTCCTGGTCTCTGGTGCTCTGCTTTGACTCTCTGGCAGGTCAAGCAGGTACTGATATATCTGGCCACGTCTCGCTTGAGTCCAGACCACCAGAACCTTTGCTTTAAATCTTGGTACATCTTGGTAGAACCAGGGTGCATAGAGTACGGGGTACTGTGGGCTTCTTCTAAAATATTCTTTCTTAGTTCCTCATCATTGGGGACGCAAAGGCGGTCTCCAAGATAGAGGATGCCACTATCTGATACTCGAAACTCTGAATTTTCTGCCTCTTGGATCTACTGCTTGATCTTCTGGATCTCTGGGTCTTGACTTTGCTTTCTTTGTATATCCACAAGCAGGGTTGACTCTAAAGTCAATGCAGAAAGTTGCCCAATTATTACCTCGACTCCAAAATCCTTTATTTCTTTCTGAAGTGGTAGGGACAGTGATGATAGGGACATCAGTGCTACGCAGGATTTCCTGCTCAGTGCATCTGCCACTTTATAGCTTTACCTGGGTGGTAGAGGATTTCACAGTCATAATCTTTGACCAACTCTAGCCACCTGCGCTGCCTCATATTCAGATCCTTCTGAGTGAAGAAGTACTTCAAACTCTGATGGTCTGTGAAGATTCTGCACTGCACTCCATACCGGTAGTGTCTCCAGAGCTTCAGTGCAAAAACCACAGCTGCTAGCTCAAGGTCATGTGTAGGGTAATTCTTCTCATAGTCCTTGAGCTGTCTGGAGGCATATGCTATTACTTT
>JAGFNQ010004853.1:187045-252589 GCA_024364735.1 Boesenbergia rotunda
GCATCATTCCGGCACTAATCGCGAGCATCTCGCTGACACTATGATCTCCCTGTCATAGCCTGATCCCCCATACCCCGACAACACACCTCTGTGTCAGGCCGAGCAGCGCCAGCCTTTAAGTTGACAGTGCCCTTTTCCTTATTCTGGTATGCGACACACTACCCTGCCACCTCTAGGCATGTCTTGCCCTGTCCTCACTACAAGACTAAAGGTGGCAGTCTAGGCATCAGCTGTCAACTTCCCTAGCTATATAAGCCTCTCCACTCCACAAGTTTATTTTTTTATAAACTTGAGCTTGAGTCATTTTGATGTTATCAGGCTCTAAATTTAAGTTAGTTTGATTGTTTGAAATGTTTATATTTTAAGCTTGTTTGATTGGTTATTGAGATTGATAATACAAATTTGTTTATTCATTTTACAAGTTTTTTTATTTATCATGCCGATAAGAGTTTATTGATAAATGATGGTAATCGAGTTTTTGTCCAAGCTATGATGTCTCCTCGAGCTATGCAAGGTATAGGAGGGCTATCTTGAGCCACGGAAGAAGGTTGAGGAGTTCTGCCGAGCAATATAAGAAGCGTGGAGACATCCATGAGCTATACAAAACAACCTCGAAAGTTGCTCCAATCAATCTAATCCTAGGGACAGATTAAGCCCCTATCAAGGCAGCAACATAATGATCTGCTGAGTGATCTCACTAACATGACCACAGTGAACCAGGCTAAGGGATGGTGGTTCGCCAGGCATTCAGGATTTCTAGGAAAAGGTCAACTAAGCTATGGAAATAAGGTTACCGAGTAATACCTGAGCATTCTAGTAAGTCGAGTTGAGAGGAGTTGCCCTGAGTAATATAATCCAGTCCTCCCGAGCTCTATGGAATGAACTTATGTCAGAGGGGCATACCGCCAACAACAGTTGAGGTGAATGTCAGGGGTAAGGTACATTTGGGTGTCATCACTAATAGAAAATAGGAATGAGATTACGTTGTTAGTTCTCCGAAATATTGCGTGACACGTTATAATTGGCCACGTAGATGCTGCTTCCTTGTTACGTTGCGGTTCACCACTGGTAGTCACGAGGTAATAATAGAAGCAGTTTTTCTTGTTCCTTCTCTTATTTGACGTGACAATTCGCAATTGGAGATGAAATAACAAACTTGGCATGATCTCTCACTTGGGCGGGAGCCAATCAGAAAGTGCGGGAAGATGATGAGAGGTTTCTTCAATCTATATATGCATCTTGTCGATACGAATGAGGTAAGTGGGCTCTGATCCCTGAAAATGAAGGCAACTCCTCTCCCTGAAGGGCTCTGTCATTTTCTTTTTCCTCCTCCTTTTCTTCTTCTTCTTATCGGTGACTGACTTGAGCGTTGGAAGGGTAGCACCCATAGAGCCGCCCCAACCCTTGTTGGATCGATTCCGTATGCTAAAGGGGAGGGGTGAATAGTGATTCTTCGATTCTTCTTGTACCTACGTTGTTAGTTGCACAGCGGAAACAATGAAAAAGAAAACAAACAACGCTAACAAACCAGATTTACTTGGTATCCACCCCCGACGGGTGACTAATCCAAGAATCTATCGGTGGATCACTCCCCGGATAACCTCCGGCTAGCTCTCGTCGCTCCTTGTGGGTGGAGAAACCTCGCCACAATCTCAAGCAAACCTCTAAGCACAAAGACTACTATCTTGCCTTTAACCAAGACAAGATTCGTCAAGCATCTCAGCCACCACGAAGTCCTCTTTAAATAGGACTCGGGCTGAAACCCTCGCCACCAGTCGACTGCCCCCACGGCAGTCAACTTGTGGCACTGAAATTCCACCGTTGCAACCCCAACGTTCGAATTTTCAGCCAACACACCAGCCACCTACCAGTCGACTGCCCCCAGGGCAGTCGACTAGTACAGGGCTGAAACCCTTCTGTGAGTTTCAACAGTCGACTGCCCCAAGGCCAGTCGACTGGTCTACTCACCCACCTAAGGTTACCCTTCTCGAGTGCATTCCACTCTGCATTCGAACCCTAGGATTTCTCGAGTACAATCACATAGCACTCGTACCCTCACGACTCGACTGACTCCTCATCCGTAGCCTCGACTATTGCCTTCGCACTCTCTTTATCTTCGACTCCCGTCCCTCGGATGCACGCAAGCCTCCAGCTTGTCTCCATGCAATCCTTCACGCATGCCTTGAAGTCCGCGCCCCTCGGCTCATCGTCCCTGCTCTCCAAGGTCCCTCGGGTGCACACTGTTGGTGCTTGGATGACTATAGAAGGGGGTGAATGTAGCCATCCACTAAACTACTTGCACTTTGAAGCTTTCTGCACTTAAGAGATTAGCAGCGGAAACATACACAACATAAATGCAGAAACTGAGAAAGAAAGCAACCCAAACCGACGCTAACACAGCGATGTACAAGGTTCGGGGATAACTTGCCCCTACTCCTCGGCGTGCCTGTGAGGTGGGCGATCCCTTGATCGTCGGCAGATCAAACCCCGGTGAACCCGGATATAATAGTGCCTCCTTCTCGGTGGAGACACCTCTCCACAATCGCCTCAAGATGATATGAGATTAAGTGCACTCGACGACAAGAAGGAACGCTCACAAGGATGTAACAGGAACACTCAAGCAAGACGATACAGCGAGCTCAACACAACAGCAAACACTTCCCCAGTTTTTCTGTCTGTTTTCTTTGCCACTCCTCTGCATCTCAGCTTCCTCTTAAGCTCCTACTTCCATCGCCAGCTCCATTAGCATCCACTGAGCCACAGCCTGACCCCCTGACTCCACTAAGCGCTCAGTCCACTGAAAACCTCTTCAGCTAAGCCTCCGTCAGTCACCAATCGCGCACCAGAAGCCGTTGAGACCTGGAAATCGAATACATACAAACCTGCCACGGTGAAAGTCGCCATTGACTCTTCTCCTTGGTTTGTATCATCCCTGTCTAACCTGCACACTGATCAGAGGCTTAGCAAAGCATATCACGAAGAAATCAACAGTGTATCAGATAAAACGCAGAGAAAAATAGACGCGATCAGAAGTCTGACAGCCGATTGAAATTAAAGTTCAGCTACTGATCGGTCCACAGACCGATTAGAGATGACCCTGATCGGTCTGGATTAGAGATGACCCTGATCGATCACCAGACCGATAAGGATAAGCCCTGAACGATCAGGCTCCAGCCTGATCAATCCACAGTGAGAAAACTGGGATCGCAGACTTCTTGTGATCAGTCACACTGACCGATCAAGTATTGGGGATCGGTCACCAGACCGATCTAATAGCTGAAGACAGAACCTTCAGCTTTTTCCAACCAACGCCTCCTGATCAATCACCAGACCGATCAGGTTGTGCCCTGATCAGTCTGGTGACCGATCAGGTCAATCCCTGACCGATCAGGAGCCATCCTGATCGATCAGGGTGAGAAACCTCCGACATTTTGATCGGTCACACTGATCGATCAAGGTCTCCTTTCAAAGCTACTGACCTCTTCTCTGATCGTTCACCAGAACGATCAAAAGCCAAACAGAAACCTTTCTGTTCACTCCCTGATCGGTCACCAGACCGATCAGACTTCTCTGGATCGGTCACCAGACCGATCCACAACAGGGAGTTCGTGCCAACTCCCTGATCGGTCTCCAAACCGATCCAGCTCCAACCAATTAAACCCTAAGTCAAGAGAACGGGTTCTCTAGCCTTCTCTGACTCGTGCTCAGTCCCCCGGACCAAGACTCCGTGCCCAGCTTCACTCACCGGGACTTCATTTAGCCTAGCTTCACTCGCTAGGACCTGACTTCACTCACCAGGGTTTCGGTCACCCGGCTTCACTCACCGGGATTTCATTCAACCTAGCTTCACTCACTAGGACCTAGCTTCACTCACCAGGGTTTTCAGTCACCTGGCTTCACTCACCAGGACCCATCTTCACTCACCGGGATTCAGTTACCCGACTTCACTCACCGGGACCCGGCTTCACTCACCGGGATTTCATTCAACCTAGCTTCACTCACTAGGACCTGGCTTCACTCACCAGGGTTTTCAGTCACCTAGCTTCACTCACCAGGACCCGGCTTCACTCACCGGGATTCGGTCACCCGACTTCACTCACCGGGACCCGGCTTCACTCACCGGGATTTCATTCAACCTAGCTTTACTCACTAGGACCTGACTTCACTCACTGAGTTTTCAGTCACCTGGCTTCACTCACCAGAACCCGACTTCACTCACCGGGATTTCGGTCACTAGGCTTCACTCACCAGGACCCGGCTTCACTCACCGGGATTTCGGTCACCTGGCTTCACTCACCAGAACCCGGCTTCACTCACTGAGATTTCGGTCAGTTGGCTTCACTCACCAGGACCCGGCTTTACTCACCGGGATTTCAATCAACCTAACTTCACTCGCTAGGATTTCAATCACTCCGTGCCCAGTCCCCGACCATGACTTAATCCGAATTCACCCAACCAAACTTAAATCGGTGTCAACACCAAAACAACAATCGGGCCAGACTGCATCAACACACACAAGCATCCAGCTTGTCTCCATGCCACCCTTCACCGTATCGAGACCGTCCCGTCAAGTCAATATGTGTACCTGCACAACCTGCACACTCAACATACACATATTAAATACAAGGGAAAACCTAACTTAAACCCTTTGCCCAAACATCAAAACACTTGGTCACTCCAGACCACAGATTACCTCAACAATCTCTCCCTTTTTGATGTTTAGTAATACGTTTAAGTTAGGGAAACAAGATAGTAGTCAATAGCAAAAATCATGCTAAAACAAATGTTTATGCAATGCATATATGGATCCTATCCCAAGGCATCCTACACCTAACCCTCCAAGTTAGGATTTTTCCGAAACGGGTTTTTCAAAACCTATCCCAAGGCTCCCCACACCTAACCCTCCATGTTAGGACTTTTTCACACCTAACCCTCCAAGTTAGGATTTTTCCACACCTAACCCTCCAAGTTAGGACTTTTCACGGGCTTTTTAAAGCTTCTCCCAAGCTCCCCCTACATTAGACTTACAAAGGCTTTTTAAGAACCTCTCCAAGGTTCCCCTTACGCCAAGAATGGAGCAAACCATGCTCCCCCTTAACCTCAGCTCCCCCTAAACCTAGGGCTTCTAGCAAAGGAGTGTTTAGTTTCCCAACTTAAACCCAACACTTCTCCCCCTTTGCCTAACATAAAAAATAACCCAACAATATCTCAATTATTGGTTCTTTGAATCCCTAATGATCATAAACAATGTGTACTAGCCCCCCATACACTTGTTTTACACCACTTGGACCCAAAACCAGCTGCTGATATAGAAATCAGCCCCAGGCAGTCGACTACCCCCCAGGGCAGTCAACTGATACTATGATTATCAATTTTTCTGGCCATTTTCAAAAATGCGCTAGAAATTCCATAAATCTCCAAAAATTCTCAAATTTTGTGGAGAACATTGTGGTACCCATACCTACTTGGGAAAAATATATTTACCCATGTATCTATCACCATTCTCAAGTTTGACACAAAATCCAAAAATTTTCTATGAAAATCAAGGCAAACAAGGAGGCAACCTCCCCCTTAACCTATGCCTTCTCTTAATTTTCATTTTACCAAGGTCAAGTTCTACCCAACTTAACACCCTAACACCAAGTCAAGCTCTCCCCTTGGACACCATTAAGGATTGCCCCAAGTAACCTTATCCCTAGTGCCAAAAAGAACTCAACATAACCTTGAAAATGTCTAACAAGGTTGCAAGCACATTTGCTAGGATATACCCTATCCTAGAAAAATATGGTTTCATGAAAAATAACAAACATGCTTGACTTTTGGTACAAACCAACAATTCCTCAAGATTTTGGCACTTTGTATCAACTTTCAAATCCATATATGTTTCCTTATGTTTGCTAAATCCATTTACCTTAATTTGACACACAAAATGGTTCTCAATTCTTCCTTTTTCCATATCCTTTATATGATGAAAGCCTCCCCCTTTTTATCTCTTAATCCTAGATACCTATGGGAAACTTTCATATCCTTGCATCGATCAAAATCTTATCATCCATTGGATTTTAAAACACTCATCAATTCTCCTTGAATTTCGTGATATTCATATAGCCTCATCACCATTAAACCATGTGGCAAACCTTTGTTCAAGGAGTATAATCAAGGATCTTAATTTAAGGATTAGATTCTATCATCCAAAATACCTTTTCTTTCTAACCCTATTAGATCAGTCGACTGATACCTGTGGGGGCAGTCGACTGATACCTGATTTTCAGGGGTTTCAGTCGAATTTCAGAAATCCTTAAATAATTCTACAAATCTCCAAAAAATCTAAAATTTTGTAGGGAGATTTGTGAAGCCTATATCTACCTGGAAAAAATATGATTCCAAATAAATGGACTCCATATCCCAAGATTGACATAAAATTCTATTCTTTCTAAAGTGTATCATTTTAGTCTATCCCAAAAGTTCTAATTTTGACTTCTCTTCAATGAATCTTCTCATCCTTGAACACAATTCATTTTTAGTATTGAATTATACGGTAAAACCCTATTAAACCTTAATTTTACAGAATATAACCCTGTTTTCACCTTTTTCTCCCTAAAACTTCCCTTTTAATGTGCCAAAACCTAGGTTTAAGATTTACCTAAGTCTTCCAACCCTTTTTGACACATTTCACCTAATTTCCTAGGAGAGAAACTCTTGAGATCCATTTACCATGGACCCCAAAGGCTCCTAGAGCTCCCCCTTAAGCTCTTAGCCCTAGCCACCTCCCTAGGTGACTCAATCCACATTATGTCACACCGGTGTGCCACCAGTGATTCTTGGCCTTAAAAATGAACCCTCTTAACCTTAGACACCTTGTCTTTGGTTAAGTCATTTTCTTTCCCTTTGGATGGCACTCCCTTGCCATCCTTTGACTTCTCCTTTTTGCCATGATCATATACCTTCTCAACATATTTTTTTTGTTGACCTTGGAGGTCTTAGACCGGTAGCCCAACCCCGATCTATCATAGTTGGGTTTTAAACTACCCAACACCATATCGAGACCCTTAGATCCAATTTTGAATCTTTCTAGGGTCTTTTTTAATGTATCAAGTCTGGCCTTCAAGGCTTGATTTTCCCTTTCCAAGTTTCTAGCCTTAGAATCCATATGTCCATTTTGGACATTCCTAGACCTACCCTCCTTTCTAGGCACATTTCTTCCCTTCTTGGGATTAATGCCTTGATCCTTAGGTACAAAGGTCCTATATTTACCATGATGCATGCTTTTCCTAGGGTTATAATTTACCTTGTTATCCCTATTCCTATCATGATATTTAAAACCATGGCTATGCACAATTAAGTAGTTTTCATTAAGCCTAGCATGCATGGATGAATGATTTACACTATTTTCAACATTCATAGAGGAACTAACATTTGAATTATATTTTAATTTAAGGTTAGGGATTACCTCCCTTACCCTAGTAGTTCCTCCTTGATGTGAGCTCATCTTCTTTCTTTGCTCCTTCTCCCATTTTCTCAAGTGCTCCATTTTCTTGAGCTCTCCACTCTTTGGGCATTTCATGTGGTAGTGTCCTAGCCCACCATACGTGAAGCATCGAATCTTCTTTTTCATTTCTTGGGCTTCTCCATTCCTACAATTCATGTTAGATTTAAATTGAATTGACCCGGGTTTAGAGAGTACCTCCTTCTTACCTTTCGGACACTTGTCCTTGTAGTGCCCCTTTTCGTTGCATCCAAAGCATGTGATATGGTCCTTGGTCTTGGCTTTGGTGGAGGTTGGAGCTTTTTCTTGCTCCGGTATAGAAATGGATCTCTCCTCCCCCTCAATTCTCGAAACTGATACTTCTTCTTCTTCTTCTTCTCCGGATGAGGTGGAGGACCTCTCACTCTCTTCTTCCATTTCACTTGAGGAGGTAGATGATTCTTTTTCCTTTTTCTCCTCTTCTTGGGCTATTGAGTTCACTTCCTCGACCTCTTCCACTAATTGATCTCGTGTAGGGTTTTTATGGATTTCTTCTACCTTTTTCCATAGATCGTGTGCATTTTTGTATGCTTCTACACCATTCAAAACATTAGTAGGCAATATGTTAAGCAATATATCAATTACCTTTTTATTCGCCCTTGCTTGATCTTGTTGCTCTTGATTCCAATATCTAGGCCTAAGCTTCTTCCCGTGCTTATCCTTTGGAATCTCGAAGGGCTCCTCAAGCGCAATTCTACATGCCCACTCCATTTTGAACCAAGTTTTGATCCTTGCCCTCCAAAAGTCGAAGTCTTCATGATCGTAGGGCGGTGGAGTGTAAATATCTTCTCCAAATTTGTCTTCCATTATTTCTCCTCCTCTAGTGTGTTCTCTCTCGACGGTTAGTCCGATCAAGAGCGGTCCTCACTCTGATACCAATTGTTGGATCGATTTCGTATGCTAGAGGGGGTGAATAGCGATTCTTCGATTCTTCTTGTACCTACGTTGTTAGTTGCACAGCTGAAACAATGATAAAGAAAACAAACAACGCTAACAAACCAGATTTACTTGGTATCCACCCCGGACGGGTAACTAATCCAAGAATCTATCGGTGGATCACTCCCCGGATAATCTCCGGCTAGCTCTCGTCGCTCCTTGTGGGTGAAGAAACCTCGCCACAATCCCAAGCAAACCTCTAAGCACAAAGACTACTATATTGCCTTTAACCAAGATAAGATTCGTCAAGAATCTCAGCCACCACGAAGTCCTCTTTAAATAGGACTCGGGCTGAAACCCTCGCCACCAGTCGACTGCCCCTAGGGCAGTCGACTGGTGCCACTGAAATTCGACCGTTGCAGCCCCAACGTTCGAATTTTCAGCCACCTACCAGTCGACTGCCCCCACTGGTCTAGGGCTGAAACCCTTCTGTGAGTTTCATTAGTCGACTGCCCCCAGGCCAGTCGACTGGTCTACCAACCCACCTAAGATTACCCTTCCCGAGTACATTCCACTCCGCACTCGAACCATAAGATTTCCCGAGTACAATCACACAGCACTCGTACCCTCACGACTCGACTGACTCCTCATCCGCAGTCTCGACTATTGCCTTCGCGCCCTCTTCATCTTCGTCTCCCGTCCCTCGGATGCACGTAAGCCTCCAGCTTGCCTCCATGCCATCCTTCACGCATGCTGATGGACCCAAAAAAGTTGTCACGAATGTGGGTCTCAAATTTAGATATTTGTAAAGCTGAAAACCCTTTTTGCTATCAAAGAATAAAATGTAGTAAAGGGGCCACAGGTCATATTTTTCCTAGGGCTAGTTGAGATTGTTTTATTCTAGCTCGAGTTTACGTGTCGTTAATATTTTTTTGGGTTTTAAATTAAATCTGGTGTTTGGTTTCAAATTGACACGAAAAATGCAATGAAAATGAAGGACAAATTAACTAAGTGAACTTAAGCAAATAAAGGCAACTAAAGAACTAAACCAAATGAAAACCTAATTAACCAAGGCAACTGAACTGAAATTGGAAAAGCAACAGTGATATCAAATGCAAATCACAATGCTAAGAGCACGCATCAAAACAGGGCTAACATCTTCAGTTGAAACTAATGCAAGATTATAAACCTAATTTCAGAAATAAGGACTTGATTCAAAGTGCCAAAATGAAACTTGAAATTCGGTAGTAAGCTAGATGTGAAACCACCCGTTCTCAAGTACCATAACACATTGAAAGTAACAATTAACTTGATACCAACACTGCCTAAACTGCTCTTGATACAAAGTGCAACATTGAGACACACTAGATACCAAGAGGAGTGAACTTATATGCCAAAACTGAACTGATCAATGCAAAATCAAGCTGAATACCAAAATGAATGAAAAACTTCAGTAATCAAACTCAAACAGAGATTTGTAACTAGCTGCAATGTCAGGAACAACCCTATACAGGATTGGATGAAGAAATTCAGACACAACTAAATGCAAGCAAGCTGATATGCAGGGAAAAAGAATTGAATTTTAGAAACAACTCTAATGCAGAGATGAAATGCAAGGAAACAGAACTGTATGCAGAAATCCGATTCAAGGTATAGAATTCCCAATCGAGATGCAGAAACAACAACTGAAACTCAGTGACAAGCTAGATGAAAGATGGAAAAAATTCAAAAATGAACTAGGGTGCAGAGATGAAATTCAGAATTCAGGAACAGACCGAATGTAATTGGAAACTGAAATCAAGCACAGCAATTAACTAAAACTGAATTTACTTGATACCAATCTATGATAAATCCTTGCTTGATACAAAAACAGGACTGATAAACTAAAACTTACAAAATTGAAAACTGAAGTTGCAGAAATGGAAGTTGAAACGTAAGAGCAGAAATTAAGACTGATAAGCATCAACTAGAACTGAATGCAGAACTTGATATTAATTGCTATGGAAATAAAGCTACTGCAATGTGAATTCAGAAGAAAATCTAGAACTTGCTCTACACAAACTTAAGAAACTAAAGACAAGATCTAATTCGCAGAAACAGAACTGGCACACAAAGAATTCAGCTGATACGCAAGCAACAAACAAAAAATACACTGGAATTGAATACAATTGATCACTGAACAAATTCACTAGCTAACTACTTGCAGAATGGAACCTAATTACTGCTGAAACAATTCAGAAAAGGGAACTTAAGCATCTGATATAGAATCTGAAATGAAATGAATTGCAGAATGAAATTACAGCTAGTGCAAAAAAAATACAGTAAGAAATTAATTCTCGACCATTCCCTTGTCTCAAGACCTCCTTGCCATCACACAAGAGCAAGCCAAGAACCCCTTCAACTCACAAATCAATGGGAAAACAACTCCAATTTCAGATCTGCTCATAGATTTGCACGCAGCTGGAAAATCCAATCCGATCTCTTTGATCTAGCAACTAAGGACTGCGATGAAGATTAGTTGATGATCAGAGTGCTCCAGAGACCCTCCAGATAGCTCTGATTGAAGAAAACAGCACATAATCACGATCAAATTGATCAGATAATAGGATCTGACGAAACCCTCAATCAACCCCTGTTCCGATGCAAATCCGAGCTAGAATTTTCATTGAAGCTTCTTCCATCGATCCAGATCTTGCTCCAAGGTGGTGATCGAGTTGGCCACGCCTTCAGATGGAAGAAATCGCAAAGAAAAATGAAGAACAAGTGAGAAAACGAGAAGAAACTCAACTGCCTGGCGAAGACGCGACACGAGATCTGAACAGGGGATCAGTTTAAGTAGTTAACCAATGGACGACTGAGATCATTTCACTTCCATCCAACGGCTGATCTTCGTCCGATTTGGCTCAAACTTCCCAGATCTTGATCAAGGGTCAGGATCATCCTCGGGTAGCTCAGATCTTCCATATTTGTAGCGGATGGCTCAGATCAAGTTGATCTTTGAATGAATGGTCTAGATCCCTCTGATCTTGATCCAACGGCTAGATGATCTCCGATTGGGTTGAAACCTTCAGATCTTGATCTAAGTGCTTGATCAACCTTAACCCCAGCTCGGATTGATCAGAAGTTCTCAGATGGCCTAGATCTAACTATTTTTGTATCGGACGACCCATATTCGTCGACGCTTGATCACTTGATCTAGTCCACTTTTGACTCAACATTTGACCCAACATAACCTAGGTCTCTGATCCTTCCAAGCCTACAAAAGTAGATTAAAAATTTAGTGGCAAAACAACTCAAATATATCTAAATTTGCAATTAGGTCCAAAAAGAATATAAATCCTAGAACCTAGGGTAAATCCACAAGCACACAAGTAAAATATGGGTCAAACATGGATTTAAGCATCTGAAATAATCAATAAAATGATACTTATCAACTCCCCCACACTTAAGCTTGAGCGTCTCGCGAAAAGTTTTAAATATGTATCCCCTAGCTTTTCTCAAACATAAGTAGAAACAATTGAAAAGAAATTACCTAGGGTTGTTAATTCTCAAAAATTTAAGCTCTATGGATTAATATCTTGTCCTTAAATCAACAACTTAACAAATTCAACCTTCATGATTCATTGAGATGAATTTCACTCACTAAACCTCTCAAGGGAAATTTTTGGTGGCTCTCTTCCTAAGTTCTAAGTACATGATGAAAATGGAGCTCACTCATACACATATGTTTTTTGCACTACCATAGGCTTGCTTGTTATCTACTCTCCACCATTATTCATGATTTAGAATCAACATCTACAAAAATTCATCAAACAAGAGAAAGATATATGAAATGGTAAAAATAAGGTAAAAATTAAGAAAATAGCAAATTTGATAAAGTGGAAAACTTGAATGCTCAAGGATATTCTTGATGAACTTTTCCCTCTTGTCAATCCTCATAATGAAATCAAAAGTGTGATGGAGTAAAGCTTTGGCATTGCCCTTCCAAAATTTGATGAAAAGACTTCATGAATTCCTTTGTGCCAATTATCCATCTTGCGTGCCAACTTGTTTCCTTCTCTTTTCTCTTCATTTTTTTCTTCCTTTTTCTTTCTCTCTAGTAAATTCAGAATGTATTAATGGAGCAAAACTTGGGTTCTGATGAGAACATCTTCACTAATTTATGGTGACAAAACTTCAATTGGATGCCACTTGTTTCTTTGTTTCCTTTTTTTTACTGTTTTCTTTTTTTTCCTATTTTTTTATCTCAAATCCTCTAATGGATCATTTCGGCTCATAGTTTGTATCAGAGAACTTGAAACATCAAACAACAATTAAAGACTTAGATGCTCCACATACAACCTCCACCAACTAACTTTTGCAACTTACTCTTGATACTTAACCTTTTCAAATTGGCACTCTTTCATTTTTTTTTTCTGTTTCAATTTCCAGCTCCACGGTATTAACATCAATTCTTTTTTTTTCAATTCTCTGATTCCTACAGCAATTAACATCAATTGTATTGTTGAGTTGGAATGCTTCACCCAATGAGTTGATACACTCCATGCTTCCTTAGCTTCGGCACTTCACAGCAAGTTCCTATTTTTTTTCTGAGAACCCAATCAGCCACCTTCTTTTGATCAGTAATGGATGTGTTCAACGATTTCTAATACATTTATGTACTTACTTCCCCACTTCACAGCTCGGAAAATCAAGTTCAGTCAAAAATTTGATACCAAATTGCTTGTATGGAAAACACAATCTTAATTCTTCCAAACATTCCAATCTGATTTTTTTTACAGATTCAACAACAACTTTTCAGCTTCAGAATTCACATCTGCCCTTGCAATGCAATTCAAAATTTCCAGCTCGAATCAGTCCAACTACACTTATTCTTGCATTAATTTCAGCTAATGGATCAGTCTCAAGTTCAGAATTTTTTTTTCTCTGTTTGGCACAGAATTCCTTCATTGATTTCCTCCATTGTACAACTTCAATTCAGACTTTACAAAAGTGTTGCTAAGAACCATTCCAATTCAAATTCACAACTAAATCCCACTTATTCTTGCCACCAAGCTCAACCCAAATGGCCACTTTTCTTTTTTTTTTCAAAATGAAATACTTCCTTGATGCGAATTGATTCCAAAACACTAGCAACTCCCCCACACTTAATCCTTTGTCCGTCTCGGGCAAAATAACATCAAAGAACATCCCCAAACAAACAAGTCCCTATAAAAATATGGTTAAGAGTAGAAGATTTGGAAGGAAAAATAGAATAACATGATTATTGCCAAGAATTGATATGGAAAATGGAAACAACTTGATTAGTTTCTATAGGTGAGATCCAATCATTGAAATATGGTTTTGAAAGAACCTAAGCAAGTTCTAGAGTACAATCACATGTATGTGTCACAACAATAAAGCTAAGCCTCACTAGGTACAAATAATTCATCTCAAGTCCTCAATCAAGAATTCATGGCCAAGTAGTACTCAAGCATCCAAGATTTTATCCATGAACTCAAATCCTAAGTTTTAACAATCAAATTTAATTTATTTTCAAAAGACTCTAAAATGTTATCAAGACAACCTAGAGGGATACATTTATTCGCTAAGAATAAAAGTGCTAAAAGAAACAACATGGTATTTACAATGTCTATTTATTCATCCTACTTGCCTAAGAATTTATTAGCAACAACTCATTCCACAAAGAAAATTACTTCTAGAACATGAAAATGATATATACAATGACATGTAGATGTATGAAAAGTGAACTCCCCTTAAGTTGGGTAGATAGCCTCATTCATGTCCAAACCATCCACCTCTAGCTCCTTTAGTTCTTCAAAGTACCTTTTGAGCCGGTGGCCATTGACTTTCCAAATAAAACCATTAGATACATCTTGAATTTCCACAACACCATAGGGAAAAATGTTAGTTACAATAAATGGACCTTCCCACCTTGACCTTAACTTACCTTTTATCAATTTGAGTCTTGATTTGTACAATAATACCTTGTCACCAATATGGAAGTCCTTCTTCAAGATGTGCTTGTCATGGAAGTTTTTGGTCTTTTCCTTGTAGATCCTTGAGTTTTCGAATGCTTCTAGCCTAATCTCCTCAAGCTCTTGAAGTTGCAATTTTCTCTCCTCTCCCCCTTTTGTAGAATCGAAATTACATGTCTTTACTGCCCAATATGCTTTGTGCTCTATTTTCACGGGAAGATGACATGCCAATAGGGGTCTTATACGCAGTTCTGTAGCCCAAAGTGCATCATCTAATCTCTTGCTCCAATCTTTCCTAGTAGGTCCAATAGTCTTCTCCAAAACGGACTTGATCTCTCTGTTTGAAATCTCAGCCTGTCCATTTGTTTGGGGGTGATAGGATGTAGAAACTTTGTGTACAACCCCATATTTATTCAGCAAGTCTTTCATGAGTTTATTGCAAAAATGAGATCCTTGGTCACTTATTATTGCCCTTGGAATTCCAAACCTGCAGAAAATGTGTGACCTAACAAAACTCACAACAACAGAAGAATCGTCAGTCTTGGAGGGAATGACCTCCACCCATTTTGAAACATAATCCACAGCGAGTAAAATGTACAAATAACCATAAGATGCAGGAAAAGGTCCCATAAAATCTATTCCCCAAACATCAAAAATCTCACAGAAAAGCATAGTATTTTGGGGCATCTCATTTCTTGCTCCTATGTTACCAGTTCGCTGACACCTATCACAATTTTTATAAAAAATATATGAATCATGAAATACGGTGGGCCAATATAATCCACACTCTAACACCTTTCTAACAGTTCTCTGGGGTCCAAAATGCCCCCCACAAGCTGATGAATGACAAAATGTAAGTACAGAAGTAAACTCATGATCTGGTACACATCTCCTAATTATTTGATCATTACAAAATTTCCATAGATAAGGATCATCCCACACATAAAATTTTGCAGTGCTTTTAAATTTATCTTTTTGAGCCTTAGAAAAGTGTGTAGGAAAAATATGTGCTACTAAGAAATTAACTAGGTCTGCATACCAAGGTGTCTCACCATGTACTGCAAGAAGGTGCTCATCTCTAAAATCATCATCAATGGTGGTAGAAGATCCTTCTCCTTCAATTCTGCTCAAATGATCTGCAACTAGGTTTTCCTTGCCACTTCTGTCTCTGATCTCCAAGTCAAATTCTTGAAGCAGGAGCATCCATCTAATCAGTCTAGGTTTTGCATCAGGTTTCTTCAACAAGTATTTCAGAGCTGCATGATCAGAAAAGACAATAACATGTGAGCACAATAAGTAAGACCTAAAACGATCCAAAGCAAAAACAATAGCAAGAAGCTCCTTCTCAGTGGTAGTGTAGTTTGCTTGTGCGCCATCCAGGGTTTTTGAAGCATAGCATATGACATGAGGTGCTCCATCCACCCTCTGTGCTAGTACAGCTCCCACTGCAAAATTAGATGCATCACACATTAATTCAAATGACAAATTCCAATCAGGTGATTTAATAATAGGAGCAGAGGTAAGAGCCTCCCTGAGCTTGTGAAAAGCTTCCTTGCAGTTATCATCAAAGCAAAATGCAACATCTTTTTGCAAAAATTTTGTCAAGGGCCGAGTAATCAAGCTGAAGTCTCTAATAAATCTGCGGTAGAAACCTGCATGTCCAAGGAAAGCACGAACATCCCATACGCATACGGGGTAAGATAAAGAAGAAATAACACTAATTTTTGCAGGATCTACCTCTATACCTCTCCTAGAAACTATATGTCCAAGTACAATGCCATGCTCTACCATGAAATGACATTTTTCAAAATTTAGAACAAGGTTAGTTTCAATGTAACGATGTAAAACCCTAGACAAATTTTCTAAACATGAATCAAAAGATGTGCCAAATACTGAAAAGTCATCCATGAATACCTCCATACACTGCTCTATCAACTCACCAAATATACTTACCATGCATCTCTGAAAAGTACCGGGTGCGTTGCATAGTCCAAAAGGCATCCGTCTGTAGGCAAAAGTGCCAAAGGGGCAAGTGAATGTAGTCTTCTCCTGGTCCTCTGGATTATGCAAATCTGAAAGTAGCCTGAATAATCATCTAAAAAATAATAATGTGACTTCCCTGCCAGTCTTTCAAGCATCTGATCAATAAAGGGTAAAGGGAAGTGATCTTTCCTGGTAACCTTGTTGAGCTTTCTGTAGTCAATGCAGACTCTCCATGAATTCTTAACTCTGGTGGGTACTAATTCATTGCTTTCATCTGCCACCACTGTCACCCCGGATTTCTTGGGCACCACGTGTATAGGGCTAACCCACTGACTGTCAAAATAGGGTAAATAATACCTGCCTGAAGAAGTCGAGTCACCTCTTTCTTTACAACATCCAAAATGAGTGGGTTGAGTCTTCTTTGTGGCTGCCTCACGGGTTTTACATTTTCTTCCAAGAATATCCTGTGCATACATATAGCTGGGCTAATACCTGATAAATCTGATAAAGTCCACCCAATTGCCTTCTTGTAATGCCTCAGGACTTGCAATAATTTCTCCTCCTGCTCTGATCCCAAATGCTGTGCAATAATAACTGGAAAATTCTGCTCCTCTCCTAAGTACACATACTTCAGATGGTCTGGGAGTGGCTTAAGCTCAATCTGTCCCTCCTCAGTAGGTATGAGTGATCCCTGGGGCTCTGTGCAATCCCCTACACTACCATACCTATGCTCTGAGTCCTCTGAATCCTCAATAAAAATGGGTGATCCCTGGGGCTTGTGCAATCCCCTACACATAGAATATCCTCACCAACTGAATGTGAATCCGAAACAAACTCTGAATTATCCTCAGCCTCCTCTGCAGAAATAACTCCTCCAGAAAAATCATGTGTAACTCTCTCAGCCTCTAAATCTGTAGCAACCAATCCATCCAAGATGTCAATACTCATAATAGAATAATCCTCTCTAGGGTGCTTCATAGCATCAAAAATGCTAAACTGAACTACCGTATCTCCAATCTCCATCGAAAGCGTACCAGCAAAAACATCTATCTTCGTTCTAGCAGTCTTCAGAAATGGTCTTCCCAAAATGAGTGGAGAACGGTGTGCAAGGTAATCTCCCTCCATATCCAAAATATAAAAATCTGCAGGAAATATCAGCTCCTTTACCTTTACCAAAACATCTTCAATCATACCAGCTGGGTGGGTCTGACTCCGGTCTGCTAGCTGTATAACCATGCTAGTAGGCTCCAAAGGGCCTATACCAAGCATCTGGAATACTGACCTGGGCATCACATTTATGGAGGCTCCTAAATCCAACATAGCATCATGAAACATGGTCCTCCCTATCTCACAAGATACAGTAAATACCCCTGGGTCTTCACACTTCTGAGGAATGGAGTGGATCAGTGCTGAAACATTCTTCCCCAAGCTGACTAGCTCATTTTCCTTAAGCTTCTTTTTGTGAACACACAAATCTTTCAAGAACTTAGCATACTTAGGAATCTGTTTAATCATAGTCAACAATGGCACATTGATCTCTACCTTACTGAACATCTTCACTAGCTCATTATACTCCTTAGCTTTCTCCTCCTCCACTTGCTTCTTAGCTTGAGTTTTCCGATGAGGGAAAGGTAAGGGAATAGGAATTTCATCTTCTTGAGCCGAAATTTGAAGAGCTGGATTTGGGGCTGACTTTTCCACTGAAGTACCTGATGTGATGTTGGTCTCGCCACTATTTTTTCCACCATTCTCTCCCAAATTCACAGGTTCACTTGGTGAAGGGGTTGAGCTCGGTCTAGGGATGGAAGTAATTGAGTTTGAAGAGTTTCCATGGCTGTTTGGAGCTGGAATTGAAGATGTTGTCCCATGTTCAGAAAATTCTGCTCTTGGACCCTTTTTAGTTGAAGTCACCTTCCCACTCCTCAAAGTAATAGCGCTAACATTTCCCTTTGGGTTTGGAATAGATTGAGAAGGTAGTTAGCTTGATTCTTGAGCTTGTCCTTGATTCATCCCACTAGCCAATTGTCCGATTTGCCTTTCGAGGTTTTGTATTGCTGGATCATTCCTTCGTTGTTGTAGAAGTTGTTGAAACATCTCCTCTATTCTTTGTTGTTGTGCATTTCCTCCACTAGACCCTTCATAGCCCCCTTGATTAGCATATGGTTTTGATTGACCTTGAAAAATAGGAGTCGGTTGTTGAAATTGTTGCCCTTGCTGAGATCCTTGAAAATAGGGCTGTTGGGGTTGATAAGATAGCTAGAATTGTTGTTGATATGGATGATAATTTGGCTGGAATGTTGGGGAAATTTGTTGAGAATTATAACCTTGAAAACTCTGATTTTGAAATGGAACTTGTTGTGGTGAGGGCTGAAATTGATTGGGCTGAAATCCTTGATTTTGGGGCTGAAAACTTTGATTCCAAGACTGGATATTTTGCTGCAATTGTTGAACTTGCTGCTGTAAAAGTTGATATTGCTGTGGATAATTCAGATTCCCTTG
Organism: Boesenbergia rotunda; assembly: GCA_024364735.1. Taxonomy (NCBI): domain Eukaryota; kingdom Viridiplantae; phylum Streptophyta; class Magnoliopsida; order Zingiberales; family Zingiberaceae; genus Boesenbergia; species Boesenbergia rotunda. Next base: position 205,907 of record JAGFNQ010004853.1, read on the forward strand.
AAAACCTTGTTGAATCCCTTGAAATGGCTGCTAAAATGGTTGTTGGAAGTGCTGATTTGGGGGCTGAATTTGCTGATTTAGCTGCTGTGATTGCGGTTGTAGTGGCTGTGCTTGCTGGAAAGTTTGTTGGGGTTGCTGAAATTGTTGTTGTGGTGGGCCTTGTTGGTAAAAAGAATTTTCATACCTCAGATTTTGGATTATCCCTCCAACCAGGATTATAAGTAGAGGAGTAAGGGTTGTTTCTAGCTTGAAATTGTCGCCTAACCAATGCTGCTAGTGACTCATCTTGTTGGAGGTTGGGACATGAATCTGAATTGTGTTCTTGGCTAGCGCAAATGCCATACACTCATCACTTGGCTTGATTATGGAGGTACTGAAGGAGTTGAATTTTGACTTGCAATATTGAGACTCATTTGCTTAACCGCTGATATGAGCTCTACCAATGCATTCTTAATCTCCTTCTGATCATTAGAAACCACCTGAACTTCATTAACCCCTCTAGTAGATAATGCTCTGCTTCCAAACTGCTGAGAATTTTCTGCCATGTTCGAAATAAGCTCCCTAGCTTGATTTGGTATTTTGTTGACTAATGCCCCTCCAGCTGCAGCATCAATCATAATCCTATCCATCTGTAATAATCCCTCATAAAAGTACTGGATGAGGAGCTGCTCACTAATCTGATGCTGGGGGCAACTGGAGCAAAGCTTGTTGAATCTCTCCCAGTAGTCATAGAGTGTCTCCCCCACCACTTGCTGAATGCCACAAATACTTTTCCTGATGATTGTAGTTCTGGAGGCTGGGAAATATTTTTCAAGAAATGCCTTCTTCATGGAAATCCAGCTAGACACGTGCCCAGTAAGTAGATAGTAAAACCAGTCCTTAGCTGCTCCAGTTAAAGAAAAGGGAAAAGCTCTCAGCTTAATATCTTCTTCTGAAATACCCTGAGGCTTCATAGTGGAGCATACAACATGAAACTCATGCAGGTGTCTATTCGGATCTTCTCCAGATAATCCTTGAAACTTTGGCAACAAATGCATGAGTCCAGATCTGAGCTCAAAATCACCAGCCAGCTCTGGATAAGCAATGTTGGAGTACTGAAAAGTGTCATCTGGTGCCGCAAGTTCTTTCATGGTCTTCTGGTGGTCTGCTGGAGTACTAAATAAGCTGAAATCGACTGAGTAGGAATAATGCCAAATCCCTCTGAAACACTGAGCTGGCTCCTCCTAGCTCTGAAAGTCCTCTCAATCTCAAGGTCAAAATCCTCAAGATCACCACCTGTAGACCTGGTCATAAAATCAAAAACAAATCGCAATACAAGTATATAGAAAGATGAAACAAATAAAATCAGATCATAAGATATAGCAGTAAGTGTAAAAATGGATCAAGAAAAATATGAAATGAGCGCACAAGCAAAAAAATCAAACAACTCAACTAGTATGTTCCTCGGCAACGGTGTCAAAAATTTGACGGACCCAAAAGAGCTGTCACGAATGTTGGTCTCAAATTTAGATATTTATAAGCTGGAAACTCTTTTTGCAATCAAAGAATAAAAGCGTAGTAAAGGGACCACAGGTCGTATTTTTCCTAGGGCTAGTTGAGATTGTTGATTCGAGCTTGAGCTTACGTGTCGTTAATATTTTGGTTGGGTTTCAAATAAAATCTGGGTTTGGGTTGCAATCAGAAATGAAACGCAATGGAATGGAAGAAACTTAACTAAATGCACTAATAAAATAAATGCAACTAATGAACTCAACTATTGAGAAATTAATCAACCAATGTAAAGTAGCCAAATTTTTTTTTGAAATCAAAACGAACTCACCCGCAAGTGTTATTACAAACTATATTAAACTCAGGGAGTTAACACTCAGGTCCGAAGCTTAACTTGATTCCAAAGTAACAATGAAAACTTGATACGCAATGTGAGACAACCTAGATGTCGAAAAATGGATACTACATGCAGAAATTGTAATCTGACAACTCAGAATTGAACTAATCACATCACTTGGAAGTTGGAGCTATTAAATGAAGTGCTATGCATGAATGAAGAAAGAAATTCAGAAATAAATGCAACTATTTATTGATTTAAACTAAGGATGTAATTTAAAGAAATGAGCTGAATGTAGAATTGAAATGCATGGATTCAAACAACTTGATACCAAGAAGAGGAAACTCTTGTGCCAAAAGATGAAACTAAATGCAACGATTTTAAACTGATGTGAAGTAACAAATTAAATGCAAACTTCAAAAACAAATAATGCAACCAAGTGAATTTAAATCAAAATTTCAGTTCTTAACCCTATATGCAGTGAAAAATTGAAAGCAAATATGAAAGTGAAGATTTTGATAAATCGAATGCAGTGATACAGTAACAAAGTGAATGTTGAAGCTAGCAAATGCAAACTAAACTTAAGTCACCAACTGAAATTCAGGAATGCTTAAGAAAAGCTAATGGTTACTTGGCACAGTTTCAGATTTGATGACTGAGCATGCTGAAATAAAATGGTTTGTAAGCTGAAATCAAATGCGAAGGTGGATACAAAGTGCTATGAAAATGGAGCAAGTTACAATGGAAATTCAGAAATGAACTGAGACTTGCTGAAAACAAAATTCAGAAATCCAAACAAGGACTGATACGCAACAGTTTGAGCAGAGAACAGAAATTCAGATTGGATACTAAGTTCAGAATTGAATCAATGCGGAATAAACTGATCTAATTGCAATCATTCCTTACACAAACAACTCAGCTAACTAGAATACAGAATCGGGAATCTACCAACTGCAAGAAATGATACAATTAAACTGATGTAGAATTCAGAAACTACAACAGATACACAAGATAAGGAACTGATACGCAGCTACAAAATTGATACGCAAGCTCTAAATCATGAAGTAAACTCGAATTGAAATCAATTGTTCACTAGACAGTCTTCCTAGTTAACTGCTTGTAGAATTTAACCCTAATTAAGGCAAAAACAATTCAGAAAAAGAAATTACAGTAGTTGATACGAAAAACAGAATTGAAATGGCAGCTGAAACTAAAATTACAGCTAGAGAAAACAAGAATGCATTAAAAAACTAAGCCTCGATCATTCCCTCGTCTCAAAACCTCCTTGCCGTCACACAAGAGCAGGCTAAGAACCCCTTCAGCTCCGCAAATCAATAGGAATATGGCTTCAATGTCGAATCTGCTCTGCACGCAGCTGGAAAATCCAATCCGATCTCTTTGATCTGGTGATAAAAGAATGCGATGAAGATTGGGTGATGATCAGAGTGCTCCAGAGACCCTCCAGATAGCTCTGATTGAAGAGATTGGTGCACAATCACGATCAAATTAATCAGATCACAGCAACTGACGAAACCCTCAATCAACCCCTATTCTGATGCAAATCCGAGCAAGAATTTCTATTGAAGCTTCTTCTAATGATTCAGATCTTGCTCCAAGGTCTATTTCGAGGTGGCCACGCCTTCAGATGGAAGAATAGCAAAAGAAATGAAGAAACAACGAGGAAAAATGAAGAACTAAGCTGCCTGGCGAAGACGCGACCGAGAGATCGGGAGCTGATTACAGTTTAAGTAGTTTAAACAGTGGACGACTCAGATTAACCCCACTCCATCCAACGGTTGATCCTTATCCGATCTAAACCAAAACACTCAGATGTTGATCAAGGGTCAAGATCTATCTCTCAGTGGCTCGGATCTTCCAAATTTGTAACGGATGGCTCAGATCAAGTTAATCTTTGAATGAATGGTCTAGATCTCTCTGATCGTGATCCAATGGCTAGATGATCTCCGATTGGCCTGAAACCTTCATATCTAGATCTGATCGCTCGATTAGACTTAATCCCAGCTTGGATTGATCAGAAGTTCTCAGATGGCCTAGATCTAACTATTTTTACATCGGACGGTCCATATTAATCGACGCTTGATCACTTGATCCAGTCCACTTTTGACTCAACATTTGAACCAACATGACCTAGGTCTATGATCCTTCCAAGCCTACAAAAATAGATCAATAATTTAGTGACAAAACAATTCAAATATATCAAAATTTGTAATTAGGTCCAAAATGAATGTAAATCCTAGAACCTAGGGTAAATCCACAATTATGCAAGTAAAATATGGGTCAAATACGGATTTTAGGATATGAAATGATCAATAAAATGATACTTATCAAGGCCCAACTGCAGCAACAACAGAGTGACCATGCAGCCCAACTGTCCTAGGCGGGAGAGGAGTCCAAGGCTAAGTTCCTAGAACCGAAGGAGTATGCCGAGATTTTAACCGGAGGAGTTCCTCAAACAGGGCTTCCAGGGTGCTATCAGCCAGTTGAAAAAGGATCAACTACTGAAACCAGGAGCAGGTTTGAGTGCTATAACTGTCCAGCGGGTTTGGGACGAGCTTACCCCTGAAGAACAGGATCTATATAAACATTCCTAACCTGGGCCCAGGCTCCCTGGCCACTCCTTGCCCTCTGCCTCTTCTTCTTCATTTAAAATTTTTCCTTGTAGGATAAATATGTAGTTGTTTCAATTTTGAAAGCAACCTTGGACTTCTTCTTTAAGTGATTTCCTGCCCCTCTTAAAATGTTTTGCCTCTGGCCAGTGCCTCACATCCAAGTGAGAGCCAAAGTTTCTCTCTTCCTTAAGCACCTAGGGGTAAACACCCGTATCTTAAAAGTCAAGGGTTCCACAGGGACAACAGGGCTTTGCGGCTCTTGCCCGGGCAAGTGCATCTTTGAGGTTAAACCTACTCATCGAGAAGCAGTAGGGTTTTGCAGTTGTTGGCCGGGCATGCGATACACCAAGGCCAAGCCTACCCACCAAGATGCAGTAGGATTTTACAGCTCTTGGCCGGACATGTGCAGCATCGAGGCCAAGCCTTCTCACTGAGAGGCAGTAGGGTTTTGCAGCTCTTGGTCAGGCATGTGCAGCATGAGGCCAAGCCTACTCACTGAGAGGCAGTAGGGTTTTACAGCTCTTGGTCGGGCATGTGCAGCTTCGAGGCCAAGCCTACTCACCGAGAGGCAGTAGGGTTTTTCAGCTCTTGGCCGGGCATGTGCAACACCAAGGCCAAGCCTACTCACCGAGAGACAGAAGGGTTTTCAGCTCTTGATTATGCATGTGTAGCACCGAGGCAAAGTCTACTCACCGAGAGGTACTAGGGTTTTGCAGCTCTTGGTCGGGCATGCGCAGCACCGAGGCCAAGCCTACTCACCGAGAGGTAGTAGGGATTTTCAGCTCTTGGCCGAGAATGTGCAGCAACGAGGCCATGCCTACTCACCGAGAGGCAGTAGGGTTTTGAAGCTCTTGGCCGGACATGTGCAACACTAAGGCCAAGCCTACTCACCGAGAGGCAGTATGGTTTTGTAGCTCTTGGCCGACCATGTGCAGCACCGAGGCCAAGCCTACTCACCGAGAGGCAGTATGGTTTTGTAGCTCTTGGCCGGCCATGTGCAGCACCGAGGCCAAGCCTACTCACCGAGAGGTAGTAGGGTTTTTGCAGCTCTTGGTCGGCTATGTGCAGCACCGAGGCCAAGCCTACTCACCGAAAGACAGTAGGGTTTTACAGCTCTTGCCTGGGCATGTGCAGCTCCGAGGCCAAGCCTACTCACCGAGAGGCAGCAGGGTTTACAGCTTTTGCCTGGGCATGTGCAACACCGAGACCAAGCCTACTCTCCGAGAGGTAGTAGGGTTTTGCAGCTCTTGGTCGGACATGTGCAGCTTTGAGGCCAAGCCAACTCACCGAGAGGCAGTAGGGTTTTGCAGCTCTTGGTCGGGCATGTGCTGCAACGAGGCCAAGCCTACTCACCGAGAGGCAGTAGGATTTTGCAGCTCTTGGCCGGGCATGTGCAGCACCGAGACCAAGCCTACTCACCGAGAGATAGTAGGGTTTCACAGAGTTGAGATTCAGCGCTCTTCGCATAATATTCCATTTACGCATTTTATTTATTAAACTGCAAGGCAGTGAAAATAAAGAATACATTAGGCTAACAAACAACACAATACCTCATCGAGTACGATAAGGACGGAGATAGTTGGCGTGCCATGGCCTTTCTAGCCTCTTGCCTTTATTGTCTTCTAGATAATAGCTACCCTCGGTGAGCTTTTATACGATAACATATGGTCCATCCCACTGCGGCTCCAGCTTCCCAGGGTTGACGACCGGTTTGATCCTTTTCCAAACTCTGTCACCAACCTCAAAGCTATAGGCGATCACCCGGCGATTATAGGCTTGCTGCATCCTTATTCGATATGCTTCTAGCTGAGCCGTGACTTTGTCCCACACCTCCGAGATGAGGTCTAAGTCAATCAGCCGCTCTTGATCGTTGGCCTCCTTGAGATAATATTGTCGTTGGGCAGACTCCTCACCTACGGGTACGCTACTAAGGTGAAGGCCTGCAGAATGCCCAACCCTTCGCACCATTCTTTCAACTTGTGTCCGAGAATTGTCTTCCATTGTCCGACACCAGCTTGTGGGGGATGTCGTATCGGTAGACAATGTCCCTTCATAGGACTTTCATAACCACAGCCTCCGTGATGTTCGCCAGGGGTTCAGCCCCACTTGGAAAAGTAATCAATGAGAACCAGTAGAAATTTCCTCTGCTGTGGCCCAATGGGGAAGGGGTCCACAATGTCCATCCCCCATTGATCGAAAGGGTAGGACACTGTGGAGACTCGCAAGGGTTCCGTCGGGCGGTGAGTCACATGTTGATGTCTTTGACAGGCTTCACACCCAGCCACAAACTTGAGAGCGTCGGCCTGTAGGGTAGGCCAAAAGTACCCTGCCAAAATGATCTTCCTGGACAGGGATTTTCCGCCGATGTGACTCCCACAGATACCTTCATGTATCTCCCTCATCACGTAGTCAGCCTCCTCCGACCCGATGCATTTGAGGAGAGGCCGCGCAAAGACACTTCTGTACAGTTGATCGTCAACCAGTGTGAATCTGGCCGCCCGACGGCAGAATAGTGATAAGTACCATTTTATTGATTATTTTAATTACTAAAATCCATGTTTGACCCATGTTTTACTTGTTTAATTATGATTTTACCCTAGGTTTTAGGATTTCCTCTTATTTTGGACTTAATTGCAAAATTGCACATTTTTGGATTATTTGGCCACTAATTTTCTGATATATTTTTGTAGGCATGAAAGGATCCTGGACCTAGGGCATACTGGGTCAAACTTGAGTCGGAAGTGGAACCGGGTCGAATTATCATGTTTTGGATTAATCCGGGCCATCCGATTCAAAAGCGACTAGATTTGAGCCATCCGGGGTCATCTGAAGCAAACCGAGCTAGGATTATGGTTGATCAAGCATTCTGATCAAGATCTGAAAGTTTCATCCCAATCAGAGCTCAATCAACCGTTGGATCAAGCTTGGAGGGCTCTAGATCGTCCATTCAAAGACTAAGTCGATCTGGACCATCCGTTGCACATTTGGAGGATCCGAGCTATCACAAGGCAGATCCTGACCCCAGATCATCATCATCAAAGTTTGGCTCCAATCAGAGCAAGATCTGCCGTTGGATCTCCTCCGATCAATCTGAGCCGTCCATTGGTTATTACTTAAGGAAAAATCATGCAGCTTCTTCCTCCATCCCGTCTTCGCCGCAACAGTCGAGTTCTTCATTTTCTTCATCGTTTTCTTCCATTTTTCATCCAATCGAAGGCGCGGTCACTCAATCCATCATCAGAGCCTAGGTCAGTGAAGAGAATCTCAGTGAAGTTTCAGATTTGATTTTTGCTCAAAAGTGAAGCTGCGTGAGGTTTCAGCCGTTTCACTACCCGAATTCAGCGAGCTCAGCTGTGCTCCATTTCCACTACATCCGAGCTGACCAGAGGGGTTCCCTGGAAAGTCTCGGTCATTCCCAAATCCAATTCGCAAGTCACAACAGCTAGTTTGAAGAATTCGGAAGCAATTTCAGCTTGAGCAGGGATTTATCTGATTCGGTAGCAGAGATAGCTCCTCACTGATTTGTTGAGCTTGCGGGTCCGAAGTTCACTCTTGATTGACGACCAAGGAGTTCTTGAGATGAGGAGGGGTTGAGGAGTAGCTTAGGTCCTTAATTTCCAAGTTTTGTAGCTGTAATTGGATTACTGCACTGTTCTGTTTCTGCAATTTTAGTTTCCAGCAACTTAGCTCTATGTTCTGAATTGTTTAGCTTAATTAGGATTTTAATCTTCAATGTCAGTAAGTTAGGAACTTGTTTAGTGATCAACTTAGTTAAATTTCAGTTCATTTTAGCTTAATTTCTTGCGTGCCAACCACAAAGCTTGCGTGCCAATTGATTTCTGCAATTTCCTCTCAGTTCTGAGTTTGTCTCAGATTTCTTGTTTTCTGAGTTGTTTCCGAGTTCTTAGTTGTCAATCTTTGCTTTAGCATTAGATAGATAGTGTGTTTAGTTAAAATAGCACTTAATTGTAGTTTTTCATAATCCAAAGTTAGATTGCGTGCCAACTTCATTTCTGAAATTTCTTTTAGTTTCTGATTTGTATCAGAGTTTGGTTTTCTACATCGTTTCCTTATTTTACAGTGGTTAATTCCTACCTTCGAGTCCAATATATGCTTGCTTAGTTAACATAGAATTTGGTTTCGATTTCCTGCAAATGCAGTCCATGTTTTCAGTTTAGCTAGCATCACATTTCTGAAATTCTGTCTCATTACTGCATTTTCTTCCATTTCTGCATTCTTTTCTTTGGTTCGGGGTGTGTCTAAAGTGAGCTGATTGTGTCTGGTTTGCTGATTCATTCCTGCCAAGTTCTTAATTGCAAGTTTGTTCTTCAATTTGCATCCAGTCAGCTTTATTTCTGAACTGCTAGAATGTATGTTTTAGGCACAAAAACTCAGTTTTGGCACAAGAATTGCCCCTTACGTGCCAAGCTGTTTGGGTGATGTGTTGCATCAAGTTTTGACTTATCTTTTGGTGTAGAATAGTTTTAAAATCAATTTATATCACCCCTTTAGTATTTCTGAATTTTCTTGGCAGTGATTGGCTACCAAAACTTGTAGCTAAATTGAATTGAAGTTGGTACTTGTTCAAATTCTTAATTTCGCATGCATTGATTTGTTGCAAGCTTGTTTGTTTCCGAAAACTCCTATCACTGCCTTTACTTCATTGCATAGCAGTTCTTTTGTTTGTTGAAATCAGAAATCAGTTCCTAAAAAATTGGTGAGTGCTTGATTAAGTTTTCATTGGTTGAATTAGCACTTGCCATCAATTGTTTGGTTATTAGTTGAGTTTAATTCTTTCCATCACATCTTCACTTTTATTTAAAACCAACCCCAATTCTTTATTCGAAACCCAAAACATAAACGACACATAAACCAAGCGCGAATCAAATTATATCAACTAGTCCCCGAGAAAAATACGACCTGTGGCCCCTTTACTACGCTTTTTATTCTTTGATTGCAAAAAGGGTTTCCAGCTTTCATTCACATTTAAATTTGAGGCCCACATTCGTGACCCATAGATTGGGCTTATCAAATAGCCGGCTTTCTCGGTCCCTGCCTGGAATGGTCCCATTACGCAGGAATGCTACATAGGGATCCCTCCAGTCGGTCCGGCTGCCGACCCCGACTTCCTCTTCGATTTGCGCTACCGTCCCCTCCGTGTCACTAGGTTCATTTAGCTGCTAGGTGGATATGGAGTGTGGCTAGCTCATCGTCCTGAACATTATCTGTCCTGGAGATCTTCTGCAGGATATCCTCCATGAAGGAGGCCTTCAACTGTTTGTAAAGGGCTACATATTTCTACAAGCGTTCACACCTGACTTCAAAATTGCCCTTTATCTGCTGCGCTACCAACTGGGAATCCGAATACACAGTGACCCGACTGGCGCCCATGTGCTTAGCTGCTTGCAGGCCTGCTAGGATCGCTTCGTACTCGACTTCATTGTTGATAGCTTTGAAATTAAGCCGGATGGAAAAATGTAATGTGTCTCCCCGAGGGGAAACCATTAACATTCCAACCCCGCTATGCTAGCTATTAGAGGGCCCATCCACATAGATTTTCCACATTCCTTCGGTCTCAACTTCTGGGATGGTCTCCAGCATGAAGTCTGAGAGGGCTTGTGCCTTGATAGCGGGGCGAGCCTGATATTCGATGTCGTACTCACTTAACTCCATTATCCATTTGATTAGCCTACCCGAGGCTTTGGGATTAGTGAGGACTCGTACGAGCAGACTGTTGGTGAGGACCACAATGGGATGTGCTAAGAAATACGACCTTAACCTCCGGGCCATTAAGACCAGGGCATAGGCCAATTTCTCTATCGTGGTGTATCATGTTTCAGCGTCTTTTAGAAGATGTTTGAAGAAATATATAGGATATTGCACCCGGTCTTGTTCTCGAACGAGTGCCGAGCCTACCGCTTGTTCTACGGTTGACAAGTAGACAAACAAGGTCTCCCCTTCCACCGGTTTGTAGAGAATGGGGAGAGCAGCGAGATAAGTCTTCAAATCTGCAAAGGCTTTCTCACACTGATCGTCCCACTCAAACTTGGCTGTCTTTCTCAAAATCTTGAAGAATGGAAGGGTCTTATCAGCGGATTTGGAGATGAACCTGTTGGATCTTGTACGGTTGCTAGAGGGGAGTGAATAACAAATCTTCGGAGTTTGGTATCCACCCCTAAGGGTGGCTAATCCAAGAATCCATCGGTGGATCACTCCCCGGATAACCTTCGGCTAGCCCTTGTCGCTCCTTGTGGGTGGAGAAACCTCGCCATAACACCTTGACAAGACCTTAGCACCAAGACTACTATTTTGCCTTTAACCAAGACAAAATTCATCAAGAGTTTCAGCCACCACGAAGTCCTCTTTAAATAGAACTAAGTCTGAAACTCTCGCCACCAGTCGACTGCTCGACTGGTGCCACTGAAAATCGACCGTTACAACCCCAACGTTCAAATTTTCAGTCAACTCACCAGCCGCTACCAGTCGACTGCTCCCAGGGCAGTCAATTGGTCTAAAGTTGACTGCCTTCTGTGAGTTTTATCAGTCGACTGCCCCAAGGGGGGTCGACTGCCACACTTACTCACCTAGGATTTTCCTTCCCGAGTACACTTCTCTCAGCACTCAAACCCTAGGATTTCTCGAGTACAATCACACAGCACTTGTACCCTCACGACTCGACTGACTCCTCATCAGCAGCCTCGACTATTGCCTTCACACCCTCTTCATCTTCGGCTCCCATCCCTCGGATCCACGCAAGCCTCCAGCTTACCTCAATGCCATCCTTCACTCATGCCTCGAAGTCCGTGCCCCTCAGCTCATCACCCCTTCTCTCCAAGGTCCCTTGGGTGCACACAACCTCCAACATGTCTCCATGCCACCCTTCACCGTACCGAGGCCGTCTAGCCAAGTCAATAAGTGTAAACCTGCACAACCTGTACACTCAACATACACATATTAGAACACAAGGGAAACCTAACTTAAACCCTTTGCCCAAACATCAAAACACTTGGTCACTCTGGACCACAGATTGCCTCAACAAACTCCCCATTTTTGATGTTTGACAATCGAAAACAAATAGTAGTCAATAGCCATAACAATGCATATGCAATACAAAAATGGATCCTATCCCAAGACATCCCACACCTAACCCTCCAAGTTAGGACTTTTTCACACCTAACTTCCCAAGTTAGGAATTTCCACACCTAACTTTCCAAGTTAGGAATTTCCACACCTAACCCTCCAAGTTTGGAATTTTCTACACTTAACCCTCCAAGTTAGGATTTTTCACACACCTAACTTCCCAAGTTAGGACTTTTCATCAAAACGGGCTTTTTAAAGCTTCTCCAAAGCTCCCCCTACATTGGACTTACAAAAGCTTTTTAAGAACCTCTCCAAGGTTCCCCTTACGTAAAAAATGGAGCAACCATGCTCCCCATGCTCCCCCTTAATCTTAGCTCCCCCTAAACCTAGGGTTTCCCGCAAAGGCGTGTTTGGTTTCCCAAATTAAACCCAACACTTTTCCCCCTTTGCCTAACATCAAAAAGAACCTAACAATATCCTAATTATTGGATCTTTTAATTCCCAATGATCCTAAACACAGTGTAATAGCCCCCCATACACTTGTTTTCCATCATTTGGACACAACCAAGCTGCTGGATACCTGATCCAGCTTTGATAAGTCGACTGCCCCCAGGGCAGTCGACTGATACTATGAATATCAGATTTTTAGCATTTTTGACTCTAAATTCAGAAATACATAACTAATTCCACAAATCTTCAAAAATTCCCAAATTTTGTGGAGAAGTTTGTGGTATCCATACCTACTTGGGAAAAATACATTCCACCATGTATCTATCACCATTCCCAAGTTTGACACAAAACCCAAAATTTTCCTATGAAAATTAAGGCAAACAAGGAGACAACCTCCCCCTTAACCTATGCCTTCTTCTAATTGTCAATTTACCAAGGTCAAGTTCTACCCAACTTGACCTCATAACACCGGTTAAGTTCTATCCAACTTAACTTCCAAGTTCTTTCCCCCTTGGACACAATTAAGGATTGTCCCAAGCAACCTTATCCCTAGTGCCAACAAGAACTCAACAAAACCTTAACCAATTTAAGAGTTTGCAAGCACATTTGCTAGGATATACCATATCCTAGAAAAATATGATTTCATGAAAACCATAAATGTTCTTGACTTTTGGTACATCCTTTATTTTCCTCAAAAGTTTTGTATTTTGTATCAACTTTCAAATCTATTTATGAACCTTATTTTTGTTAGTGATATGAGAAAAGTGTCCTAAGGCAATCGCCTTATGATTGTAATCATTTATTTTAATAAATGAATATTCACTATTTGAGTATACATGTTTATGTATTTGATTGAGATCTTAAACTCATTTACTGAATGCTCGCAATATAATTCACAGCATGAGAGAATTTGTGACGAATTCACAACTAGTGATTATCTCTACATGTGCAATTGTGAAGTATTGAAATTGTCCCTAGTCGATGAATTGATAAATACGAACACTATCAATTCTGTTGAGACTAGCATGAGTTATTCTCTAATCAGCTGATTCTCACTGGCTGGTGACATTGGGATGTCCGGAGATAAACATGAATGTTAGTAAAGGGAACTAGTTCATTGGAGTGACTGGCTGTAAAACTTCATATGGTAGTCTACATATAGATATGTCAATGAAGTTCTTACTGCAGCTTAAGTGCGATGTTCCTTTGACTTGCGGTGTTCAAGTCATCTTGGTCATGGAGACTTATACTTTGACATCTTAAGCAAGCATCTCCAAGGAGGTGTGGACCCAGGATGATTGGGTATAAGCCGAAGTGCCCGAAGATGTTTGAACAGCCTACAAAGGATTCACCACTCCTTGCGAGGAGATGTATACCCGAGGCATATCGTCGGATTGTTACTCGAAGCCTCTGGCCAGAGCATGACATGTTCAGAGTATGAATCTCTTAAATACATGAGAGTAATTAGAATCCGTAGGACGAGAAAACATTACTTGGGCTAGGTGTGACGTAGTCAGCCTAGTGGGGACTGACACACTTAGACTATGTCCTGAACCAAGTGGGTATAAGATGGTGAAGGGAATGGGGCACGATTCATTATAGCTGCTGAAAGGTTTCAAAATTGTTTCTGAGGTCAACCGTTGATCTTTCGATTAATTGGGGATCATGATGTACTACTAGGTGCCACTGATGATCGTTCTATAATTGGTTTATTATAGACGACAAACATAAATCGAAAGCCTATTTAGTCACACGAACTACGAGTAATCTAAGGGATTTAAAATGAGTTGAAAATTAGATTTTCCAATCATGAGTGATTAGGTTTGGTTGAGCCAAACGATAAGTCGAATATGAATTTTTCAGAGACGCATTGGAAGCGTAAAATGGCTAAGTCTTTTGAAGACTTAATAGATGAATTAAATGAGTTTAATTCATTGAGGCGTGGCTTGGATAGGCCGGCCAAAGAGGGTCCCCACCCTCTTTGCTTGGCCGGCCACAACAAAGGGAGGGAACCAAATTGTTTGGTTCAATTTATAAAATAAATCAAGTGTGGTTTGTTTTATAAAATTATGGATGATATAAATTTTTTATATAAACCAAGGTTTGGTTTATTTTTCATGGAAATTAAAATGAACCATGGATTGATTTATTTTATTTTATAAAATCAATCATGGATTGATTTACCATGATAAAGAAATTTATATAAAGAAATTTATTTTTCATGAAAATTAAAATGAGCCATGGATTGGTTTATTTTATTTTATAAAATCAATCATGGATTGATTAACCATGATAAAGAAATTTATATAAAAAAATTTATATAATGAAATTTATTTTTTCATGGAAATTAAAATGAACCATGGATTGGTTTATTTTATTTTATAAAATCAATCATGGATTGATTTACCATGATAAAGAAATTTATATAAAGAAATTTATATGATAAATTTCTTATGAAAATTTATTCCATAAGAAAAAAGAGACTTGGTTGATTTTATCATGAATTAAAATATGATTTTAACCATGATATAAAATCAAGACTTGGCATGATAGAATAATTCATAGAAAATTTATATGATAAATTTCTTATGAAAATTTATTCCATAAGAAAAAGGAGACTTGGCGGTTAAGAGACCATTATATAAAGGACCCAAGGCAAGGCTTGGAAATCAATCAAAGTATTCTTGCTTGGACTCTCTCCCTCTCCTCCCTTCTTCCTCTTGGCCGGCCACAACCCTCTCCTCCCTTCTTCTTGCCGTGAGCACAAGGAGAAGCACCGAGGCGACGAAGTTCTTCCGTTGGGACGATCTTCCTCTCCGGCCATCATCACCTTGGGATTGGGCGCAAGTCATCTTCTTCCTTCTCGCTGGAATTGTGATTCCGGCCAACCTTGGTGGTGAGTTTTTTCCGATGTGATTACTTCTCTCTTGGTTTTTCTTGTCGCGTTCTCGGAGAATCTAGTAGTTCTCGAGAACACGAAACTCGTGGCTTTGCGAAGTCATCCCGAAGATACTCGGCGTGGACGTGAATAGAGGCGGAGCTTCCAAGGGACGCTTACGGTTGGATCTCGTCCCTTCCTTCTAGTTACGCCAGGTAACAAGTAAATTAGTTTACCTTTCTGCAAAATTTTAAATATATGATCATCTCTACACAAGATAAGGTTGCATGCTTAGATGTGTGGTTAAATAATTTGAGAAATTATTTATGCTAAACCTTTCGCTGCACGTAATTAATTTTAAAATTACGAACCCGCATCCATGTCAACATGCACCCGGTCCTAACAATTTTTGCCAAAACCATCCATCTTGATTTTACACATATAATGGTCCTTAACTCTTCCTTTTTATGTATCCATAATATGATGAAAGTCTCCCCCTTTTTATATCTAAATCCTAGATACATATGGGAAACTCATCAATCTTTTCATTCATCAAAAACTTATCATTCAATATCATCCAATGGATCTTAAGCACTCATCAATCCTCCTTAAGTTTCATGATATCCATATAGCCTCATTTCATATAATCACCTTTAAACCATGAGGCAAACCTTTGTTGAAGGAGTATAATCAAGGATCTTAATTTAAAGGTCATATCTTATTATCCAATATCCATTTCTATCTAACTCTAATGGATCAGTCAACTGCCCATGGGGCTGTCGACTGCTAAAACGAACAGAGAGTTTCTAGGGCAGAATTCACTCGGATCAGTCGACTGCCCCCCAGGGCAGTCGACTGATACCTGAATTTCATGTTTTCAGCCTAATTTCAGTAATGCCTAAATAATTCCACAAATCTCCAAAAAATCTAAAATTTCGTGGAGAGATTTGTGGATCCTATATCTACTTGAGAAAAATATGTTTCCAAATAAATGTACTTCAAATCCCAAGATTGGCACGAAACTCAACTGCTCCTAAAATGTATCATTTAAACTTCTCCCAAAAGTTCTAATTTTGGCTTTTCTTTAATGTATCTTCTCATTCTTGATCACAATTCATTTCTGGCACTGTATTATATGGTAAAACTCTATTAAACCTTAATTTCATCAATTATACTCCTATTTTCATCTTTTTCTCCCTAATTTTCCTTTTGATGTGCCAATTCTCTAAGATTAAGACTTACCCAAGTCTTCCAATCCTTTTAGCACATTTCTTAGTCTACCTAGGCTTCCTAGAGAAACCATCCCTTGAGATCCATTTACCATGGACCCCAAAGGCTTCTAGAGCTCCCCCTTGAGCTCTTTGCCCTAGCCACCTCCTTAGGTGACTCAACCCACACTAGACCACACCGGTGTGCCACCGGTAATTCTTGGCCTACAAAATGAACCCTCTTAACCTTAGACACCTTGTCTTTGATTAAGTCATTTTCTTTCCCTTTGGATGACACCCCCTTGCTATCCTTGGACTTCTCCTTCTTGCCATGATCATATGCCTTCCCAACATATTTCCTTTTGTTGGCCTTGGAGACCTTAGACCGGTAGCCCAACCCCGATCTATCATAGTTGGGTTTTAAACTACCCAACACCATATCTAGACCCTTAGACCCAACCTTGAATCTTTCTAGGGTCTTTTCTAATGTATCAAGCCTTGCCCTCAAGGCTTGATTTTCCCTTTCCAAGTTTCTAACCTTAGACTCTATATGTCTACCTTGGACATTCCTAGACCTACCTGTCTTCCTAGGCATGTGTTTCCCCTTCTTGGGGTTAATGCCTTGATCCTTAGGTACAGAAATCTTAGGTCTATCATGATGCATGTTTTTCCTAGGGTTTTGATCTACCTTGTTAATCCTAGTCCTATCATTATATCTAAAGCCATGGTTATGTACAAACAAGCATCTTTCATTTATTCTAGCATGCATGGATGAATAATTTGCACTATTTTTAATATGCATAGAGGAACTAAAATTTGAATTGCATTTTAACTTAGGGTTAGGAATTACCTCCCTTACCCTTAAAGTTTCCCCTTGATATGATCTTTGCTTCTTCCTTTCTTCTTTCTCCCATCTCCTCAAGTGTCCCAATTTCTTTAGCTCTCCTTTTCTTGGACACTTGGTGTGGTAGTGCCCTAGCTCACCACACGTGAATCATCTAATTCTCTTCTTCTTCTCTTGGGCTTCTCCAATCCTACACCTCATGTTAGAATTTAATTTAATTGAGATAGACTTAGAGTGTACCTCCTTTTCTTACCAATTGGATACTTATCCTTATAGTGCCCCTTTTTATTGCATCCAAAGCATGTGATATGGTCCTTCGATTTGGCTTTGGTGGAGGTTGAAACTTCTTCTTGCTGTTGTATGGATGAGGGTCTCTCCTCCCCCTCAATCCTTGAAGATGATGCTTCCTCTTCTTCTCTTGAGGTGGATGCCCTCTCACTCTCTTCTTCCTTTTTCTCCTCTTCGGATGTCGAGCTTCTCTCCCCATCCGATTGCTCCTTTTCCTCTTCTCTTGATGACGTAGAGGATTTCTCACTTGATTGTTCATCCTCTTGGGCTCTTGAGCTCACTTCCTCGGGTTTTTCCACTAATTGACCTCGTGTAGGGTTTTCATGAACTTCTTCTACCTTTTTCCATAGATCATGTGCATTCTTATATACCTCTACACAATTCAACACGTTAGTAGGCAAAATGTTAACTAAAGTTGCAATTACCTTTTCGTTTACCTTGGATTGATTTTGTTGTTCTTGATTCCAATATTTAGGCCTAAGCTTCTTCCCGTGCTTATCCTTTGGAATCTCGAAGGGCTCTTCTAGCGGAATCAGAAGGTCCCACTCCATTCCGAACCATGTCTCTATTCTTGCCTTCCAATATTTGAAATCTTCATGGTCGTAGGGCGGTGGAGTGTAGATGTCATCTCCAAACTTATCTTCCATGTTCTTCCTCTAGCTTTCTATGCTCCTTTGGCGGTTAGTCCAATCAAGAGCGGTCCTTCGCTCTGATACCACTTGTTGGATCTTGTACAGTTGGTAGAGAGGGAGGGCGGTGAATAGCAAATCTTTGGAGTTTGGTATTCACCCCTAAGGGTGACTAATCCAAGAATCCGTCGGTGGATCACTTCCCAGATAACCTCCGGCTAGCCCTTGTCATTCCTTATGGGTGGAGAAACCTCGCCACAACACCTTGACAATACCTGAGCACCAAGACTACTATTTTGCCTTTAACCAAGACAAAATTCGTCAAGAGTTTCAGCCACCACGAAGTCCTCTTTAAATAGAACTAAGTCTGAAACCCTCACACCAGTCGACTGTGTTGGATCGAGAAATGCGAGAGAGGGGGGGGGGTGAATGTCGCAATTCGTTCGGATTTAAAAAGAGCGGGTGCGCAGCGGAAATAAAAGAGAACACAACAACGCAAACACAGCCGGTTTACTTGGTTCGGAGCCTGGGTCGACTCCTACTCCAAGGCCACGGTCGTTGACCGTTTTCTGCGGGCAATTCTATAAGTTCGCAAAAGTTTACACACAAATAATAATAAAAATATTCTCGTAAACTTAAATACAACTCTTGTTACCGACGTCCGGTGAAGATTGAAGTTCTGGAGCAGCGGGACGTCGTCGGCTTGAGTTGGCAGCTTTCTGGAGCGTGTCGTGGAAGCAGAAGAGCGTAGAATTGTCGAAGGAATTGGTTGTTCAAGAATAGGGTCGAGGCCCTCTTTATATAGGGCAGGGGGCGCCCGACATGCTCGGGGCGCCCCCCACGTGGCTCTTGATCCGGCGAGCCCTCTGGTCAAGGCTGATCTCTTCATCTTCGGGATCAGCTTTGACCGGGGCGCTCGACGCGCGCGGGGCGCCCGGTTGACCGGTCAAAGCGTCATCTTCAGGGCTTCGCGAGAGTGAGCTGCAGCAGCCTTCAGTGGCGTGGCACAGTGGGCGCCCGAGACACGCGGGGCGCCCGACATGCGGGGCGCCCGACACACGCGGGGCGCCTCCAATTGCGCTGCTGTCGGGGCGTTTACCTCTCTGCTGACTTTGGGTTGACTCTGGGGCGCCCGACACATCCGGGGCGCCCTACTCAGCTACGGCCTCACTCCTTTGAGGCTCTCTGAGCTGCAGAAACACAGTCCTTCGGTCCTGCATCCAGGGTTAGTCCAAAACAGCAAATAATAAGTTAGTTAAAACAGCCTTAGCTGTCTTGGTTCTGACTTTGGATCTCCAAAATGGAGCCCTAGGTCGAACCGACGCCTAATGTTCCCTCGAGGGGAACGCGTCCTCACCTACTCCTCTCGGGAGAGTTTTACCTGGTGCCAACCGGATCCTCCAGTTGGACTTTTGCCCAGCAGTCCTTCGCCAGGTCTTGAGTTACCAAGCTTCCCTTCGCTTGGTGCCTAGCAGCCCTTCGCTAGGTTTTTTCTTCTGGCAGCCCTTCGCCAGTGCCTAGCATTCCTTCGCTAGGGCTTGTCCTGTCTGGCAGTCCTTCGCCAGTGCCTAGCATTCCTTCACTAGGGCTTTTCCTGTACACTCAAGAAACTCGTTAGACAACCATTAACCCTTAACTTTTGAACCTTTTTGCCAATATCAAAACACAGGTTTGACTTGGGTGCATACTGCACCAACAGACTGCTCCCAAGGCAGTCGACTGGTGCCACTGAAAATCAATCGTTGCAACCCCAACGTTCAAATTTTCAGCCAACTCACCAGCCGCTACCAGTCGGTTGCCCTTGGGACAGTCGACTGATAAAACTCACAGAAGACAGTCAGCTCTGGACCAGTCGACTGCCCTGGGAGTAGTCGACAGGTAGCGGCTAGTGAGTTGGCTGAAAATTCAAACGTTGGTGTTGCAACGGTCGATTTTCAGTGGCACCAGTCGACTGCCCTGGGAGCAGTCGACTGGTGGCGACGGTTTCAGACTTAGTTCTATTTAAAGATGACTTCGTGGTGACTAAAACTCTTGACGAATTTTGTCTTGGTTAAAAGCAAAATAGTAGTCTTGGTGCTCAGGACTTGTCAAGGTCCTGTGGCGAGGTTTCTCCACCCACAAGGAGCGACAAGGGCTAGCCGGAGGTTATCCGGGGAGTGATCCACCGACGGATTCTTGGATTAGTCACCCTTAGGGGTGGATACCAAACTCCGAAGATTTGCTATTCACCCCCCGTCTAGCAACCGTACAAGATCCAACAGAACCTGGACAGCGCCATGATTCTTCCATTCAGCCGTTGTACCTCCTTGAAGTTGCGAAGGGGCGGCATATCCAGGATAGCTTTTACTTTTTCTGCATTGGCTTCGATCCCCCTCTCTGTCACCATGTAGCCCAAGAACCGGCCGTTCTTTACCCCAAACAAACACTTAGCGGGGTTTAGCTTCAGCCGATTGGACCTTAGGGTGGCAAATGTCTCTTTCAAGTCGGCTATCATGTCACCTCCTTTGTCGGTCTTGACTAGGATATCGTCCACGTACACCTCGATGTTTCTCCCGATCTGGTGTCTGAAGATTTTGTCCATCATCCGCTGGTACGTGGCACCAGCGTTGCGCAAGCCGAAAGGCATGACGTTGTAACAATACGTGTCGTCAGCCGTCACAAAACTGACTTTCTCCTGGTCCTCGGGAGCGAGCGGGACTTGGTGGTAGCCTTGATAAACATCCAACATTGAGATGAACTCACAACCGGCTGTGGAGTCCATCAACCGATCTATCCGAGGCAGGGGATAACAATCTTTGGGGCAAGCTTTATTCAAGTTGTGAAAGTCGATGCAGATCCGCCATTTACCTGCCAACTTAAGGACAAGGACGACATTAGTCAGCCAGGTCGGAAATTGTACTTCTCTGATGTGTCCGACTTTTAATAACTTCTGAACTTCGTCTCGGATGGCTTTATCTTGCTCGGGAGCGAAGTGTCTCCATTTCTGCTTTACAAGCCGGGTTCCCGGCGTAACATGTAGGTGGTGTATGACTAACGCCGAGGGAACCCCCTTGATTTCTTCGGTGACCCAAGCGAAGACGTCCTTGTGGCTCCGCAAGCAGTCTATGAGATGACTTCTTAGTTCCGGTGCAAGGTCGAGGGCGATCCGCGTAACTCCCCCTCCATATTGGGGTGAATCTACACTTCCTCACTCTCGACCTCCCTCCGTTCTTCCTTGGGTCCTTCCTCCTCTCGCGGGTCAGCCAGATCTACTTGCAAGACCTCGCGGAGATCAAAGTCCTCCTTTGTCAGGGTCATGGGTTCTTCCGTCGGCTCTGCCATCGGTGTTCCTTTAGGTGTTTTGCTGGTTTCCACAGATGACACCCAATTTGTTCTGGAAGGAATCGATGTCGATGGCCAGTCATCGAGGTTCAACCCACGTGGATGTTGACAGGAGGGGAGGAACTCTATGCCCTGCGAGATCAACACGAGCGTTAGTGGAACACGCAGGAGGTTGTCTGGCGGAGCCCACTCCGACGCTCAAGTCAGTGCCTCAATGGAGAGAAGTAGTAAGCAGGAAAAATGTATGAGTAGCGAAGAGAGCATAACCCCTTTACCGGAGGGGTTGGACTATCTTTTATACCTGCGGTGGCCATCCATGAGCGCCCCATGATCTTTACCACGTCCCCGTGATTATTGGATGATGGCTCACCCTGGTAACGCTCGCCATGATTCTCCCCTCTGAGTCGTTGCGATGATTTAAGCCTTTACGACCGCTAATCATGGGTAGTAACTACTCCGTTAGAACGAATGAGGATGACTTCACCGATCCGTGGGAAACGGATCCCTGCTGGAGTGTTCCTTGGGCCTTACCACCCCAAGGCGATCTGAGGCCTTTTGGCTTGGGGGTCCCGAGCGATTGCCTTTCCGAAGTGCTCTCGGGGTCTTACCCCCGATGTGAGCTCGGGGTGTGTCCTCCTGAAGCTAGCTCCGGGATGACAACTACCCGAGTTGGTTTTCGGGTCCTCTTTTTCGAGAGGGTCTCTGATGTCGCAACAAGGGAGTCGTTCCTGCTCGACGAATTTTATCATACAACTTCTTCAGCCTCATATCTGTCATGGGATATTCAACCCCATTAACATATATATGGGATATCTTAACATCCTTACGCATATAGATGCGGATATAGACGCCCATGAAACACTGCAACGAAGGAAGCTTTCAGGCAAAGGATCTCCAGCTTCACCATCTCCATAGGCCTCAGGGTTTTTTTAAGGGAAAAGAAAAAAATAGTTCAGGTTGTATTTTTTTTTTGTTCGGATTGTGACGCGGAAAGAGAAGAGGGTATAATGGTAAAGAGATATGTCATATTAAAAATTTCAAAGTCACATACATGATTGATTTAAGTATTTTGAAATCTTGCTGGATTGTTACGGTAAATTGCTGTTAATTATATATTATTTTCTATTATTATTATTATTATTTAAAAAAAAATCCAACAGCTTCTCGCAGGCGTTGACTATGGTACAGAGACTGTCATGTTAGGCTTCAGACGTACGTTGCTTTCATTAAAAAACTTTTATTGCAAACTCTATGTGTATTTAATGATCGAGCTTGAATAAATATTTTTGGGAAATTAAAAAAGCTTTTTTTTTCAAATCGTAAAACAAATCCACTCATCTTATAAAATAACATAATTTTCCTCTTATTCTATTATTCGCATTATCATTTTTATCTAAATTTTTATGATGAAGATATTATAATTTATAGACGATAAAAGACGATTTATTCGTCTCTAATATTTTTATTAATCCGTCTTAAAATCAATACGAAAAGAATAAATTACGAGGGCTACTATTTTGAATATTATGATTAATACGTGAAGAGGATGAGTACACTCACTTTGTCAGATTTTGATATTAAATTTTAAGATATTAATATCTATATATTAATCATCTATCTATTTTACGAGTATGAGTATTATAATTTTATAGCGGCAACAAATAGTAGCTGATAAAAGTTAAATCTGTATCGTCGACTAAAATTCACTGAATATAAAATTTTAAAAAATAAAGATGAAAAAATTATAATGAACAGATCAAATATATAAAAAATAAAATGAAAAGAAATAGAAATCAATAGCTATTATATTATATATAGTAGTTATGAAACGATTACAATGTGTTTAATTAATTTAAAAATTAAATAGGAGATTCAAATTAAAGATAATAAGGAAATTATATATAATTGAGCAGCCGGATGAAACATCTTTTCCATAAAAAATCAAAATAAGATGTCCTTACCAAAGATTTAGGAAAAAAAACCGCTTTCTTCATATTTGTCCAATTATTTATCGATTATTTTCATTAAGCATGTGGATTAGCCTTGGGGTAAACACCACAGTAAACGAGCCCACGTGGTTGCCTCGTGAAATAATTGATAAAAAAAGCTACACCCGCTGACTCGAACCCCACCACATCTCGTTCCCTGATACACTGGTGGACCAGCTGCCCTTTCTGCCCTTGAGCCGAGCCGCACCGCGCCGCGCCGAGCCGGGCGGCGAATAGAGTCGGCGTTTGATCGCGAGTCGGGAATTAAATAAAAGGAGGCAGAAAATGAGGGAAATGTACCTTGCAGTTGTCGATACACATGCCAGTGGGACCGACGAGATTAAATGACTATTTAGCCCCAGGGATTTCTGGTAATGCTTGACGGTGTTAATTGGGTAGAATCGTAATTTTATCATTTTGAAGGTTAGGTTAGACAGGATGATCTCTGTCCCATTTCTCTCTGGCTCCCCTGTCCCACAATTGCCGGTGATTCATCTAATCGCCGATTAGATACCATAAATAGTTTCCGATCGTCGTCCTCAATCAAACGATACTCTGGAGAACAGTGAATTGGTTGGGATCACCATAATTGTGATCTTGCCGAGTTTGACGGTGAATTCGACGAGATAACAATTGCGACGATCCCCGACGGATTCGCCATACTTCCAGGGGTATAGTTTTGTTCGGGACGGTGAACACCCTATCGGGAGCCGCCCAGAGATAGATTCAGAGGCTACCTCAAAACTCAATAAACTCTTTTCTAGAGTTTAAAACTGTTTTCCTACATCACTTCGCCAACAGCCGTCAATACCAAATGACGGTACTAAACCTGTTTGTCTTAAAGCAGAAGAGTAAGGAGCCCTTGAAGGATTATATCCACCGGTTCAATCGGGTGGCACATGATGTGCCCAGTGCCATCTCCGAGATCCTCATCAATGCTTTCACGCAAGGACTCTCTGACGGTGATTTCTTTCAATTGCCGGTGAAGAAACCACCGGCCAACTTCAATGATTTATTGGAGCGGTCGGTCAAGTATGCTATGTGAAGGAGGTGCAGTATGCCCGTCAAAATGATTCCGTCGGAGTCACTGTCTAAATGTTGGTACGATCCGAGAGGAGGAAACCACCCGCTCCTGCCCGAGGAAAGGACCCTCGCGTAGGGAAGGATTACTAGAACAATAAGAAGAAGGTGGTGGAGATGGTAGACATTGAAGAACTTGGACCGCCGAAGAAGTACTATTTCTTTCATGACAGTACTACCCACTCCACGGAGGAGTGTTACACTCTGAGGAAGAGGAGATCCGAGGATGCGGACGCTAAGCCATGCAAAAAGTGGAGCAGTGCGGGGTATTGACAAGGTCTCCTCGCCGAAGCCTTTCTTCTCATCGGTGACAATTGGGGGAAGATAGATCCAAGCGCCGATCCCAATCGCCCTCGAAAGGAAGAAGCGGAAGATGGTGCCCCACCAGTCTGTCTCCCCAGAGAGTGATCCAAAGAAAGGCAAGGCTCCGGCTCAGGGACCTCCCTCGGGCCATGTGGGAGTGATCTCGGGAGGACCGACCGGAGGAGATTCACATCGGGCAAGGAAAGCGCATACCCGGAGGTTGGAAAATTACGCCATCGGGATGGATAAGGAGAAGCGTCAGGGCCCTGTCATCTCCTTCGGACATGACGATCTGGAGGATGTTGAAGCTCCTCATGAGGATGCCCTGGTAATTCTCGTCCGTATAGCCAATTACGAAGTTAAACATATTTTGGTAGATACATGTAGCTCCGTTAACATCCTGTACAAGGTGGCGTTGGACCAGATGCAGATCGACGAAGATGAATTACATCTCATCTACACCTCACTCTTCGGCTTCACTGGTTACTGAGTACAGCCGATAGGACATATCACATTGTCCCTGTCACTGGGGGATGACACCTTACAGAGAACAATAAGAACTCCTTTCATGATTATGGATGTCCCATCTTTGTACAATGCCATTTTGGGATGACCAGCGCTCAGCTTGTTCCAGGCGGTGGCCTCAGTCTATCACCAGAAGATCAAATTCCCAGTGGGAGAGCAGGTGGACAAAGTTCATGGAGGCCAATTATCCTCCTGGCGATGCTACAGTGGGGAAGTTCGGGCAGAGTCTTGCAAGAACCTGAGAACCCAGGAAACTTTGCAAATGGACCTGGCCAATCCCCGGGCAGAAGAAGGAGCCAAAGAGGAGCGCAGGGAGGTAGAGAGCGAGGAGGTACAAATTCATCCCTTGCATGCTGGAGGAATCACAAGAATCACGACAAATCTTAGGCCAAAACTCAAAAGCCTGCTAATCAACTGCTTAGTGGATCATCAGGATGTATTCGCATGGGACACCGAAGAAATCAAGGGAGTTCCTCCAGCTTTGGCCACGCATCGATTGCACATCACTCCAGGAGCCCAACCAGTAAAGCAGAGACGAAGACACTTTGCTCCAGAGCAGGACAGGATAATGAGGGAGGAAGTCACGAAGTTATTGAAGGTCGGACACATTAGAAAAGTCCAATTCCCAACATGACCGACGAATGTTGTGTTAGTCCCTAAGCCCGGGGGTAAATGGCGGGTTTGTATTGACTTTCGTGACTGAAATAAAACTTGCCCTAAAGACTGTTACCCTTTATCTCACATTGATCTGCTAGTAGATTCAACTTTTGGTTGTGAATTTATTTCGATGTTGGATGCATATCAGAGATACCACAAGGTTTCCCTTACTCAAGAGGATTAAGAGAAGGTCAACTTCGTAACGCCGAATGACACTTACTATTACAATGTCATGCCAATTTGGGTTGCGTAATGCAAGAACAACCTATTAGCGAAAGATGGATAAGGAGTTCCAACACTAGATTGGAAGGAATATTGAAGTGTATATGAATGACATCTTGGTCAAGGCGGAGAAGGGGAAAGACATGATTGTAGGATCGAGATGAGCAATAGAGGGGGGGGGGTGAATATCGCTTCGTTAAAACTTTCGGATTTAATACTAAAATTACTAAGCAATCAAAGTGCACAGCGGAAGCTTCGATAATAAGCGTAAGAGTTAGAATGATAGAGAAGCAAAAATAGATAGCAAATCATGATCGCTAGCACCAGTTGGTTTTACTTGCTTCAGAGTCTTGACCGGCTCTTACTGCAAGGCTCACGATCCTTGATCGTTTACTTTGAGCGTCACTAAAAATTGCAAAGATGTTTTACAAGTTACAAATTAATGTGCATAATAAATGAATTAACAACAATACCAACTCCTGAAGTATAAGGATAGGTCTTTGTTCGGAGAGTTGGACGGCATTTCAGCGATGTCTGAACTTCAGTCACGCAGCACATAGAAGAAGAATGTAATCGTAGTGATTGAATTGATATTTTGGGTTGCTGCACTCGACCCTTTTTTATTACTCACTCAGGCGCCTGAAAGGCCATTCAGGCGCCCTAGTCGTAGCGAATCGGGCCGAAATTTTATCTGCTGTGCAGTCAAACTCTATCCTAGTTAGGCGCCTGAGTGCTGACGTCGACCCTCCACTCAGTACTCGCCACGTCAGTCTGACCATTGCACCAACTCAGTCTCCAACTGCCAGTTTTCAGGCGTCTGAGTCCTATTCAGGCGCCCTAATCAAGCTGCTTCAACTTTTTCAGCTGCAACAAGGATTAGTTCCAAACATCCAATAACATATAAATGAAGCATATATGGAGCACAGCCAATGCTGTCTTGGTCCTGACTTTCAGGTTTCACCCGAAACCCTAGGTTGGACTGACGCCTACTGTTCCCTCACCAGGGAACGCGTCCACACCTACTCTTCTCAGGAGAGTTTACCTGTTGCCACCCGGAACCTCCGGTTGGACTTTTGCTCGACCTCCGAGAACCCAAAACATGACGACGTTCGACCTCGACCCGTTTCGACTCCTGTTCGCGATCCCCGCTCGGCAATGTCTTCTGCTGAGTCCCTTGGACCAAGTCTTCATGCTCGGCTTCACTCAGCAAGTCTTCGTTGCCCGAACCCCAACCAAGACTTCGTGCTCAACCCTACAGGTCAAGACTTCTTGCCTAGCTTACCTAGGACTTTCCTGCAAACTAGACAAATTCATTAGTACACAATATCAGCTTAACTTGAACCCTTTGCCACTTATCAAAATAAGGTTCGATCTGGTGCTTCGTGTACCAACAATCTCCCCCTTTTTGATTATGGCAATTCAGTTCAAAGTTAAGCTAAAAATAAGCTTTAACAGGGAAAAGAAATTAAGTTCTTCTTTTAAGCTTACCCCCTTAACCAGTTATCTCCTCCTAGATCGTTTAACAATTGTATTTATATAGGAGAGTATATCTTAAAAAAATATACTTAGTCTTAAGTAAAAATTTAGAGGCTGTTAACTTTTGAAACTTGTTTGAACATTCATTTTGGAAAAACTTAGTGCTTTTCAAAAATTAAGTATAAAAGAGTTTTTAAAAAATACAAAAAGTTCTAACTTAGTCTTGAATGACAAAGTTAATTCTGAATTTTAAAATTTTCTTTCCAAGATGTTTTAAAATTTTCTTTACAGTTTGAAAAATACTTTTTGAGACATACTAATCATTGAAAAACTTGAATTTTTTGAAAAATACTAACATTTTGAAAACCTTGAATAACTTCGAACTCTTAACAACTTTGAACTCTTTTCTTTCTCTCCCCCTTTGCCATATATCAAAATTATGTAGGTAATATAAGGATAAGAGCAGAAAGAGAATGACTAAAGTACTCACACAAAAAAAACTAAGTGTATCAGAGCGAGTAAGTTTAAGCAATAACGAAGGTTAAGTCTAGGCTAAGTCTATGTCTGAGCATCTTTATTTTGAGTCCAAGCACAAAAATAATTTTAAATATTCGAAAATAAAGTCAATTCCTTTTAGGCACCTGTCTAACCTTTTAGCTACTTACCGACTATAATAAACAGTAGTTTTCACTTGGGTTAGTCAAGTCAGGTATATTTCATAAATCAACTTAGTCAGCCAAAATACTTGACTTAATCAATCTGAATTGTATTTATAACACCCCCAACTTACGTTGATGCACTAATTTTGAAGCATCTAAGTCTAGGGCAACCATCCTAAGCATCTCAACCTAATCTAGATGTCAAACAAGTTAATCCTAATGTACTTGTGAGATGCTAACTTCTAAATCTATAGGAGCATGCAAACTAGGGTTAAACCTAAGCTATATCCATGTCGAAGAAAGACCCTAGTTTTAAAGGGGGTAGTTTTAAAGTTAAAATAAAACTAAGTAACGAAAAAACAAATTTTAAAAGCAAAGTTTTGAAATTTGCGAAAACGTTTTTGAAACCATTTTAAAGGAAAAAGTTTTGATGTTCGAATTCAAATCAAAATCAAATATTTGGAATCCTACTCTACTAAGCAGATACCAAGCTGCCTTCTTAATGAACTGAACTCAGACTCAGGTAAGGGTATAGTGAAAATGTCTACTAAGTTAAACATGGACTCTACATGTTGAAGGATAATTTTACCCCTAGCTACATGGTCTCTAACAAAGTGATGTTCCACTTCTATATGTTTAGTCCTAGAGTGGTGGATTGGGTTTTTAGTAAGATTTATTGAACTGATATTATCAATAAAGACCTTAGTACTGGTATTGTCTAGATTAAAATCCTTAAGGGTATGCATCATCCATAAGAGTTGAGCTACACATTCCCCTAATGCAACATACTTTGCTTCAGTTGTAGATAAGGCAGCACAATGTTGCTTTCTACTGCACCAACTAACTAGACTGTGACCCAGCGATTGACAGCTTCCACTTGTACTTTTTCTATCAAGTTTATAGCCAGCATAGTCTAAGTCAGAAAAACCTGATAATTCAAAACTGGAAGTTCTAGGGTACCAAATATCTACATTTAAAGTGCCTTTAATATATCTAAGGATTCTTTTAACTACAGTTAAGTGAGACTCCTTAGCACGGGTTTGGTACCTGGCACAAATATCTACTGCAAAAAGGATATCAGGTCTACTAGCAGTTAGGTAAAGTAAGCTCCCTATAGCGCTTCCATAATACTTTAAGTCAACTGGCTTACCTTTAGGATCATTGTCTATTTTAGCATTTATGGCCATAGGGATATTTAAGTCTTTTGAATTTTCCATTTTGAATTTCTTAACCAATTCTTTTGCATATTTCGATTGGTGAACATAATTTCCATCCCTGATTTGTTTAATTTGGAGTCCTAAAAAGAAAGTCAGTTCACCTACTAAACTTATTTCAAATTCACTTTCTATAATTTTAATAAATTCTTTTAAGAAATTAGTATTAGTTGATCCAAAGATTATATCATCTACATAGATTTGGTCTATAAAGATGTTTTTCTCTAAGGCCTTAACAAATAAGGTTGAGTCAATTTGACCTTGGTTAAAATCCTTAGAAATTAGGTAAGTTGATAGTCTTTCATACCATGTCCTAGGTGCTTGTTTTAAACCATAAAGAGATTTTCTAAGTTTGAATACATGGTTAGGGCAGTTTAAGTCGTCAAAACCTAGGGGTTGTCCTACATAACTTTCTCTTTTATAAATCCATTCAGAATGGCAGATTTAACATCCATTTGATATAATTTGAATCCTCTATGGGTTGCAAAAGCTAGTAATATTCTAATTGACTCAAGTCTAGCTATAGGGGCATAAGTTTCATCATAGTCCAACCCCTCAACTTGACTAAAACCTTTAGCCACTAAACGGGCTTTGTTTCTTATTATTTCACCTTTGTCGTTCAACTTATTCCTAAACACCCACTTAGTGTCTGTAATGGATTTTCCCTCAAGTTTAGGTACTAAGTCCCAGACTTGGTTTCTATCAAATTGGGCTAGTTCTTCCTGCATAGCAATGATCCAGTTTGGGTTAGGTAAGGCCTCTTCTATGGTCTTGGGTTCAATCTTTGAAATCAGTGCAATCTGACTTAGATTTCTATAGGAGGACCTTGTTTTGACCCCTAAGGTTGGATCACCCATAATTTGGTCAGTTGGGTAATTTAGTCTGGATTTCTTAGGTCTTCTAGAACTTGGTTCAGTAGGTAAATTTTGGTTTGATTCAGGAACCGGTTCAGTAGGTAACATTAGATTTGATTTAGGAAGCGATTCAGTAGGTAGGACTATGACTGGTTCAGAAATTGATTCAATTAATGAGTTAGAAATTTGGTCCGGTCCAGACTCATCATCTTTGAGATTAATTAAGTTGGGTTGATTTGAGTTAGATTAAATTTCTTCATCAAATATTAAATTAGTAGTTTCTTCAATCTTAAGAGTTTGTTTGTTATAGACTCTGTAGGCCTTACCTGTTGGTTTCAAAGACTCCTACAATTGATTTAGTAGAAGTACAGGATAGGTTGTTCAAGTTCACTTGTCTAATCTGTCTCATCCAATTTAAGTGACTAAATATGTTAAACCTATGTTGATTTTGTGAGATAGAGTTCAGCCTAACAAGTTTGATCTGATTAGCTAGTTTGAATAAAAAAATTTTCGAAGAAGATTTGGAAAATGAATTTTTGAAAAAGATTAAGAAAAATTTGAAAATGAATTTTTGAAAGAAATAAAGACACATTTGAAAAAGAATTTTGTGAGACAGAATTTGGGTTGATCTAACTTTATTCATCTTAACCATCTCACCCATATCTAAGTGATAAATAGGGATCCTTATATGTTTTGTGAGATGCTTTCAATTTTTATCTTGAAAATTATGTTAAGTCTAAGATATGATTGAATATTGAGTTAGATCCAGATTTAAGAATTAGTAATTTAAAAATAAACTTCAAATTTAGCTTCTAGGTTTTGGCGAGGCATAGGGGCCTTCTTTGGCCTTAGCCTTATTGGATCAACAACTCATTCCTACATAAAGCCGCATAAAGAAATAGTATTTTTAAATATCTCATTCAGAAATCTTGGTCTAACTAGTCGAGGATGTGGTGAGGTAGCTTTGGCTAGTTCCACCAGACTAAGAAGATCAAATAGGAGACGCCTTCCCCTACTTGACTCCCTAGACGATTTTCCTAACCTACCATCAGCTCGCCCCTGTTGGTGCAAGATGCATCAGTGATGTCTTCTTTTGTTTCGATGTTTAACAATATACTTAAGTTAGTAATATATGTTAGATAAGGTAAGGGTTAGTCAAAGTGATCAAGAGTTAAACCAAACAGGACCTTATGTTTCGTAGGGTTAACCTAGGGTTGATCAGGTTGACAAAGGGTTAGCCAAACACGACCTGATGTTTGGCAGGGTAATCAAACCTAGATTTAATCTGGTTAATATACTAAGGTTTGATCAGTTAGAACAAAGGTTAGCTAAACAGGATCTAATGTTTAGCAGAAAACCCAGGGTTGGTAAGTTAGACCAAGAAGTAAGCCAAACAGTACTTGATGTTTGGCAGAAGAGAAGTCTAGTCAGGATTTATATGACTAGCAAAAGAAGTCTTTATCAAAGCAAAGGGAAGTCCTAGTTAACCTAGGCACGAAGTCCTGGTTTGAGGAATTGGACACTAAGTCCTGGCCGAGAGCTGGGCACCTAAAACCTGACCGAGGGTTGGGCACGAAGTCCTGGTTCAAGGAATTGGGCACTAAGTCCTGGTTGAGGGCTGGGCACCTAAGACCTAACCGAGGGTTGGGCACGAAGCCCTGGTTCGAGGAATTGGGCAATAAGTCCTGGTTGTGGACTGGGCACCGAAGTCCTGATCCGGAAGATCGGGCAAAAGTTAAATCGGAGGAGCCGAGTGGCAACTTCTCCTAAGAGTAGTAGGCGAGGGTGCGTTCCCTGGGAAAGGAATCATTAGGCGTCGGTTCGACCTAGGGTTTCGAGTGAAATCCAAAGTTAGAACTAATCTTTAAGGCTATAATTATATATTTTTTTGTCTTGTGTTTGTGTATCTTACAGGTACCTGGAATTGGAGGTAAGGTAGGCGAGCAAACACAAGAAATGGCCTGGGAAACTGCTTCCAGGGTGCTCCCATTAACCAGGGCGCCCCCATGACCTAGGCGCCCTGGATAAAGAGTGCTTCCTGTGTTGGTTGGCCAACACAGGCACCTCCATTAACCAAGGCACCCCCATGAACACAGGCGCCCTGGGTAAAGAACATAATAGCATTGCGACGTGTTCGATGGTGGATAAGATTTGACTGTGTATTGAGGCACCCCAAAGGCCTCTTGGGCACCCTGGACATGGCTATATAAAGGGGTTCGACCCCTCAACTCAGAACATCACTTGCAACATCATTCTAAGCATTCTGAGCAATGAAAAAGCACTAAAGTCGAAGCTCTGCGACCAAGGAGCCTCTAGGAGAAAGTGCAGCGCACATTAGACTTCCGGATTGGCTGGATCGACTTTTGTTTGGTTTGATTTTATTTTACAAGTTCACATTTTTTGTTATATCTTTTTTCTTGTAAACTTAAACTGTAAGTCGAGTTTCTCCGCCTCCGAAAATTATGAAAAGGAGACCACTAGTGGATGGCCGCTACCCATGATTAGGCCTTGGACGTACTAACCCTGGGGGGGGGGGGGTTGGGAACCAAGTAAAAAGCCGTGTCTTCTCTGTTTGTTTTTCGTTCTTTATTTTTCCGCTGTGCTATTAACTCTCTTACTAGAACGAATGAACAAACGATGAAGTTTTCCAAAAAGTTTCCAAGTCGATATTCACCCCCTCTATCGACGACATCGATCCTACAAGTGGTATCAGAGCCTGGTAGCTCTTCACCGGACTAACAGCCAACGGAGCAAAGATGTCAGGAGTTGAGGGGAAGCAAGGGTGAATACAGGTATAATTTAAATTATGTCACTTTTTAAGTTCCATATTATTTGCTTTAAGTGCAAGGGGAGATGAGACTATAAAAACTAGTGTCCTACTCGTAAGGCTCGATCTTCACCACCGGCGGCAAAGGAGGTACCAGCGCTAGGAGTCCGGTGGGACAAGAGCCACATCCGCTACTTTAGATGTCAAACACTAGTACATTACAAGAACCAGTGCTCAGACTGGAAAAGGCTCGATACTCAATACCAAAAAATGCGACTATGGTAATGGAGGTAACAAAGATTAATTTTCGCAATAATTTTCAAATTCCTGCACATTTATATTATTCTGTTAATTTAGATAATTTTTCTAATAAGATAGATTTTTTGCATAACCAACTTAATGTATTACATAACACATTATCAAACATAGAAAGTGTTAACATATCAAACATTAACTCTTTAATATTTAATATTAATAATGAAATTTTCGAACTTAATAATAACTCTTATAAAGTCAAGGATAATAATACTTTAATACCTGAAAATTCTAATGTTAAGGATGATAATAATATTAGTGATAATTTTAAAAAGGTTAAGGATAATAATATTAGTGATAATTCTAAAAATATTAAGAATAATAATGATTTTTCTGATAATGATGATAATTCTGAGGATAAAAATGAAATTGTCGTTATTAATCTTTCTGATATAGGTCAAAATAAGATTAATGATTATATTGAACATAATGGTGAGGATAATAGTCAATCCTTAGTTAATGTTGCTGATCTGGAATATAATACTACAAATTTAATAAACAATCCTGAAAATTACTCTACTTATTATGAAGATCAAGAAGAATATAACTTTGTTGATGAGGATGAGGTGGAAGAAGAATTTCTTAGAATCAAAGCTACATTTAATAAGGTCTACAAAAATTCAAACAAAGCAGAAGTATTAGATAAACTTACAAAATTAAATAAAAAAGAAATAGTAGATGATTCAGATATCTTTAAATTAATGGAAATGATGCAACTAGACCCAAAACTATTAACAATCTAATTTTTAATTAATAACTTCAACATTAATTTTTAAATAATTTTATACTATTAATCCCTAATTAGTTTAACTCTAATTAATTCTTAATAATTTAACTCTAATTAATCCTTAATTAATTTAACTCTAATTAATTATTAAGTAATTTTAACTCTAATTAATTCTTAATTAATTTAACTCTAATAACTAAACTCTAATTTAATCCTAATTAATTCTTAATAAGTTTAATTAATTCTTAATAATTAATCTTAATTAATTCTTAAATAATTAAACCTTAATAATTAATCTTAATTAATTCTTAAATAATTAAACCTTAGTTAATTCTTAAATAATTAAACCTTAATCAAACCTTAAATAATTAAGCCTTAATTAATTCTTAAACTAAGTTAAACCTTAAATATTTTTTTAACTTTAATTAACTCTTAATTACCCTCAACTTTAATTAATAACTTCAATTAATCCATAATAATTTTAGTTAATCCTTAATAATTTTAATCTTAATTAATCCTTAATAATTTCATACTTAATTGATCCTTAATAATTTCAATTCTTAATAAAATTCATAAACTAAATTCTAATTAATTAATTTAAGATATGAAATTAAATAAAATCTTACTCAACTGGAACAATCAATTTAATAATATTAAATATGTCAAAGTGGATTAGCATATTCGCGAGTTCACACGATATGTATCAAATCGAGAATTTGATACAGTATTAGGAACTTAATTAAAATATCTTGACTTGATTGAATCATGCATAAATATCATGTTCATGCATCTGCTTATTGTTTAAAATATTTGTCATGTCATTCATGTTTAATTTGCTACATGATTTAGAACGGATAGATAGGAAAAGGTTGGTTGATACTTGCCTAATCTAGTACCAGGGTGGGGCGAGATGATAGTACATTAGGGAAGCTTGGCCTAGCTAAGTGGAACTAGTAGAAGCTACCTCGCCACATCCTAGACTTGTTAGACCAGAGTTTTTCAAAGAGTAAAATAAAGGTATTATTTCTTTAAAAGTTTTTGTCTAAAGAAAGGGTTGATGATCCGATAAGGTTACGACCAAAGAAGGCCTCTGTGCCTCGCCAAGACCTCGAAGCTGATTATTGAAATCTACTTTTAAATTACAAATTGATTAAACTCGAATCTAACTCAAGGTCAACCAGTCTATAAATAAATTGAGAAAAATTATTCAAGCATCTCACAATACACCCATAAGGAAACCATGCTTGCTTGTACTGCGACACTTAGAATGGATGAGATGTTAAGGACTAATCAATTAACAAATGTTTTTCAAAATGTTTTTAAAATCATTAGGGTATGTTCTTAAAAATATATTTTCAAAATAATGTTTAAACATAATAATGGTTTTATGAATTTCATGCCTGCTTGATTGCTTATATATAAATACTTTTTCAAAAATCATATATCTTTTCAAAAATCATATATCTTTTCAAAAATTATTTGACCTACACACTTAGACACAAACCTTTTAGGTCAAAACTGGAGTCCCTTAAGATACTTAGGTAGAGGTCCTCGTAGTTAACAAGGGTAGCCAGAAGGTGTCAGATTCAAAGGGAGTTTTTTTGTTCTTTTAAAAAATTATTTTTCAAAATTATGCTTTTCAAAAACATCATTTCAAAAATTATTCTTTTGGAAAATTCAGATCTCTTAAAATGATTTATACTTTAAAAATTCAACATTTCAAAATACATTGTTGAAAAATGTTTCAAAAACTAAATCAATTTTTTTTTAAAAAAATATTTCCTTGAAAACTATAATATTTCAAAACTTATTTCAAAAAAATGAGCTAATTATTCTTTTGATGTGGATGAATTCTAAAGACACATAGGAATTATCCTTTATGATCTTCAAGAATTCCTAAGATTGTGTCAGGTTTAGGGGGAGTCCTACTCAAAAGAAATTAATGTTGGATCGAGAAAACCGATAGAGGGGGGGGGGTGAATATCGGAAATCATTATCTTTTGGAAAACTTAGAGCAAGTACGCAGCGGAAATTAAGAAAAGACACAATCACAGAGACACGGTCGATTTTACTTGGTTCGGAGTCTGGGTAGACTCCTACTCCAAGGCCCACGGTCGTTGACCGTTTACTTTGGGCAATTCTATATAAGGCGCAAATAGTTTACAAAAGATGATTACAGAATTAAGTACAGTAAACTTAAATAGCTCTTTTACCGACGTCCGGCGTAGATCGACTGTTTCGGAGTAGCGGGACATCGTCAGCTCGAGTTGGAAGGATTCTGAGGCGAAGTGCGAGAGCAGAAGAGCGTAGAAGCGTTGTATGGAAGTTGTTGTGGAGAGCCTGGGCGTTGGGTGCTATTTATAGCACCTAGGGGCGCCCTGGACGTCGGGGGCGCCCTGGACGTTGGGGGCGCCCCCCCACGTGTCAAGCGATCCGAACTTTGCTCGGTCAAGCTCTATCCCACTCGAATAGGGATGAGTTTTGACACTGGGGGCGCCCTGGACGCAGGGGGCGCCCTGCTTGACTTCATCAGCGCGGGCTTCTCGGCTGGATAGATGTAATCGGCTTCGCTGGCTTGGGCACGAGGTGCCTTGGCTGTTGAGGGCGCCCTGGACGCTGAGGGCGCCCTGGACGCTGAGGGCGCCCTGGTTGCTGAGGGCGATGCTAAGGGCGGCGCTGAGGGTGCCCTAGTTGCTGAGGGCGCCTTGGCCAGTATTCAGCCGAGGCTCTTTTTGCTTCAATTGTTTCATCTTCACCTTGGGGGTGCCCTGGACACTCAGGGCACCCTACTCAGCTGCTGCCTCACTCCATTGAGGCTCTCTGAGCTGCAGACACCCGTTCCTTTGGTCCTGCATCCAGGGTTAGTCCGAAAACAACATAAAGTAGTACAACATAAGATTATACAGCCTTAGCTGTCTTGGTTCTGACTTTGGGCCTCCAAGATGGAGCCCTAGGTCGAACCGACGCCTACTGTTCCCTCGACGGGGAACGCGTCCTCACCTACTCCTCTCAGGAGAATTTACCTGATGCCAACCGTTCCTTTGGTTGGACTTTTGCTTCGCGGTCCTTCGCCAGGTCTTGGATGCCGAGCTGTCCTTCACCCGGTGCCTAGCAGTCCTTCGCTAGGTCTTGGATACTGGCAGTCGTTCGCTAGTTGCCTAGCAGTCCTTCGCTAGGGCTTGGATACTGGCAGTCCTTCGCCAGGTGCCTAGCAGTCCTTCGCTAGGTCTTGGATACTGGCAGTCCTTCTCCAGTTGCCTAGCAGTCCTTCGCTAGGGCTTTGTATCCTGGCAGTCCTTCGCCAGGTGCCTAGCAGTCCTTCGCTAGGGCTTTTTACCCTGGCATTCCTTCGCCAGTGCCTAGCACTCCTTCGCTAGGGCTTTGTCTCTGCACACTTGAGTAACAACATTAGATCACAAATAAACTTAACTTTGAATCCTTTGCCAATATCAAAACAAGGTTCGATATGGTGCTTCCTGCACCAACAATCTCCCCCTTTTTGATTTATGGCAACACAATTCAAAGTTAAGTTAAAACTTATAACAATTAATAACAGAAGATAAAAACACAATGAAGTATGAACAGAATGGATTTAAGAAAAATTCTTTATTTTTCATACTCCCCCTAAAACCCTGAGTACTTGTGTTATATAGTACTTAACTTTGACCTTTCCTCCCCCTTTGACATATATCAAAAACAAACATGGGTGAGCAAGGTAAAACTTTGAAAAGTTTTGCGAACCTAAATTTAAAAAAAAACTATTACTTACAAGGCTCTGTAAAAAGAATTTTATTTAGGTAAAGTTTTGAGGCCAAAATTTCCTTAAATAGTTCAACTTTTGAGAATTGGGAGAAAATTTGTTTTAAAGAATTTGCACACTTACAAGAATATGCTTGGAAATAATTTGTGATTTTGACAAATTAAATCTTTAAAAATTTTCTAGACAAGTTTTTCACCAAAAAGAACTTTAAAAGGAGATAAAAGTTTAAATAAAATTCCTTTCTCTCTTTCTTGCTCTCCCCCTTGGCTATATACATCAATAAAGAAATATATAAGAGAAAGTTTGTGTATCAGAGCCTATGGGTTTTGAAAAAAATAAAAAAATACTCAGTATAATTCTTGAAAGCATAGCAAAAGCTTAAATTGCACTTTTGAAACCGAAAAAATTTCGTACATTGTAACCATTAGTGCCTTGGAAAGTATTAGTACTTTTGAAAAATAGTAGTACTTTTGAAAGATGTTATGCATATTTTGAAAATTATGCATTCTTGAAAAATAGTAGTAATTTAATATAAGTACTTTTGAAACATATTATGCATTTTTGAAAAATATAAGTACTTTTGAAAAGTTTTAATATTATTTTCAAAAGTATTCTAAAGTCAAGCAAAATTTTGAAAGTGATAGTATATATAAGCAAAATGATTTAAAAGAATAGTATTTTGAAAGACAATTTATTTATGTTTTCAACAGGATTTTAAAATTGAAGTGCATGAAAACATATAAATTTTAAAAAATATTTAATAATTTCTTTTAATTTAATCTCCCCCTTAGCTTAACCCAGTCCTAGGAAGCTTGTTGACTACAAGCGATCTTCCTCTGAGTCTTAAGGTTTGATTCAAACTATAAGAATTATCTAATAATTTTGAAAAATGATTGTCAGAAATAATTTCTTTTGACTCAAACTCCCCCTAAATTTGACACATCCTAGGAGTCCTTATAGATCATCAAGTGGACCTTCCTCTGTGTCTTTAGAGTTTATTAAAATCAAAAGAATAAACTTTCAAGGAGATACATTTTTGAAAATATTTTTTGAAAAATATTTTGAAATGATGATAATTTTCAAACAGATAGTAGTATACGAAGGTTTTTGAATCAATTTTTGAAAACCTTATCGAGATGATAATAAGATTTAGAGCATAAGGTTTTTGAAAAACAATTTAATTTTTTGAAAAGTATTAAAAGAAACTCCCCCTGTATCTGACACAGTCTGACTTTTATCTAAGTTCTTTAAGGAACTTCAGTGTTGACTAGGTTTGACTATGTTGATTAGGGTTGGACTGTGTTCCCCAAGCTTGATTCAGTTGACTATGTTTTACCAATCAATAACTAAACCAAACAAGATTCTATTTAAAATGGGTCTATTTTAACATGAAATTCAATATTTTAAAAAAATAGAGATGAAAAGGAGGGTACAATAAACTGAATTAATTTGAAAAATTTTGAATAACTTTTGCAAACCTTTTTATTTATTTAAAAGGATAGTGAATTATGCTTTTAGGTCCTAGATGTCTCACCCAGTTCTACATGATCAAGCATGTTAACCTTATGGGTTTTGTGAGACAAATTTAAATAGAAGTAAGGATTTTACTTTGAAGAGTCATGATTAATTTTGAAAAATTGAATCAACTTTGAAAACCATTTTAATGAATTTTAACTTCATTTTAGAAAAAGTAGTTGAGTCTAAGATCAATTGAAATTTGTGTTAGATTTGAATTTGACAAGAAGTAACTTGAATTTGAATTTCAAAAATTAGCTTCCAGGTCTTGGCGAGGCACTAGGCCTTCTTTGGCTGTAGCCTTATTGGATCATCAACCCTTTCCTAGACAAGGCCTTTTAGTGAAATTTCATCTTCAAAATCACTTTTTGATAAATTCTGGTCTAACTAGTTTGGGTCTTGGATCGGTAGCTTCGGCTAGTTCTGCCAAAATGGCTTCCCTAACGTACTATCATCTCACCTCCACCCAATACTATGTTGTTCAAACTTCAATTAATCATTTTATCCTTAAACTAATCAATCCTAATTAAAAAAAAATAAAAATGAAATAAAAAGAAACATACAATTAATGCAAAAAAAATATCTAAGTTACATCATAATCGTAATAATATTCTGGATTATCAAAAACAACAATATTATGAATTTCTAACACATTAGCCTTGTAAGATTCAATCATATTATTCATGGTAAATAATGGATTTTCAACTACTGTAAATTTACCTTTTGATTCCCGGTTGGGAATCTCCCTCTTGATTTTAGCCATCTTTCTTTTGCTTGATTGTTTCTTTGGTATTTTGTAGCGGTCGCGAGCCAACCAGACCAGTTTCCAAGGATCCCTTCCTTCGTCGTCAGATTCTGAGTCTGAGTCGGACTTAGGTACAGGTTGAATCTTCTTCTTTGGTGGTTCTCTTGGGGTTTTCCCTGCAATAAAAATTATACCTTCCTCAACCATTGCAGTATCAACTTGATTATTTAACCTTAATTTAAAAGAAAATTTGAAATTGGTTACCATTTTTGTCTCAGTCAACTCGTCGTCTGATTCTGGTTCGTTTTTGTCGTCGGGTGTCGAGTTCGTCTCAGCTACTTGTTCTTGAGCTTCTAAGATCTCAACATCGGAGCTCTCTTCATGTAGACTGATTAGCTTTTCCCACATTTCTTTGGCACTGTTGAAGGATCCGACCCGCTTCAGTTCTTCTTTGGTCAGGCCACATTGTAAGATTACTGTTGCCCTGACATCAGTCTCGATCTTCCTCAAGGTTGGTTCCTCCAATTTGTCCCAAGCGAGTGTTATCCCATCTTCTGTGGGGAATTTAAACTCCGTTTGGATTATCAACCAAAGATCCAGATTGGCCTTCAGGTGGGATTCCATTAGATTTCTCCAGGAGTTGAAATTTTCGCCAGAGAAGAGTGGTGGACGGGTACTGTTCCATTCTCGGTTGACCATTTAAAATGATCTCTTGCACACAAAAGAAAAAAAATGTACCAAGACTTGGTCTTGGATTAGTAGTGCGGGAGAAGAAAAAAAAAAGTAGCCCCAAAAAAATTGCACAAATTTCGAGGCAAAATAATAATAAAATAATAAAAAAAATTTATGATAAATTTTTGAAAATGATAATTTTGTCAATTCTAATTAATAATGAAAAAGTAAGATTTTAATGTTTGGGAAAAATTTTGCTCAAATTAAAGTAGCATGAATTTCGAGAAAAATATTAAAATAATAATAAAAAAATTTATGATAAATTTTCAAAAATTATTTGTTTTATCAATTCAGACTTATGGTGAAAATATGAAAATTCAAAATTAAAAAAGGCGTAAGGATATTTTAAATCCACCTACAGATATTTTTTATTTTAAAATAAAAGGCGAAAAGATCGAGTGGTATTGATTAACTAGAAAGAAAAGAAATAATATTAAAAATTTTGTAAATCCGAAAAACTTTCAAACTGGTGGTTGCACCAAGTTTGAACTACCCCGCTCTGATACCACTTGTTGGATCGAGAAAACCGATAGAGGGGGGGGTGAATATCGAAAATCGTTTTCATTCGGAAAACTTAGAGCAAGTACGCAGCGGAAACGATATATCAGTCTTACAGACAGTTAAAATTTGGTTGTCCAAAACTTTCTCCATGAAAGACCTGGGAGAAGCAACCTATATCCTTGGGATTAGAATCTGTAGAGATAGATCAAAACGGTTGCTTGGTTTTTCGCAGTCTACATATATAGACCGAGTGCTAAAAAGGTTTAGCATGTCGGAATCCAAGAAAGGTTACCTTCCCATCAGGCATGGGATCAACCTTTCAAAGTCTATGTGTCCGCGCACAGAAGACGAGAGGATTTGCATGAATAAGATTCCTTATGCATCCGCGATAGGATATATCATGTATGATATGTTATGTACAAGGCCCGATGTATCGTATGCTTTGAGCGTCACAAGCAGATACCAGTCAGATCCAGGAATGGATCATTGGGCGGCTGTTAAGACAATCCTTAAGTACTTAAGAAGAACTAAGGATGTGTTCCTAATATATGGAGAAGGAGATATGGTAATACGTGGGTATACAGATGCCAGTTTCTAGACAGATAAGGATGATTCCAAATCACAGTCTGGATACGTATTTACTTTGAATGGATGCGCAGTAAGTTGGAAAAGTTCCAAACAAGAGACCGTAGCGGATTCTACCACGGAAGCGGAATATATCGCAGCTTCGGAAGCAGTAAAGGAAGCAGTCTGGATCAAGAAGTTTGTCTCCGAACTTGGCGTGGTTCCAACCATTGATGAAGCATTGCCGGTTTATTGCGACAACAATGGAGCTATTGCACAAGCAAAGGAACCAAGGTCTCATCAACGATCCAAACATGTGCCTCGCCGCTATCATCTGATCAGAGAGATTATAAGTAGGAATGATATACAAATTGAGAAAATTCCCACTTAAAGGAATTTAGCGGATCCTTTAACTGAGGCCTTGCCTCAGAACAAGTTTGAGGGTCATGTTAGAGCCTGTGGTATTGGATACCGTAGCGATTGGCATTAGGCCAAGTGGGAGTTTGTTAGTGATATGAGAGAAGTGTCCGAAGGCAATCACCTTATAATTGTAAACATTTATTTTAATAAATGATAATTCACTATTTGAGTATACATGTTTGTGTATTTGATTGTGATCTTAAACTCAATTACTGAATGTCCGCAATACAATTCACAGCATAAGAGAATTTGTGATGGGATCACAACTAGTGATTATATCTACATGTGCAATTGTGAAATATTGAAAATATCCCTAGTCGATGAATTGATAAAAACGGACACTATCAATTCTGTTGAGACTAGCATGGGATATTCTCTAATCAGCTGATTCTCACTGGCTGGTGACATTGGGATGTCCGGAGATAAACATGAATGTTAGTTAAGAGAACTAGTTCATTGGAGTGACTAGCTGTAAAATTTCATATGGAATCTATATATAGAAATGTCAATGAAGTTCTTACTGCGGCTTAAGTGCGATGTTCCTTTGACTTGCGGTGTTCAAGTCATCTTGGTCATGGAGACTTATACTTTAACATCTTAAGCAAGCATCTCCAAGGAGGTGTGGACCCAGGATGATTGGGTATAAGCCGAAGTTCCCGAAGATGTTTGAACAGCCTACAAAGGATTCACCACTCCTTGCGAGGAGATGTATACCCAGGCCTATCGTCGGATTGTTACTCAAAGCCTCTGGCCAGACCATATCATGTTTAGAGTGCGAGTCTCTTAAATACATGAGAGTAATTAGAAATCCAAAGGACGAGAAAGACACTACTTGGGCTAGGTGTGACGTAGTCAGTCTAGTGGGGACTGACACAAACAGACCATGCCCTGAACTAAGTGGGTATAAGATGGTGAAAGGAATGAGGCACGATTCATTAGAGCTGCTAAAGGGTTTCGGAATTCTTTCTGAGGTCAACCGTTGATCTTTCGATTAATTGGGGGTCATGATGTACTACTAGGTGCCACTCATGATCGTTCTATAATTAGTTAATTATAGACGGCCAACATAAATCAAAAGCCTATTTAGTCACACGCACTACGAGTAATCCGAGGGATTTAAAACGAGTTGAAAATTGGATTTTCCAATCAAGAGAAATAAGTCGAATCTGAGTTAATCAGAGGCGCAACGGAAGCTAAAAATGGCTAAGTCTTTTGAAGGCTTATCAGGCGAATTAAATGAGTTTAATTCGCGATCGGTTCGGCTCGATTTGGCCGGCCAAAGAGGGTGCCAACCCTCTTTGGTTTGGCCGGCCATTAAAGGGGGATAAAACCAATTTATTTGGTTTAATTAATAAAATAAATCTAGCGTGATTTGTTATATAAATTATGGATAAATAAATTTGTGTAAAGAAATTTATATAAATAAATTTATAGAAATTTATTCTTTTATGGAAATTAAAATGATCCATGAAATGGTTTATTTTAATTTTATAAAATCAATTATGAATTGATTTTTCCATAATAAGAAAGTTTATAAATTTCTTATAAAATTTATTCCATAATAAAAGGAGAAGAAGTATTTGTTTTATTATAAAGTTATTTATAATAAAACTTGGT
Source organism: Boesenbergia rotunda (assembly GCA_024364735.1). Classification (NCBI taxonomy): domain Eukaryota; kingdom Viridiplantae; phylum Streptophyta; class Magnoliopsida; order Zingiberales; family Zingiberaceae; genus Boesenbergia; species Boesenbergia rotunda. The sequence goes on from JAGFNQ010004853.1 coordinate 249,701, forward strand.
TTAAAAGGAATAATTCATAAGAGAATTTATAGGATAAATTTGTTATGAAAATTCCGTTAAGAGGGAGACTTGGCAAGGGAGATGCTACTATATAAAGGAACCAAAGGCAAGCCCTTAATTCGAATTGAGTAATCAAGAGATTAGTAGCTTCCTCTCTCTCTCTCTCTTATTCTCTTCTCCCTCTCTTCCCCTTAGGGCCGGCACCCTTCTTGCCTACTAGGGCCGGTGCCCTTCTTGAGAGCTAGGGCCGGCGCACCTCAAACAACCCTAGGGTTGGCGTGAGTCGACTCCACCAAGTAGAAGCCAAATATGAAGAAGAAGAAGAAGAAGCGGATCGCGTCTCCTTCCTTCCCTTCCCGGAATTTAGATTCCGACTCTTGGTGGTTAGTTTCCTATTTTCTCTCTTGATCTTCTAGTTGTGCCTTTAGAGAATCTAGTAGTTCTCGTCGGCACAAAACTCGTGACTTTGCGAAGTCATCCCGAAGAGAATTCGGCGTGGACGCGAATAGAGGCGAAGCTTCCAAGGGATGCTACGGTTGGATCTCGTCCCTTTTCTTCGAGTTACGTGAGGTACAAAGTAAATTAGTTTACTTTTCCGTAAAGTTTTATTTTATGATCATGTCCACACACCATAAGGTTGCATGCTAGATACGTGGTTAGAATAATTTGAGAAATTATTTTATGCTAATTCTTCCGCTGCACGTAAATATTTTAAAATTTACGAATCCGTATCCTTGTCAACATGCACCCGGTCCCAACAGTGGTATCAGAGCCGATTAGTGTTCGACATAATCATATAATTGTTTTGTGGAAAACTTTGTCATGATCTCAATTTCGGAAAATTTTTCAATTATGGAAACTTTCCAATTATAATAAATTTTAGATTTAGGAATTTTAAAGTTTGGAAATCCTCATGAAATTTCACAAACGTTTGAAATTTTCTAGTTTCTGAAATTTTATAATAATTGTGAAAACTTCACATCTTTGGAAACTTTCCAATTTTGGAAATTTTTCTATTTTAGAAATTTTCTAATTTTGGAAATATGTAAGTTTTCTTTGTACCGGAAACTTACAATTATTCTGAAAACTTATTATGAAATCTCGCAATTTTGGGCACTTTCTTTCAAGAAAGTCTAGACAAATTCATGGACTGTTAATTGACAATTAAATTTGAATTGATTTTTAAATTGATATCAAAATTCTTTATTTTGGATTGAGCCTCGGGGAGCCGTCCAATTTAAAGTTAGTTGTTGTAATTTAATTTCCCAATTTTAATTGAAATTGTCATGTTTGATTTTGATTGAGCCTCGGGGAGCCGTCCAATTGGATTTACAGCAAATTACTTTTCTTTGGGTATCTGAGCCTCGGGGAGCCACCCTTAGAAAACAATTCGTTGTAATTAATTAAATCCATGAATAAAATATGTTTTAAGAGGTGATGCTCTTACATATTGTTGTCTCCAAAATTAATTAGGAAAATGGTTTCCTATAGAGTTTTCTTAAATGAGATTTTCATGAAAATAATATGTAGTTGAATTAAGGGATTTGTCTCTTAATTTAATAAGATTTAATTTAGAGAAATCAAAGTCTTGAACATATTATTTCCGAAATTAATTATGACAGTTTAGGAAATTGTTTCCCAAAACAGTTCCTTTAATAAAGTATGAAATTAGAATTAGGAAATTCGGTTCCTAATTCAATTAATGAGACTTGATAACTTAAGTCACATACATACTTTATTAAGGAAATCGTTAGTCATGACATGATTATATGTCATGAATGTGCTTAGAAAAGAAAGGATGAGACCCAAAACCCTTTACAAAATATTAAGGCCAACACCTTCCATTAATATGGTTAGAATCGGAGTTTTGTTTCTCGTTTGGGTTGATGGACACATCCATGCCCGACTTGAACCTCAACATGTTCAAACCATGGAATTAGTTTATGAATAATATAGTTGGAGTCAGAGGTCAATCCTTAGTTTTGGTAGTTGGACACATCCAAGCCTAACTAAACGGTTGAATGAGCTCCAACCATATTAAAACTATTTCTTGATTAATGGGTCAGCCTTAAGCTTGGAGCATCGATTTGTTGTGCCACAGCCAAGGTCGATGTAAAGAGAGGTGCAGTTGGGTGCTATGTATATTGTTGCATACTTGTTAATGAGTTAACAACCCAATGATTTATGCAAATATTCAATTAGTTGATAGCATAAAGTGATAGTTACATATATGTGATATGTAATCGGTATAATTACCTACCTTCATAGCTAAGAACAACTTGATGGCCACAGCCATGGTGGTTCTTATCTATGGTTGGATATCAACCTATTTGGAGATGTTCCTACGATCTCCCGAATTGATAAAAAGGGTTATTCAATTTGAAAAATAAATAGGATTTTATTTATGTATGTTGATACATTCTTTAATCATTCTTCTCACATAAGCTCAATTTGTATTTCTAGGATAATCACTCGATCATGTCTTCTCTGAATTTGCATTCCATCTTAGACACCAATAAACTGACTGGGCCTAACTTCATGGACTGGCTTCGAAACCTGAGGATAGTCCTCAAGGCAGAGAAGATTGCTTATGTCCTTGAAGATCAACTTCCCAACCATCCTCCAGCAGATGCAACTCCAGACCAGTTAGTGGCCTATCAGAAACATGTGACCGATTCTGAACTTGCGAGTTGCATCATGCTAGCCTCTATGGAACCTGAGCTGCAAAAGCAGCATGAGCATATGGATGCTTATACCATCATCTTTCATCTTCATGAGTTGTTTGAAGAACAGGCGAGATCCGAAAGGTTCGAAGTCTCCATACTCTTCTTCACCTCTAAGATGCAGGAAGGCACTTCTGCCTCGCAGTTTGCGTTAAAGATGTTGGGA
>JAGFNQ010004854.1:0-139839 GCA_024364735.1 Boesenbergia rotunda
GGGTTAAATTCTAAAAAATAAAGATGAAACTTTTGATACACTCACTCAATTTTGTAAATTAACGGAAAATGAAAAGGGGGTTAAAATCAAAAGATTTAGGAGCGATAATGGCGGAGAATTCAAAAATCATAAATTTAATCAATTTTGTCTAGAAAAAGGCTACCATCACGAATTCTCTTGCCCTAAAACACCTCAACAAAATGGAGTTGTAGAAAGAAAAAATAGAACACTACAAGAAGCAGCTAGAACAATGCTTAATGAATACAACTTACCTAAATACCTTTGGGCTGAGGCTGTTAGTACAGCTTGTTATGTACAAAATAGAATAACTCTAATTAAAAACCTAGGAAAGACCTCCTTTGAAATCTATTATAACAAACAACCTAACATTAAATACCTTAAAGTATTTGGATGTAAAGTCCATATCTTAAACACTAGAGAACACTTAGGTAAATTTACTTCTAAGATTGAGGAAGGTATCTTTGTAGGTTATTCCCTTACCAGTAGAGCCTATAGAGTTTATAACAAAACTACCCTAAAAATTGAAGAAACTACAAATGTAAAATTTGATGAAAAATCTGACTCAAATAACTCTGATCAAACCATCTACCAACCAATTGACTTTGTTAGATCCAGTACTGACCCTGATGAAAGGCAAATTGAGGACCAAAACGATGATCTAACTGAACCCACACCTGATACTGAACCTAACCAACCCAGAACTGTTCGAGTTAGCTCAGCCCACCCAACTAATCAAATCTTAGGTGATCCAGAACTAAGGGTTCAGACTAGATCAGCTTTTAGGAACCTTAGTCAAATTGCCTTGATTTCAAAAATTGAACCCAAGTCTATAGAAGAGTCTTTACTTGACCCTGATTGGATCATAGCCATGCAGGAAGAGTTAGCCCAATTTGAACGTAGTCAAGTCTGGGACTTAGTACCCCTACCTAAAGGCAAGAAATTTATTGAAACTAAATGGGTCTTTAGGAATAAACTTAACGAACAAGGAGAAACAGTTAGGAATAAGGCTAGGCTAGTAGCTAAGGGGTTTAGCCAAGTAGAAGGTCTTGATTATGATGAAACCTATGCCCCTGTAGCCAGACTTGAATCCATTAGAATGCTCTTAAGTTATGCAGCCCATAAGGGATTTAAGCTTTATCAAATGGATGTTAAGTCAGCCTTCCTAAATGGCCTAATTAAAGAAGAGGTTTATGTAGGTCAACCTCCTGGTTTTGAAAGCTTAGAACACCCTGACTATGTCTTTAGACTTAAGAAAGCCTTATATGGACTTAAGCAAGCCCCTAGGGCCTGGTATGAAAAATTGTCTAACTACTTAGTATCTAAAGGCTTTAACCAAGGCAAAATTGACCCAACACTATTTGTTAAAACTCTAAAAACTGATATTTTTATAGCTCAAGTATATGTAGATGATATAGTATTTGGCTCAACTAACTCAAACTTTTTACAAGATTTTATAACGGTAATGAAAAATGAATTTGAAATGAGTTTAGTAGGTCAATTAACTTTCTTTTTAGGGTTACAAATAAAACAGACTAGTGAGGGTACTTTTGTCTATCAACAAAAATACACTAAAGAATTACTTAGAAAATTTGGAATGGATAGTGCTAAAGAAATTAAGACACCTATGGCTACCAATCAAACTATAGATAGTGACACAAATGGCAAACCTGTTGACCTTAAGTATTATAGAAGTGCTATAGGTAGCTTACTTTACCTAACTGCAAGTCGACCTGATATTCTCTTTGCAGTTAGTATGTGTGCTAGGTATCAAACATGTGCTAAAGAATCACATCTAACCCTAGTTAAAAGGATATTTAGGTATCTCAAAGGGACAAAAAATTTAGGAATTTGGTACCCTAGAACAGCCCAGTTTGAACTTATTGGATTCTCTGACTCAGATTATGCTGGCTGTAAGTTAGACAGAAAAAGTACCAGTGGTGGATGCCAACTTCTAGGACCCTCACTAGTTAGTTGGTTCAGTAGAAAACAACATTGTGTTGCCCTATCCACCACTGAAGCTGAGTATATAGCAATGGGTGAATGTGTAGCCCAACTACTCTGGATGATGCATACCTTAAAAGATTTTAACTTAGATTTTAAGAAAGTCAAAATTTTTATAGATAACCTAAGTTCAATCAATTTAACCAAAAACCCAATCCACCACTCTAGGACCAAACATATAGAAATCAAACACCATTTTGTCAGAGATCATGTAAATAAAGGAGAAATTGAACTTAACCATGTTGAATCTAAGTCTAATCTAGCTGATATATTTACCAAACCACTTCCTGAATCTGAATTTAGCAACTTGAGAAGGTTAATAGGAATGTGTGTTATAGACTAGGACTGACCTGATAAGCTTAAGTTAACTTTTTCAGTTTGTGAGTTTAAAAACATGGATTTTTCGAACTTGTTTTTCAAAGTTTATTATCTTTCAAAATTTAACTTAAACACGGACTTTTCAAATGTGGTTTTCAAGAACTTTTATTGTCTTTCAAAATCTGATTTTCAAAACTGGCAGACTTAGCCTAAGCTTGACCCCTAGAATTGCATGAACCTATAGTTTTAGGTAGCCGCATCTCACAAAACACATAAGATTAACTTGTTTGTGTTTGCAAAAACATAGAACGGTTGTGAGATGCATAGGACTCTGCCTGGACTTCCGAATGCTTAAGTCAGTGCATCACAGTAAGTCTGGGCGTAAAATACCAACGTTACAGTGATCAAGTCAAGTAGTCTTGCCCTAAAAGCTGAGCTAGACATTATTACTTGACTTGACTAACTCAGTGAACACTACTATCATCTAGATAGTTAGTCAGTAACTAGAGTTAGACATATGAAAAGGGACCACAATCATTACTTGGTCCAGGGGGAGCTGAGGTCAAAATACTTTTTTTAAAATGTCATTTTTGACAAAACACATTTGAAAATTTTGATAAATATTGATCCCTAAAAATTTTTTTTGAAGAAGAAAAAAAAAATCTTTTTTTGAAAGAAATTTTTTTAAAAAGCTAAGTTAATAAATTTAAGACTAGTTTTTTTTCTAACACTTAGCCTATATTTCTACTCCCTTAAAAGTTATTATGCTTATATTCTTTTTGATGAATGACAAAGGGGGAGAGTAGGGTAAAAAGGGTTAGAAAATTGCAAACAGCATGCTTATTTCACATTTATTTACCTACCTATGCTTGTGTTATATTGTTTGCATGTTTATGCAAGTTCAAATCTGCTGTTTTTTCTAACTTTAACCTGAGTTGTCAATACATCAAAAAGGGGGAGATTGTTGGTGCAGTTTGCACTAACGGTCAAACTCGGGTTTTGATGTATGACAAAGTGGTTAAAGTTAGGGTTGTTGGTGTTTAACCTCTTTACTAAGTGTGCAGGGTTGAAAGACTTAGGACCAGACACCAGGCTGAAGTCCAGGATGGTTGAATCCTGGCGGAAAGTCCAGTTGGGTTCGTGGGACCTGACAACTGGCTGAAGACCAAGTTGGTTGAGACTTGGCAGGAAGACCAGGGTGGTTGAGCCTTGGCAGGAAGTCCTGGTGGGTCAAGAAGTTAAGTAAAGCTGCACAAAGGGTAAGTGAGGTAAGTCACTGGAGGAGCGAACCAGTGAGGACGCGTTCCCCGTCAAGGGAACAGTAGGCGTCGGTTCGACCTAGGGCTCCATTTCGGAGAACCAAAGTCAGAACCAAGACAGCCCAGGCTGTATAATTTAACACTTTATTTGCTGTTTTGGACTAACCCTGGATGCAGGACCGAAGGACTGTGTATCTGCAGCTCAGAGAGCCTCAAAGGAGTGAGGCAGTAGCTGAGCTGGGCGCCCCGGATGTTTCGGGCGCCCCCCAGAGTCAAACAAGTCAGCAGACCAAGAAAAGCCCCGACAGCAGCGCTATTCGGGGCGCCCCGCGTGTATCGGGCGCCCCGCATGTCGGGCGCCCCGCGTGTCGCGGGCGCCCACTGTGCCACGCAGAATCAGCTGCCGAAGCTCGCCCTCGCGAAGCCAACGAGATGAGGTTTTGACCGGTCAAGGGAGGCGCCCCGAGCGCTTCGGGCGCCCCGGTCAAGGCTGATCCCGAAGATAAAGAGATCAAATGCTTGACCGAGAGGGCTGCGGATCGGCAGCCACGCAGGGGGGCGCCCCGGACGTTCCGGGCGCCCCCAGGGCTATAAATAGAGCCCTCGACCAAGGCTGGTGATACAACACTTCTTCCAAAGTCTCAAAGTTCTTCTACGCTTGCGCCTTGCTCCGGAAACGCTTCACTTCGAGCCGACGACGTCCTGCTGCCCCGAAAGAGTCGACCTACTCCGGACGTCGGTAAAAAGATAATTTTTTAATAAATATTTGATTGCATTTAATTGCTTGAAAGTGTGGGGTTGTCACACTTTCAATTCCTCTGTACTCGCTTACTCTATCGGTGCTTACCGGTAGAGAATACTAGTGGATTGCCCAACGGAAAGGTCCGAGGGACTTGGGCCTTCGAGTAGGAGTCGACGAAGGCTCCGAACGAAGTAAAACTCGTCTGTGTTAGTGTGTTTGTTTTTCGTTTCTTTCGTTTCCGCTGTGCACGCTTTTTAAAGCGCTTTGATTTTTGAAAAACGCACGTGATTCACCCCCCCTCTCACGTGCATCGATCCTACACATATCATGTACCGGAAGATGATAGGCTCAACCACAATGGAGTCGCTGATCGCCGGCATGCAACAGTGCAGGTATGGTGCATGACTCTCACACATGCAACCCCTACCAGGTCATCATACATAACTCATCATAACATGCACAGGTCAATCACAGGTATAATAACCTAACCATCATGCATCTAAGTGGACATGCAAGTAATAACAGAATCAACCAATGCAGATATCAGGTGACATGCCACAATAACCCAATCAGTCCATATCTAGACACACGTGCAAGTATGACCAGGATCAACCAATGCAAATATCAGGTGACATGCAACAATAACCCAATCAGTCCATATCTAGACACACGTGCAAGTATGACCAGGATCAACCAATGCAAATATCATATAATGGTATGCTAATACCTATCCACATACTCATGCTCATACCAATGCTATACAGGATCAGATAACAAATAAACGAAACTGTATAGAAGAAAATTTAGATCATATCCAAGGTCAAGCATAAGTATCAAGCAGGATAACAAAGCGGTAGCAGATAAAGGTCAATATCAGCCTACTGCATCAATAACAAATAGCCATGCATAAAGATAACGTGGATCTAAAGAAGACAAGCAAGAAGTACCCGCCTCCAAGGTGTAGAAGTCCGTATCAAGCCGAAAGGACCACCCGTCTAATACTCCGCAACCACAATTCCAAATCAATACCCTGTATCAAGGATGTATTTAATTAGCTATTACACAGATATGATAACTAGTTAATTACTCCCCAACCAAACCAAGGGTTAACCTAATCATTTCCTTGAAATTAATCTCACCATAATCCAACCTATCATATCCAATCATTATCTATAATGGTAACAATCATCATACAGTTACAATGATATGATCTTTGGTACACCTCAAAACAATCAATCTCCTGCTATTGCCTCATCAAATTGAATAACACCCAATACAATCATCACTCTCAATTTGATCCCAGAACTCAGCTCCACTCTCATCAAACTAAACCTGAGCAAATGAAACTCTTTAAAACATAAACCAAATTCCAATACAGAAACATCCGAAACCAACCTTTATCAAAACTCTCCCACATGGCAATTCATCACAAGATCAAAAGGACCAAGCTAATGTCTAATCCAAACCAAAACAACCTCATGAACAGCTCTCAAATACCGCAGAGACAGAACCATACAAAATTAAGCTTCATCAATTCAAGAACCAACAACCATTACAAACAATACCAGGGGCAACTTCGATCACAAGGCAACACAGGACAAGATACGGAACTTAACAAGATCTTACGACAACATACCAAAAACCCAAACCCAGCAGATCATCCCAAGATCAAAAACACAAATCCAAAACTCATAGAAATAAACCTGAACAGATGAACTGAAACCGCCATCCCAATTCATAATCCAATCCAAATCAGAACAGAATCCATACAGAACAACCAAACAACAATCCGATCAAGACTGGCCCATTTCATCCAAAATTCTATAAGAGCCCTAGTTCAAGATTCCCTTTACCTGATTATAGTCGGAGAAGGTGTGAGGCGTCGACACTGCTTCATGCTGATTGACGATGGCGAGGGGAGTCCCAATAAGACACCGAGCGGTGGTGGTCGCGTGCCCTAGCTTCCCTTCTCGCTGGAACCCTAAACATCAAAATCCCATAGCTATAGTCAGAGCTTCACCTCGGCTGGTGTCACTCGCTCAAAGTCGGGGAAGAAGGGTATAGCTAGCTAGGGCTTACCTTCTTACGATCCAACAATGAAAGTCGCTTGAAGGGAAGACGGAAACCACCGATCACTAGAGATCGCCAGAGTTCTGCTCGGGACTGGGAGCGAAACGTCGTCGGGCGATTTGGTCAGCGAAGTGAAGAGTCGGCGGAGATGAGGAAACCACATTGAGAGCTCGCGATCGGGAAGAGGGGAATAGGGTTCGACCGGTTTAATTGGGGAAAAAGGAGAAGGGAAGGGAAAGTTTTATGTGAGGCCATTTTGCACTTAGGTCCTCTTCTTCAGCCAAATCCAGCTCAGCCCTTTACGAACTCATTCTTACACATTCAACCCCTTCAAATTTAGGATTAGTCACACTTAAGCCCTTAAAACTTAAGTTCTAAAGCAGAATACTCTTTAATTTCAGTTTGGGTTTCTTAAACCTTAAATCTTCTTCCGATTATTATTATTATTATTATTTTTTCTGGATCACATCAAAAGTGTCGGATTTAACACTTGGACACTCAAAAATGTAACCTAATGCACTTTACCCTCTTTATGGTCCTCTCAATGGAATCAGAGTTGTGGTGGAGCAGGGATCAACTAATTCGGATGAAAAACCTCAAGAAACAGTGCTGAATTTAGTGCCATTCTGTGCCAATTCTGCTGATCGGTCACTGGACCGATAAGTCACTGCCTGTTCGGACTGAAGATCGGTCTGGAATGCTTCTGATCGGTCAGCTGACCGATCAGGACCTATACTGATCGGACTGGAGACCGATCAGTAGCTGAAATGCAGAATTTGAAGCTGACTTCTGCCGAGACTTTTCTTCTTTCAATCAATAACCATTCTTGCATTCAAATAACTTCTTGCTTTGATCTTCTACTTCAGAAATTAATCCAACTCCTGACACTTCATGTTTTTTTCTCTTTTCTTTTCTTTTCTTTTGTTTTTCAGCTGTTTTTTTTTTTCTGTTTTTGTTTGCAGCTGAGCCTCTTTTGTTTTTCCTGCTTCTGAAATGTTCAGCATGTTATAACAGCAATCTGAAATGTTCAATCTTCCAAAACTTTTCAACTTGATAATATGATCATGCTTTATTCACTACTTGGAATGTGTCTTCAATATTTGATTCAATAAAACTTTTCAGCTTTTCAACTTGATAACTTCCCTTATTCTTATTGTTTTCTGCCACTATCAACTCTTGCAACCCCCCTTGGAACGCAACTACACTTATTTGATAGGATGCAACCTTCAATTGATCTCTACTTCAATTTCTTTTCCACTTAATACTTTCTTGAGCACATCTTTTTCCTTTCTTTTCGTTTCTTCTATGGTAGTGAGAATGAGCCTTCACTTCCCTTCACTAATCAATTCTTGCAACCCAAACTTGATACAAAATCCTTCAAATTGACACACTTTTCTTGTAGGTTACCCATGCTTGATTGTCCTCAATATTTGATAGAATGCTTGCATCCTCTCCCACATTTAAACTTTTGTCCGTCTCGGGCAAAGTAACATCAAGAAACATCAAAGTACCCAAGTCCATGGAAAAGATTATGATGAACATGAAAATTAGGGAAGAAAAATGGAATATAGAATAGATCAACAAACAAAATTACAAAAATGATTTGAGAAAGGAAACAAAGTGATTCACCTCTATAAATGTGGTCCAATCATAGAAATATAGCTTTGAAAGAGCCTAAGCAAGTTCTAGAGTACAATCACATGTGTGTATGTCAAAAATTAGGCTAATCCTCACTAGGTCAAAAGAATTCATCTCAAGTCATCACTCTAGAGTCCATAACTAAGTAGTACTCAAGCATCAAAGAATTTTCATCCATTGGCTCAAATCCTAAGTTTTAACAATCAAATTTAATTTGCTTTCAAAGGACTCTAAAATGACATAGAGAAAACCTAGATGAATATATTTATTCCTAATTATGCAAGAAATAAGGTGCCAAGAAGATTAACATGGTATCTACAATGACTTTTATTCATTCTATACTACCTAAGCATTTATTAGCAAGAACTCATTCTAAAAGAAAAATTACTTCTTGAAAACATGAAAGTGATATTTACAATGAAATAAGAATGTAAAAAGAAATAACTCCCCTTCAAGTTGGGTAAAGAGCACGGAGCATCCATCTTGGGAGAACTATCCTCACATGATCAATCTTATAATGCACAGATTTCTCCCTCATCAACTTAGCATAAGTAAATTCCGGTGGTCGGAGACGATTAAGGTTCAATATCTAGTCTTGGGGTAAATAGTTAAAAGTCAAAGTAAATTCAACCCCTCCCACTGCATGCTCTTTAGAAGTCCTTCCGGGAGGTTGTAGGCTATTAAGTTTGAGTACCCACTCGAGAAGCCTACGGGATCCTGCAAAACCATTAAAAGAAAATACCTCCCACACGCATACACGGTAAGAAAGGAATGAAATATAAACAACCTCTACATAAAATGTATCAAGAAATGCATCGCAGCCAATGAAATCAACCTTAGGTACATTGATAAGTTTTTCATAATCAGTCTCTACATAGGATGTATCAAGAATTGCTTCACAGCCAACAAAATCAATCCTAGGTATCTCCATGAATTTTTCACAATCAATATCTACAAAGGATGTATCAAGAAACGTATCACAACCAACAAAATCAACACTAGGTACCTCTATTCATCACAACCAACAAAATCAACATTAGGTACCTCTATGAGTTTTTCACAATCAGTCTCAGTCTCTACATAAGATATATCAAGATTTGCTTCACAGTCAACAAATTCAACCCTAGGTACCTCTATGAGTTTTTCACAATCAGTATCTACATAAGATGTATCACAACATGAATCACAGCCAATAAAATCAATTTCAAGTACCTTTATTAATTTTTCACAATCAGGCTCTACATGGAATGTATTAAGACATGCTTCACATTCAACAAAATCAACCCTAGGTTCCTCTATGAATTTTTCTAAAGAAATAGAAGAAATACTTATCTTATCATGCTGAAGAATACCTAGAGGTTCTATAAGAATAGATGTAACTATGGCCTCCTCCTGGTCATGTACAGGCTCCACTTCAATCTCAGGTTCTGGTGGACATTCAATTAAAACAGGTGATTCTTGGGTCCTTACTTCCACCATGCAAGTCCCTACACTTTCATACGTATCCTCCGAATCTTCTGATATATCAATCAATTTTGGTGGTCCCTGGGGCTCAGTGTAATCCCCTACACCTATAGAATCATCTCCAGTGCATTCTTCATCAACAATATCTGCAACAACCATATTAGAAAAGTTAGGACCAAAATCAACTATGTCATAACAAAATAAAAGTCTAGAAGGATCACAAAATAAAAGTCTAGAAGGGTCCTGTAGAGCTTCAGAATCAAATTCAAGGCTGTCACAAGCTTTACTATCAATCTCCTCCACTGCCTCTATAGATAATGACTGTCCAATATGTTGGGACCGGGTGCATGTTGACACGGATACGGGTTCGTAATATTTTAAAATTTTACGTGCAGCGGAAGAATTAGCATAAAATAATTTCACAAATTATTTTAACCACGTATCTAGCATGCGACCTTATGATGTGTGGACGTAATCATAAATTAAAACATTGCGGAAAAGTAAACTAATTTACTTTGTACCTCGCGTAACTCGAAGAAAAGGGACGAGATCCAACCGTAGCGTCCCTTGGAAGCTTCGCCTCTATTAGCGTCCACGTCGAGTTCTCTTCGGGATGACTTCGCAAAGTCACGAGTTTTGTGCCGACGAGAACTACTAGATTCTCTAAAGGCACAACTAGAAGAACAAGAGAAAAGAATGGAAACTAACCAACAAGAAACGGAATCTAAATTCCAGGAAGAGAGGAGTTGCGATCCGCTTCTTCTTCTTCTTGTTTGGCTCCTTCTTGGTGATCCTTGCTCACGCCAACCCTTGGAAGGGTGAGGTTGCGCCGGCCCTAGGTTGGACAAGGGGCGCCGGCCCTAAGAGTGGCAAGGGGCGCCGGCCCTAGGAGGGAAGGAGAAGGAGAAGAGAATAAGAGAGAGAGAGGGAGAGAATTAATCTCTTGATTACTCTATTGATTGGAATTCAAGGCTTGCCTTTGGTTCCTTAATATAGTAGTCTCTCCCTTGCCAAGTCTCTCTTTTAACGGAATTAACGGAATTAGTTTTCATAAGAAATTTATCTTATAAATTCTCTTATGAATTATTCCGTTTAGACCAAGTTTTATTATAACTAACTTTATAATAAAACAAATTCATCTCTCCTTTAATTATGGAATAAATTTTACAAGAAATTTATAAACTTTCTTTTTATGAAAAAATCAATTCATAATTGATTTTATAAAATTAAAATAAACCATTCCATGGATCATTTTAATTTTCATAAAAGAATAAATTTCTATAAATTTATTTATATAAATTTCTCTACACAAATTTATTTATCCATAATTTATAAAATAAATCACGCTAGATTTATTTTATTAATTAAACCAAATAAATTGGTTTCTTCCCCTTGTTGTGGCCGGCCAAACCAAAGGGATTTAGCACCCTCTTTGGCCGGCCAAACCAAACCGAACCGATCGCGAATTAAACTCATTTAATTCGCCCGATAAGCCTTCAAAAGACTTAGCCATTTTAAGTTTCCGTTGCGCCTCTGATTAACTCAGATTCGACTTATTTCTCTTGATCGGAAAATTCAATTTTCAACTCGTTTTAAATCCCTCGGATTACTCGTAGTGCGTGTGACTAAATAGGCTTTCGATTTATGTTGGTCGTCTATAATCAACTAATTATAGAACGATCATGAGTGACACCTAGTAGTACATCATGACCCCCAATTAATCGAAAGATCAACGGTTTGACCTCAGAAGTAATTCTGAAACCCTTCAGCAGCTCTAATGAATCGTGCCCCATTCCCTTCACCATCTTATACCCACTTGGTTCAGGACACGGTCTATTTATGTCAGTCCCCACTAGGCTGACTACGTCACACCTAGCCCAAGTAGTGTCTTTCTCGTCCTTTGGATTTCTAATTACTCTCATGTATTTAAGAGACTTGCACTCTAAACATGATATGCTCTAGCCAGAGGCTTTGAGTAACAATCCCACGATAGGCCTGGGTATACATCTCCTCGCAAGGAGTGGTGAATCCTTTGTAGGCTGCTCAAACATCTTCGGGCACTTCGGCTTATACCCAATCATCCTGGGTCCACACCTCCTAGGAGATGCTTGCTTAAGATGTTAAAGTATAAGTCTCCATGACCAAGATGACTTGAACACCGCAAGTCAAAGGAACATCGCACTTAAGCTGCAGTAAGAACTTCATTGACATATCTATATAGATTACCATATGAAGTTTTACAACTAGTCACTCCAATGAACTAGTTCCCTTAACTAGCATCCATGTTTATCTCCGGACATCCCAATGTCACCAGCCAGTGAGAATCAGCTGATTAGAGAATAACCCATGTTAGTCTCAACAGAATTGATAGTGTCCATTTTTATCAATTCATCGACTAGGGATATTTTCAATACTTCACAATTGCACATTTAGAGATAATCACTAGTTGTGATCCCATCACAAATTCTCTTATGCTGTGAATTGTATTGCGGACATTCAGTAGATGAGTTTAAGATCCCAATCAAATACACAAACATGTATACTCAAATAGTGAATTATCATTTATTAAAATAAATGTTTACAATCATAAGGCGATTGCCTTAGGACACTTCTCTCATATCACTAACACAATAGGTATGGGTGGTCCCTGGGGCTCAGTGCAATCCCCTACATTCTCACACCTATCCTCTGAATCTCCTGATATCTCGATCAATATAGGTGATCCCTGGGGCTCAGTGTAATCCCCTACACCTAAAGAATCATCTCCAACTGGAAGTGAATCAGATACAATCTTCAAACCTTCAGCCTCCTCTGCTTCCTCTGAGCTTAAACATCCTCTCTGAATATCAAATGAAACTCTATCATCAAATAACTCTGCCTCCACAACTTCATCTAAAATACCCATGCTAATGCTAGGAGGATCCTCTCTGGATTGCTGTAGGAAGGGTAAAGGGTCATTTGGTTCTTCCACTTGAGCTGAAAATTTTGGAAATGGATCTTGAGCAGGGATTTCGGTAAGTATAGCTGCTGTAGGTGCCCTAATTTTATGGATTTCTTTTTCTTCTTCCACCAAAATTGCAAGATCAATTGAAGGACTTAGGCTTGCACTAGGGTCACCTTGAACTGGTATAGAATCAATTTTGGGCTGTTTTGAGATGGAAAATAAGATGCTGGAATTTTTTCAAAAAAATCAACCCTTGGAATATTTAGACTTGAAACAACTTCCTCATTCCTCAAAGTTAGTTCACAATCATGCTCCTTAGGATTAAGAATAGCTTGAGAAGGTAATTGTCCTGATCCTTGGATTTGCATTTGATTCATTTCACTAACCAATTGTCACATGTGTCTCTCAATATTTTGAAGAGTAGAATCATACTCTTGTTGTTGTGAATTTTGTTGTTGTATGATTTGTTGCAAAATCTCCTCAAGCCTTTGTTGTTGAGCCTCAAACTCACTAGAATCCTCGAAGTCTCCTTGATTGGTACAGGACTCTTGTTGGTCTTGAAAGGATTCATTAGGTTGCTCAAAATCATGATTAGGCTGTGAATTCTGAAAATAAAGTTGTTGGGGTTGATCGAATGGTTGATTTGGCTGTGAAAATTGCTAAAAATTGGGCTGGAAACTTGGTTGGAATTGCTGAGAATTGTAGCTCTGAAAATTCTGAGTTTGAGGTTGAAATTGTTGTGGTGGCTGATTCAAGAATTGGTTTTGCTGAAAATTCGAATAGGGTTGCTGAAATTGTTGGAATGGCTGACTTGGCTGAAAACCTTGCTGAAATTGTTGAAGTGGAGGCTGAAATTGATAATTTGGTTGCTGAAAATCTTGACAAGGCTGGAATGGTTAAAAATTTTGTTAAAAATTCTGGAATTGAGAATAAGGTTGCTGAAAATTCTAACAAGGCTGTTGAAAATTCTGAAAGTACTGATACTCTGTCAAGGGACTGCTTGAATGAATATAAATGTTTTCAATAACTTCTGAAACTATTCCTTGATTTCTTCCTAGCTCTGACTGTTCTTTCAACCTCAGGGTCAAACTCCTCAAGATTTCCACCGTAGTCCTGGTCATAAAACAAACAAAATGGCAGCCAATGTGTACAAAAAGATAAAGCAAATGAGAATAGAATCAAAGAATATAAATATTAAACACAAGCTCAAATTAAACAAACTCAACTAGTGTTTCTCCGGCAACGACGCCAAAAATTTGATACGTGAGCCCAATACAAGTGTCACGAATAAGCCTCAAATTTAGATATTTATAACTGAAAACCCTTGACTAATAAAATAGAAATGTAGAAAAGGGGCCTCAGGTCGTATTTTTTCAAGGACTAGTTGTGAGTGTTTAACTCGAGTTTGAAAGTTATTTGTCGTTTGATGATTTTGGTTTTCTAATAAAATGGGGGGTTTTGGCGATAAGGAAATGACAATATGAAATAGAATGAACTTAGCTAAAGCATGGAGCTAAACAATTAAATTCAAGAGACTAAACAATTAAATTCAAACGATGGAATTGAAATTCAAGAAATAAACTTCAATGCAGAAAATGAATTGCAGAGAATTAATTGCAAGAAACTAATTGCAGAAATTGAAAGCTAGAACAAAACAATACTTGGAATCTTGACTTGAAATGTAGTTGACATAAGCTTGAACAATTGAAGAAGTAAATGCTTGGAACTAAAATTTATCCTAATTAAACATCAAATCAGTTTCTAATCAAGCCTTCCCTTTGCCGTCACACAAAGATTGAGTTAGAAACCCTCTGAACTCAAAAATCAGCGAAGAAGAACTCCCAAGATCAACTTGCTGCGAATTGGCCTTCCTGATCGGTCACTGGACCGATCAGGTCTCCCTCTGATCGATCACGGGACCGATCAGAGTCATCTCTGTCCGATCAACTGGTCCGATCAGTGATTGAAATCTGTTCTCGATCTCTTCCCCTTCGATTGGCTGGCTGGCGATCGAGCTCAGAATCTATCAGAACACCTTCGAGAACCCCTCTATGTTGCTTCAACAGCTCCGGACGACAGAACCAGCAGTCAACAAGGATCGATCAATGGAAACAGCAGCTTCGGCGAGACCCTCACCTAAACTTCCAGAAACCAATCGATTAGCAAACTGAACAAGGAAATCTTACCTCGATGATCTGAAACTTGAGAAGATCTGAATCTGATGTGGTCGCGCACGCGATCTGAGAAAAAAAACTAGCAAAAATGATGAAGAAAAACTCAAGAACTCGAAGTAAAACTACCCTACTGGCGATGACGACCTTGCGACGACGACAACCAGATCTGGGGGAGAAACTATTTTTATAGTTAGGAATGGACGGCTGAGATCGTTCTGGCTTCATCCAACGGTCGGATCTCCTCAGATCTGAACCAAAGTTTCCAGATCTCCATCAGATGGTCAGATCTGCCTCTCCTTAGCTGGGATCGACCGGATCTACAATGGATGGCTCACATCTCTCTGTCCTCTTGAATGGACGGTTGAAACTCCCCCACACTTGATCTGACGGTCAAATGGACTCTGAATTGGTTCCAAACTTCAGATCTTGATCCATGGACTTTATTAACTCTATCTTGATCTTGGATTGATCAGAAGTTGACGGATGACTCAAATCTAGCCGTTCTCTTGAATGGACGACCCATATTAATCCGATGCTTGATTACCTTGATCCGGATCCAATTCTGACTCATGTTTGATCCAATCCGATCTAGGTCCATGATCATTTGAAGCCTACAAAATTAGATTCACATGTTAGTGCCAAAATATCTCAAATATACCAAGATTTGAATCAAAAGCCAAAATAGAAAGAATTCATGAAACCTAATGTAAATGCAAACTTAAGCATATAAAAGTGGATCAAAACATGGATTTGAGAGCCTAGATTTATCAGCAAAATGGTAGTTATCACACCCTCATTCTTAGGCATCCTAAAGCATACGGGCGCCCGAGTGACTTTGGTCAACTCCTTGCTGACCAGTCTCCAACGAGTCTTCTTGGGCGATTTTCGTGCCTTCCAGAGTTGGACTCACCCAAACCCTCCTACAACCTTCTCCTCGAGCATGCTTTCCCCCATCTTCTCCTCCCTCAGACGTCGCACATATCCTTCTCTCTCCACCGGCGTACTCTTTCGCAGACCTCCGCGTCCCTCAGATGCACCAAGCCCATCGGTTCCCTTCCCGTGCCATCCTTCTCGACTGCTACGTCTTCCGCTCGACTTCCTGCGCTCCTAAGCTCCTACACACTTAGACATAGGGATTAAAACACCACAGGACCTAACTTGACTTGGTTGACTACATCAAAACTTACCAGGGGTACTTACAAATCCCTCTTCCTCGGTTCTTCTGCAGATCGTCGAGTTTCTCTTCGCAGCAACCTCAACTCCATCTCCCTCATCTTCTCCATCTTCATCTTCCTCTCCTTTTCCTCCTCTGAAATGAGTGCCGATCACCCTCCTGGGAAAAGCTCGTCGAGGGGTCAAGGGAGCGGGCCTTCGATCTCCTCATTCCTCACGCGTTTAGGCCATTGAGCGGTGCGTTCGCCAGAGATTGGCTGGCATAGCTCCGATTCTCAGTCACGGTAGAGGTAAGTGTTATTTCTCCTAGTATCATAGTGGATCTCCTTGGAATCGCTCTGATTGGTCTTCATTTTCTTTGGTTGCTCATTGCCGCCAATAATGTTTCTAGCTGGGATCTGCGTCGATCGAGCTGGTCAATGTACCGGGGATAGGGAAGGGAGTGATGAAGGCGTTTTGTGGGGCTGTGCTGCTGGAGATAGCTGGATCCGTCGATCTAAGCAGGGATCTCCATCTCTGGCTATTAACCAAGTTAGATCTGTGGTTTGGATAAATTGGCGATTCTACCACATAGATTAGTAGATATAAGCTTGGATTGTTCCAGATTAAGTGTTCTACAACATTCTTGAATTAGATTTGCAATGTTCAATCTGAATTTGGGTGTATTTTGGGAGGTTACGCTATTCTATTTTTGATGAGCATGACTATGTTCTTGTCTGGATTCCACCGTGAGGTTCTTGATTGGATTTTTGGTTTTGGAATATATGAGTTGAGCATGTTGAGTTTGGTGTTGGGATCGTGATTGGTTGATTTCCCATAGTGTGATGGCTTAAGTTTTGTGTGTGGATTAGTGTTGTAATTGAGTGACTGTATTTTGGCGGTCTTAACCTTGTGAGCTTGTAATTATTTGTGTTGTGTGCTACACTAAATTTTGGGATGGGTTCTCATCTAGGATTGGTTTGAGATTTGATCCTATACTTGTTGATCAATTTATTTAATCAGAAATCAATCATTTAATTTGATATAGTTAAATAAAGTGATGAGTAGGATTAATCCTAATACGATTAATAGTTAACTACTTACGATTTTTTTCATAAATATCTAAGGATATGTCCTTTGATACAAGACACTGATTTATTTGGATTTCTGGACTGGAAGTTCTCTTCACTAACCAGCATCTTCATCTGAGGTGGGTACCTTTACTTGTTTTCATAGATATCTTATTTCTGTACATGACTTATTATTATGGATAGCAATAAGTTATTACCTTTTATCTGCACATGATTATTCCTACTTGATACTTATCTGCTTAGACTTGGAATAATCATATTTGTTGGAACTTGGATGGTTAGAGAGAGGGGGGGTGAATGTAGCCAGACACTTAAAACATAGCAGTTTTTGAGATTTCTTGAGCACAAAGAACCGCAAGAACACAAGCAAACTCCTCACCGAGCTCCACTCAGCACAGATCTCACGCAAGAACTCCCTTCTTCGTGTCTTCTCGCTGATGGACTCGCCAAGCTCCTTATTTCTTCCCAAGTGCTCAAGTAACAGAAGGTTGCTTCAGATTCACAGTTGCTTGCTCAAGAGATGGATCAAAGTTGTCGCAAGATCATAGAAGTTGTAGCCAAAACCGAGAGATCTCTACTCTTCTCCACTTCTCAGCACTTTTAAGCATCTGGCTTCTCCAGCTCACATCGCCAGCCACCAGACGCTCTACTGCCGCTTACCAGCTGCTCAGCTGCAACTGCCCACCTACCACTGAGTTCTCCTGGACTCCATGAGCTTCCCTCAACCAAGCCCCAGTCAGCAGCTCCAGCAGCGCCAGCATCCGTTGCAACCTGAGATGGAAAATGGACAAACCTGCTCCAAGGAAAGACTCCCATTGACCCTCCTTGAGTGTTTGAATTCATCCATGTCATCTGCACACTAAATCAGATCATAAGCACAACAAATCAAGCAGAGGATCAAATATCAGAAGACTCTGAACAAGTATCGGTAGCGTATCAGTAGTAATTAGAACACGATCATAGCTCTGACAGCGCTTTTGAATTAAAGCTGTCAGCTGCTGATCGGTCACTGGACCGATCAGAGGGACTCCTGATCGGTCACCAGACCGATCAGGATGGGTTCAGACCGATCAGGCTCTAACCTGATCGGTCCCCAACATGTAATCAGAAATCGCGACTTCTCCAGGATCGATCACCAGATCGTTCCCAAATCGTGGATCGGTCACCAGACCGATCCACCCCTTTACAAGGTGATTTCCCAACTTCACAGTCCAAACCTCCTGATCGGTCCTCAGACCGATCAGGGTGTGGCCTGATCGGACTGGTGACCGATCAGGCCACCCTCCGACCGATCAGGCGCCAACCTGATCGGTTATAGTGAGAAGTCCGCGACGATTGATCATTCACCAGAACAATCCGAACAGTATCTCTGATCGGTCACCAGACCGATCAAGAGCCGAGCAGTAGGGTTCCCAGACTCATTGTATGCTCCCTGATCGGTCACCAGACCGATCAGGAGCCGAGCAGTAAGGTAACTGTATGCTCCCTGATCGGTCGCCAGACCGATCAGGAGCCGAGCAGTATGGTTCCCAGACTCAATATATGCTCCCTGATCGGTCACCAGACCGATCAGACATACCTGGATCGGTCACCAGACCTATCCACGAGGGAACTCCGTGCCAACTTCCCTGATCGGTCACCAGACCGATCCAGGCAAGGCCAAATCCACTCTAAGTCAAGAGAACAAGCCTCCAGCCCTTCTCTGACTCGTGCTTGGTCCCTCGGACCAAGACTCCATGCCCAGTCTCACTCACCGCGACTTCAACCTAGCCCTCCAAGCTAGGACCTGACCCTCCAAGCCGGGATTTCATCCAACCTAGCCCTCCAAGCTAGGACCTGACCCTCTAAGCCAGGGTTTCATCCACCTAGCCCTCCAGGCTAGGACCTGACCCTCCAAGCCAGGATTTCATCCACCTAGCCCTCCAAGCTAGGACCTGATCCTCTAAGCCAGGGTTTCATCCAACCTAGCCCTCCAGGCTAGGACCTGACCCTCCAAGCCAGGGTTTCATCTATCTAGCCCTCCAAGCTAGGACCTGACCCTCCAAGCCAGGATTTCATCCAACCTAGCCCTCCAGGCTAGGACCTGACCCTCCAAGCCAGGACTTTTCACACCTAACCCTCCAAGTTAGGTCTTTTCACACCTAGCCCTCTAAGCTAGGACTTTTCACACCTAACCCTCCAAGTTAGGAATTTTCACACCTAGCCCTTCAAGCTAGGACTTTTCACACCTAACCCTCCGAGTTAAGACTTTTTCATCCAACTCCGTGCCCAGTCCCCGACTAGGACTTAATCTCAATCATCTCATCAACCTAAACTAAAATCGGTGTCAACACCAAAACAACAATCAGGGTAAGACTGCATCAACAATCTCCCCCTTTTTGTTGTTTGACAACCCGATTTTAAGTTTAGGAATTTAAATTTAATTTCTCAAATCTCAGAATTGTAGGAGAATCAGGATCCTCCCCCTACAACAGTCAAACTCATAGTATTCTAAACTTAACCAAACCACACTCTCCCCCTTTGTCAAACACCGAAAAGGGTGTAGACGAGTTGTTAAGTTTAAACATACTCCCCCTAAACCCTAGGGGTTCTCCCAAAACAACAAAGATATGATTTAATTTGAAAGCATATGAAACCATGTGATAAATAAAAAATAGGATATAGCAACCACATGCAACATATGAATCAGGAGGAAAACAGGAACTAGGAATAAACATGGAGTAGCATGATATACATGGAATCAGTTAAGACATCACCAAGTCATCACAGGCAACATAGTTAGATGCAACATCAATCATGAAAGTAGAAGCAAAGTACAACCAAATCAGTCCTCAGCAGCGTCGTCGTCAGATGAATCATCAATAGTGATGAAACTCCCTGGTGCAGTGCTGCTGGATGGCCCAGCTCCAGGAAACGTATGCTGGTGCCACTCATCGTACCATGTCTGCTGCTGGCAGCGCCCAGACCGATCAGGCTACAGCCTGATAGGTCTGGCTTGGTCCTGATCGGTCGGGTGACCGATCAGGAAAGCCCCTGATCGGTCTGCCGATCGATCAGGGAGCGAATAATAGGTTCGTGAGGTTTTCTGTGACCCTCTTGATCGGTCGGTGGACCGACCACCACAGGGGGCCAGATCAGTCTGGGGACCGATCCAGACCAACACAGAAAGTTTTGACACTTTCTCGCGAGATAGCTGGATCGGTCAATTGGACCGATTAGGCCGACTCCTGATCGGTCTGTGGACCGATCAGTCCTATGTTGATCGGTCGGTGGACCGATCAGGTATCAGAAATTTTCTGATACAAGTCTGAAACTTCAGTTTCAGACTCCCGAATGAAATTCGATACAATTTGATGGAAAATTATTGACCTTGGTGGTGTTCCCTTGACTATAATCGACCCCTAAACAAGGAGCAAAGGTCCTTATGGGTTTAGCAAATCAATTTGCTCCAACCAAGTGGAGTCAAATGCAAACACAAACATCCATTCAATTTCAAACAAGTTTGTATCAAAATAAAGTCTCCAATCAAGTTTCCTTGATTGGAATGTCCAAGTATGATCATGGAGCCAAGTACACATATGTTATGCATTGGTTTTCCACATACTTAGTCAACTTAGTGATTATTATCTCGTCAACCTAATTTCTCAAGGGATGCATTAACATTTTGAGTAATTAGGTTGATCCTAGCATCTCACCCCATATCTAGCAAACAAAAATATTTTGTTGAACCTTATAGTTTGTGTGAGATGTCCCCAAGTTACCCAATAATTGTTCCCAACAGTTTGAAATAATCATGAAGGGGTTTTGAATACTTTTTAGTTAATCCTATGAAGCACGACACATTCCCAATTCCCTTCATAAGAAACTAAATTCATTCTCGGGGAGTGGTTTAGTGAAAATGTCCGCAAGATTTGATTTTGACTCTACATGTGAGAGTACAATATCTCCTCTAGCAACATGATCTCTAATGAAGTGGTGACGCACTTCAATATGCTTGGTTCTAGAATGATGGACTGGATTCTTTGTTAGGGTTATTGTGCTTATGTTGTCACACAACACTTACATACCCTTGTAGCTTAATCCATAGTCCTCTAGTATATGAATCATCCACAACAATTGTGATACACTCTCTCCCATGGCGATATATTCTACCTCGGTCGTGGAGAGAGCAACACAATGTTGCTTCCGACTTGACCAACTAACTAGTGATGATCCTAAGAATTGGCAACCCCCACTTGTGCTTTTCCGATCCAACTTGCACCCAGCATAGTCGGAATCGGTGTAGCCAATTAGGTCAAATGATTCGGTACGGGGGTACCAAAGACCAACTCCAATTGTGCCCTTAAGGTATCTCAAAATTCTCTTGACAGCAATTAAATGAGATTCCTTGGCACAGACTTGATACCTAGCGCACATACCCACAGCAAAAAGTATATCAGGTCGACTAGCTGTGAGGTATAGCAAACTACCTATCATGCTCCGGTATTGAGTTAGGTCAACAGGTTTACCACTCTCATCATTGTCTAAACGTGTGTTTGTAGCCATGGGAGTGGTTACCTCTTTAGAATCACTCATGTTGAATTTTCGGAGCATCTCTTGAGTATACTTTGATTGGTGCACATGGATTCCGACACGAATTTGCTTGATTTCAAGTCCAAGGAAGAAAGTCAACTCTCCCACTAGACTCATTTCAAATTCACTCTCCATGTGTCCAATAAATTCATTTAAATAGCCCTTATTGTTTGAGCCACAAATTATATCATCGGCATATACTTGGGCTACAAATATATCATCACCATCTCTCCGTAGAAATAGTGTAGGGTCTATTTGTCCTCTAACAAAACCTTTTTCAATTAGAAATGTCGACAACTGCTCATACCAAGCTCGGGGTGCTTGTTTAAGGCCGTAGAGCGCCTTCTTGAGCTTGAACACGTGGTTTGGGAATTCGGTACTCTCAAACCCCGGAGGTTGTTCGACATAGACCTCTTCTCTTATTAAACCATTTAGAAAGGCCGATTTGACATCCATTTGATAAAGTTTGAAACCACGATGTGCTGCAAATGCAAGCATCAATCGGATGGACTCTAATCGTGCCACGGGAGCATAGGTCTCATCGTAATCAAGGCCTTCAACTTGACTGTAGCCCTTGGCTACTAAGCGTGCCTTGTTTCTTATGATTTCTCCCTTATGGTTCAATTTATTTTTGAAGACCCATTTGGTTCCAATAATGGTGGTCTTCTTGGGTCTAGGGACTAAGTCCCACACTTGACTTCTTTCAAATTGACCTAGTTCATCTTGCATGGCAATAATCCAATCGGGATCATTTAATGCTTCATCAATTTTCCTAGGTTCAATTTCGGAAATTAGGGCAACTTCATTAGCCTCATTCCTAAAGAATGATCTAGTCCTAACCCCATGATGGATGTCTCCAACAATTTGGTCTTAGGGAAGGCTAGAGGCTAACCTGGTTTGCCTTGGTGTTGGTGGTGCTTCTTGGATGGTGTCACTAGACACAGGCTCAGCCTCAGGATCCGGCTGATATATGGGGTGTTTAGGCTCACCGTCATCAGACTCATCACCACCATCTACAACATTTGGACTTCCATTCAAACCTAGTTTCCTAAGTTCGAATTGAACTCCTTCGACATCTTCTGGTTGATCGTTTACTTTGGATATTTCTTCAAAAACAACATCAGAAGACTCTTCAACTAATATAGACTTCTTGTTATAGACTCGGTAAGCCTTGCTAATGAGGGAGTACCCGACCAGTATCCCTTCATCAGCTTTTGCTGTGAACTTTCCAAGGTGGTCCTTGGTGTTTAGAACAAACACCTTACAACCAAACACCCGAAGATGTTTAACTGTAGGTGGTTTTCCAAACCAAAGTTCATGGGGAGTCTTTCCTAAGAATCTATGAATGAGAACTCGGTTTTGCACGTAGCAAGCTGTGTTTATAGCTTCGCCCACAAGTAGCTCGGTAAGGAGTACTCATTGAGCATCTTCGTGCAGCCTCTTGTAAGACCCGGTTCTTCCTCTCTACAACACCATTTTGTTGTGGTGTCCTAGGAGTAGAGAACTCGTGTCTATACCCTCTCTCTTGACAAAACTCTAAAAATCTTTGATTTTGGAATTCACCTCCATGATCACTTCTTATTGTTTTAATTGTTGATGATTTTTCGTTTTCAACTCTTCTACAAAATGAAATAAAAACATCTAAGGTTTGGTCCTTATATTTTAGAAAATAAGTCCATGTATATCTAGTAAAATCATCAATGATAACAAAATAATATCTACTACCATTCAAGGATATAATAGTGCTACAATCAAACAAGTCCATGTGAAGTAAATCCAATGCGGTAGAAGTACTTACAGTGTTTTTACCTTTATGTGCAAATGTTGTTTGCTTACCCATTTGACATGCAGCACAATGTTTGTCCTTTTCATACTTGATGCTTGGTAAGCCACGTACTAATCCCTTGTTGGCCAATTTTCGGATATTCATCATGTTCACGTGTGCTAGTCTCTGGTGCCAAAGTGTGGACTCATCTTCTCTTGACATGAAACACTTAACAAAAGTATTAGTAGCACTTTTAAATAAAACTTGATAAATATTATCTACTCTTGTGCCTACTAGTACCGTGTCAAAGGTGTCATGTTGTCTAACTAGACATTGACTTGATTGGAAATCAATTGTGTAACCCTCATCACACAATTGACTGACACTTAGGAGATTAAATGTCATCCCCTTGACTAGAAGGACATTCTTAATCCTAAGACATTCGGATATTTGAATGTCTCATATTCCTATGACCTTAAGACTACCATTGTTACCAAAGGAAACATTATCTCTACTTTTTCTTTGAAGGGTAGTAAACAATGATCTATCCCCGGTCATGTGTTTGGAGCACCCACTATCAACGAACCAAGTTGATAGATGCTCCCCCTCAATCACAACCTATACAATTCGAAAAATAGAAGATTTAGTTACCCAAACCTTGGGACCTAAAGCACCTACTAAGCAAGACTTAGGCACCCATGCCTTGACTACTTTTCTTTGAACCCTAGGTGTCTTAGATTGTCTTACATCAGTCCTAGACATTAAGGACACAAATGATGGTTCTTTGGGTCGGTAACCAATACCGGCCCTATTGTAGACAGCCCTTTGTGCATTTAGAATCATATCTAAGGTCTTTGAGCTTGTTGAGAATTTCTCAAGAACACTCTTGAGCCTCTCAACTTCACTCTTCAATGATTTGTTTTCATCCTCTAACATTTCAACATGCAATTCATCAACATCCTCATCCCTAGAGGATTTCAATTGTTCAACTTCTATTTTCAATGATTTAATCTTTACTTTGGACTTTTCAATAAATCGGTTAAACATGCAATGGTTCTATAATATTTGTCCAATTCGGGAGAGATTACCTCTTCATCATCCGAAAATGATGAAACCGCATTTGAGGAGTCGGTGGATTCGTCACTGCTCTCTTCTCCTTCAATTGCCATGAGTGTCACATGACGTGTACTCTTCTCCTCTTTCTCCTCTTCGGATGAACTTGAGGAGGATTCATCCAATGTGGCCTTCAAGACCTTCTTCTTCTTCTTGGATTTATCCTCCTTCTTCTTGAGCTTTGGGCAGTCCTTCTTGAAGTGCCCTTTGTTGCTACACTCATAGCAAGTAATATTAGACTTATCAATCTTAACTTCACTAGGGTTACCTTTACCCTTGAAGCGCCGACTCTTCCTCATCATCCTTCTAACAAAATTGGTCATCTCGGAGGAAGAAGACCCGCTGCCATCTTCGTCAGAATCGGACTCGGACTCGGATGAGGATGAAGATGAAGAAACCTCCTTCTCCTTCTTCTTCTCCTTTTTCTTCTTGTTGGTCTTTTCCCCTGCAACTAAGGCAATCCCCTTCTCCTTGGGGCCTTTGTTAGCCATTTCATGAAGCTCCATTTCACAAAATAAATTATCTAAATTTATAATTGACAAATCCTTAGAAATCTTGTAGGCATCCACCATGGATGACCACAAGACATTCCTTGGAAAAGCCTTTAACACATACCTTACAAGGTCGCGGTTCTCGACCTTTTCATCAATGGAGTGGAGACCATTCAATACCTCTTTGAATCTACTATGAAGTTCGCTTACCGTTTCACTCTCCTTCATGGAGAGATTTTGTTGTTGGTTAAGGAACAAGTCCCTCTTGGCTATTCTTGAATCTCGGGTACCCTCATAGAGTTCGATGAGTTTGTTCCACAAATCCATTGCACTTGTAAAGGGACCAACCTTGATTAGTTGGTCTTTGTTCATGCCATATTGCAATGTCACCACCGCCTTCGCATCGACTTCTCCTTTTCTCGTTTGCTCAGCCGGCCAATGTGAAGATTCCAATTCTTTACCCTTCGCGTCTCTTGGAGGAGTGAAGCCCTCCTTCACGGAGAACCACATTCCGATATCGGTTTTGAGATAGTATTCCATGCGAGACCTCAAATATTGAAAATCTGATCCATCGAAGAAGGGAGGTCGAGTGGTGCTAAATCCTTCTCTCAAAGCCATTGTTGATAGCTCTCGAATGTTAAGCCGCTTGAATAGAGCCCCAAGCTCTGATACCACTTATTGGAACTTAGATGGCTAGAGAGGGGGGTGAATGTAGCCAGACACTTAAAACTTAGCAGTTTTTGAGATTTCTTGAGCACTAAGAACCGCAAGAACACAAGCGAACTCCTCACCGAGCTCCACTCAGCACAGATCTCACGCAAGAACTCCCTTCTTCGTGTCTTCTCGCTGATGGACTCGCCAAGCTCCTTGTTTCTTCCCAAGTGCTCAAGTAACAGAAGGTTGCTTCAGATTCATAGTTGCTTGCTCAAGAGATGGATCAAAGTTGTCGCAAGATCACAGAAGTTGTAGCCAAAACCGAGAGATCTCTACTCTTCTCCACTTCTCAGCATTTTTAAGCATCTGGCATCTCCAGCTCACATCGCCAGCCACCAGACGCTCTACTGCCGCTTACCAGCTGCTCAGCTGCAACTGCCCACCTACCACTGAGCTCTCCTAGACTCCCTGAGCTTCCCTCATCCAAGCCCCAGTCAACAGCTCCAGCAGCGCCAGCATCCGTTGCAACCTGAGATGGAAAACGGACAAACCTGCTCCAAGGAAAGACTCCCATTGACCCTCCTTGAGTGTTTGAATTCATCCCTGTCATCTGCACACTAAATCAGATCATAAGCACAGCAAATCAAGCAGAGGATCAAATATCAGAAGACTCTGAACAAGTATCGATAGCGTATCAGTAGTAATCAGAACACGATCAGAGCTTTGACAGCACTTTTGAATTAAAGCTGTCAGCTGCTGATCGATCACCGGATCGATCAGAGGGACTCCTGATCGGTCACCAGACCGATCAGGATGGGTTCAGACCGATCAGGCTCCAACCTGATCGGTCCTCAACATGTAATCAGAAATCGCGATTTCTCCAGGATCGATCACCAGACCGTTCCCATGTTGTGGATCGGTCACCAGACCGATCCACCCCTTTGCAGGGTGATTTTCCAGCTTCGCAGTCCAAACCTCCTGATCGGTCCCCAGACTTATCAGGGTGTGGCCTGATCGGACTGGTGACCGATCAGGCCACCCTCCGACCGATCAGGCTCTAACCTGATCGGTTATAGTGAGAAGTCCGCGACGTTTGATCGTTCACCAGAACGATCCGAACAGTATCTTTGATCAGTCACCAGATCGATCAGGAGCCGAGCAGTAGGGTTCCCAGACTCACAGTATGCTCCCTGATCGGTCACCAGACCGATCAGGAGCCGAGCAGTAAAGTAACTGTATGCTTCCTGATCGGTCACCAGACCGATCAGGAGCCGAGCAGTAAGGTTCCCAGACTCACTGTATGCTCCCTGATTGGTCACCAGACCGATCAAACATACCTGGATCGGTCACCAGACCGATCCACGAGGGAACTTCGTGCCAACTTCCCTAATCGGTCACCAGACCGATCCAGGCAAGGCCAAATCCACTCTAAGTCAAGAGAACAAGCCTCCAACCCTTCTCTGACTCATGCTTGGTCCCTCGGACCAAGACTCCATGCCCAGTCTCACTCACCGGGACTTTAACCTAGCCCTCCAAGCTAGGACCTGGCCCTCCAAGCCAGGATTTCATCCAGCTAGGACCTGACCCTCCAAGCCAGGATTTCATCCACCTAGCCCTCCAGGCTATGACCTGACCCTCCAAGCCAGGGTTTCATCCACCTAGCCCTCCAAGCTAGGACCTGACCCTCCAAGCCAGGATTTCATCCAACCTAGCCCTCCAGGCTAGGACCTGACCCTCCAAGGCAGGACTTTTCACACCTAGCCCTCCAAGCTTAGACTTTTCACACCTAACCCTCCAAGTTAGGACTTTTCACACCTAGCCCTCCAAGCTAGGACTTTTCACACCTAACCCTCCAAGTTAGGACATTTTCATCCAACTCCGTGCCCAGTCCCCGACCAGGACTTAATCTCAATCATCTCATCAACCTAAACTAAAATCGGTGTCAACACCAAAACAACAATCAGGGTTAGACTGCATCAACAATATTTATGTCAATACAATCTCTCTTTAATACTCTCACTCTGTAGAGTACACACGTGTGAACGCGTGCATAGAAGAGTTGCATGTCATACTATACCTGCCATTGAGTGGGCACTAGTTATACTTGTATCCCTAGTTGCACGATTGATTAATATTGACACATGTTTATGACCTTGCATATCATTGTCATGATATGGATGATGATCAGGTGGTTTTGTGTGGTTAGTATCATGCACCGTTGTTGCACTGTTGCATAGCTATTGACCCTTGACTCCCTTATGATTAAGATAGATTGACAGTTATATTGGATCTGCACACACAACCACTCATGGGTTAGTTGTTATCAGTGTGCATATATCTTTTGCCCTATTCTATTCCTCTCAACCGCTCATGGGTTAGTGAATATCAGAGCATGGTAGCAGGCAAGGATCCCTCATTTTTTTGGTGATTCGTTGGGATGAGAGCAGGGTTCCCCATTTTCTTGGGGTAGGGGTGTGTACCTTGACTGCATCCTATCCACTCGGCCACTCCAGAATAGTGGCGACAGAGTGCATACAGTTGTCAAACTTACCCAATTGGTCGTTTACATATGACATGTGAACAGTAGCTAGACTGGCATTAGGGGTGACACATAATATTACATCATGTGCATATAATGCATCTTCGTATTTGTTTGTGACTATTGTATTTGATTGTTGCATATATTTGACATGCACACACATGAGGTATTATGCATTTGGTATTGATGACCTTGCATTTGCTCGTGTGTATGAGCTTACTCGTGAAGGGTTTTATCGAGGATCTTGACCTATATCCCCGCATGAGTGGTTAACCCTGGTATGCACATTTTCATACAATATTTCAGAAATATTTTTGATTTAATTATGAGACTGTATTTGCTTCATTTCTTTAATTCTTGTATAGACATTTTATAGCCATGCATATCATATTTTTATACCCATAAAATTTATCTGGACTCACCCCCGTTTACTTTATTTTATGTTTCCAGGCTGATATTTAGAGTTGCCAAGAGAGACTCGGCAACCAATCCCTCCCATCGTGTCGGCTTGCATTTTGTTTCGTGTTTTATTGCGACTATGTGTGTATTTTTTTTCTTTTTCGTTATGTGGACATGTATACTATGCGTGATTTGTACTGGTGGATTGTGTGGTGGTTTTGCCCCGGAGGCCACTTGGTATTTTGTTTTATTGTAGTTGCGTCAGTATGCGACCTTGTTGTTTGTAGTGCATTTAAGTTTCTTTTATATATACTATATGTTCCAACCTTGTTAGCCGAGGTATGTGGGGCTGTGTGGGCCATGTATAATTCCTTTAGATTGTTCGCCGTACCGAGTGTACGGGATCGAATAGCCTGGCTAAAGGGGGAGAATAGCCGATCACTCTCAATTACTCGGTTTGCTTCCTACAATTGTTAGTTTGTGCAACGGAAATATAATTAAACTTAAACACTAACAAAGACACAAACCATTTAACGTGATTTAGAAATAAACTCCTACTCCACGGCTATCCGTAAGGTGGACGATCTAGATCCGTCGGTGGATGATTCCCTGAAAAACCTCTGGCTAGCTCGCATACCTCTTTATGGGTGGAGAAACCTCGCCACAAACTCGCACAAGAACTCTGAGCACTTAAACTACTTATTAGCCTTTAACCAAGATAAATTTTGTCAACCTTGCTCAAGCAAACTGAGATCTCTTAAATTGAGCTCGTTGTTGATCTAGCTGTTACCAGTCGACTGGTGTCAACACCAATCAATTGGTGTCAACACTAGTCAACTGTTAGCTGTCGGATTCGAACTACTATCCAACATTCGAATCTAGCCGGCATCAATCAACTGCACAGAAGATCAGTCGACTGATCCCATACTAGTTGACTGGTAAAATCCTAAACCTAGGGTTTCCCTTCCTGAGTACAGTTCACTCGCACACGGACCCTCACGATTCAGTTGACTCTTCATCGCAGCCTTGACTCTTGCCTTCAAGCCTTCTTCGCTTTAGTTCTCGTCCCTCGGATGCATACAAGCTCGCGACTCATCCTCATACCATCCTTCGCGTATGCCTCGAAGTGTGCTTCCCTCGATTCATCGTTGTTGCCT
The DNA here is from genome assembly GCA_024364735.1 of Boesenbergia rotunda. Lineage (NCBI taxonomy): Eukaryota > Viridiplantae > Streptophyta > Magnoliopsida > Zingiberales > Zingiberaceae > Boesenbergia > Boesenbergia rotunda. The sequence goes on from JAGFNQ010004854.1 coordinate 29,565, forward strand.
TGTCCACGGTCCTTCGGATGCACTATCCTTCACCAGACCCGAAACCATCAAGCTAAGTCTATGTGTATCCTGCAAACCTGTACACTGAAATACACATATCAAATATAAAGGTAAACCTAACTTAAACCCTTTGCCCAAACATCAAAACACATGGTCCCACGGACCATAGTTGCCTCAACAATCTCCCCCTTTTTGATGTTTGACAATACGTTTAAGTTAGGAAAAATAAATTGCAAAACAAATGCTAATCAACATTTAGACTTACGTTGTCAAGACTACATCTTAGACTTTCACCGCCAATACATATGCAATGCAATGTAAATAATGCATGGATCCTATCACATGACATCCCCCACACTTAAACTCCCTAATGAGTTAGGATTTTCATTAACAGACTTTTTTTTAAGAACCTCTCTAAGGCTCCCCTTACATTTAGACTTACCAAGGGATTTTTAAGAGCCAATCACAAGGCTCCCCCTTTGCTAATACATGAGCAACAAAGCTCCCCCTTCACCTAAGTTCCCCCTTGAGCTAGGATTTCTTGCAAAGGTACGTTTAGTTTCCCACTTAAATTTAATACTTCTCCCCTTTTACTACACATCAAAAAGAGCTCCAATAATATCACAATTATTAGACTCTATAGACTCTAATGATCATAAATATTTTGTATTAACCCTCCGTAAGATTATACATATCTTTAACATCATTAGGATATTTTTCGATTTGCTGAAAATAATTTTAGCAAGTATTAGTCAACTGAAATAGTTACCAATCGACTAATCCTTATCGAAAAACAACTCAGTAAATTATTAGTCAACTGCCCTCTACATCAATCGACTGATACTCAGAAATCAGCCTTTCAACATTTCTGAACCCAATTTCAAAAATACACCAATAAATCCATAAATTTCTAAAAATTTCTAAATTTTATGGAGAAGTTTGTGGTACCCATGTTTACGTGAGAAAAATATATTTAAATATATATATATTTCGAATCCCAAGATTGATACAAAATCCAAAATTAGCTAAATGGTTCAATTGAACCTTGACATAAAGTCTTAGTTTTGACTTCCTTTTGATGTATCTGCCCATACCAAACTACAATGCATCCCTAGCATTGATTTATATGTCATCTATACATTAAAAATCAATTTTCATACAATATAACCCCAATGCCATATTTTCATGCATGAAACATAATTTCAATATATCAAAACCCAAGGATTGAGACTTAAATCTATCTCCAAACCCTTTGGCACATTTCATGATCCATCTGGACCTCCAAGAGATATCATCCCGAGATTCATTGACCATGGGTCCCAAATTAACTCTTTGAGCTCCCCCTTGAGCTCTTAACCTTAGTCACCTCCCTAGATGACCCATTCATAACCATAAGCTCACACCAGTGTACCTCCAGTGATTCTTGGCCTATAAACCTAACATTCTTAACCTTGGACACCTTGTCCTTGGTTAAGGTCTTTTTCTTACCCTTAAATGACATTCTCTTTCCATTTTTGGACTTCTCATTCTTGCTATAGTTATATACTATCCTAGCATATATCTTTTTATTAGCCTTGAATGACCTAAACCGGTATCCCAAACCTGATCTATTGTTGTGTTTTTGGCTACCCAACATCATGTCAAGTCGATTAGGTCCAATAATGAACCTATCTTTGACTTTCTCCAATTTCTCAAGTTTTGCCCTCAAAGCTTGATTTTCCTTTTTTATGTTCTTAAACCTAGTATCGACATATCCACCATGGACATTCCTAGACCTACCCATTTGTCTAGGCATATGTCTCCCTTTCTTAGAATTTATGCCTTGGTCCTTAAGTCTAATGTGTCTAGATTGATGATGAATGGTTTTCCTAGGGTTATGATATGCTTTATTAATCCTATTTCTATCATGATATTTAAATCCAAAATGATGCATGGGAGTATAAGAAAAATTCGTCCTAGCATGCATTGAAGAATTTAAATTTGTTCAAATTAGGGACTACCTCCCTTACCCTTGTAGCTCCCCCTTGATGTGAGCATTTCTTCTTCTCCTTTTTCTCCCTATTTCTCAAATGCTCCAACTTCTTGAATTCTCCTTTCTTTGAGTATTTGGTGTAGTAGTGGTCTCACTCACCACATGTGAAGTATCTAATGTGTTTCTTCTTCTTCTTCTTCCTACAACCCATATTAGAATTTAAAGGAATTGAAATGGATTTAGGGTTTACCTCCTTCTTATCCAATGGACACCTACTTTTGTAGTGTCTCTTTTCATTGCACCTAAAGCAAATTATGTGGTCTTTTGATTTTGCTTTAGTGGAGGTGCTTGGTAGGTTGACTTCTTCTTCAACCTTCGATGAGGTGGATGGTTCTTCATCTTCTTGTGCCACTTCACTTGAGGAGGTGGATGATTCTTCTTCTTCTTTCTCCTCCTTGGATGTTGAGGTTATCTCCTCATCTGATTGGTCTTTTTCTCCTCTTGGACCATTAAACTCATCTCCTTGGGTTCTTCTTTTTGTGGTTGTGTAGGGCTTTCATGTAGAGCAATCACTTTACTCCATAGCTCATGAGCACACTTGTACTCACCTACACTCCTAATCATATCATTAGATAAAATATTAATTAAAATTGAGATTACCTTCTCATTTGTCTTTGATTGTGATTGTTGCTCCTTGTTCCAATAGTGTGATCAAAGCTTCTTCCCATACTTGTCTTTTGGGGCTTTAAATGGTTATTCAATGGCTATCATCATCTCCTAATCCATATCGAACCAAGTCTTCACCCACAACCTCCAATAGTCGAAGTTGTCGCAATCGTATAGAGGTGGAATGGTGATGTCGTCCTCTAATTTTTCTTTAAATGTCATCTTCCTCTAGCACTTTGTTCTCCCTGCGGTTAGTCCGTAGACGAGCAAACTTTCGTTCTGATACCACTTGTACGGAATCGAATGGCTCGACTAGAGGGGGTAATAGCCAATCACCCTTAATTACTCGGTTTGCTTCCTACAATTGTTAGTGTGCGCAACGAAAATATAATTAAACTCAAATACTAACAAAGACAAAAATCGTTTAACGTGGTTCAAAGATCAACTTTTACTCTATGGTTGTCCGTAAGGTGGTCGATCCCGATCCGTCGGTGGATGATTCCTCGGAAAGCCTCCGGCTAGCTCATGTAGCTCCTTATGGGTGGAGCAATCTCGCACAAAAACTCTGAGCACTTAGACTACTAATTGGACTTTAACTAAGACTAATTTCATCAACCTTTCTCCAGTAAATTGAACTCTCTTAAATAGAGCTCGTTGCTGATCCAGTCGTTATCAGTCGACTGGTGCTAACATCCTTCGACTGTCAGCTGCCGGATTCAAATGTTACAGCTCAACGATTGAATCCAGCTGATACCAATCCACTGCATAGAAGATCATTTGACTGATCCTTTTGTGACTCCAACCAGTCGACTGGTAAAATCCTAGACTTAGGGTTTCCCTTTCCGAGTATAATTCACTTGCACTCGGACCCTCATGACTCAGTTGACTCTTTATCGCAACCTTGACTTTTGTCTTCAAGCCTTCTTCACTTTGGCTCTCGCCCCTCGGATACATACAAGCCCGCGGCTCGTCCTCATGTCATCCTTTGTGTATACCTCAAAGTGTGCTTCCTCCGGCTCATCATTGCTGCCTTATCCATGGTTCCTCGGATACATCATTCTTCATCGGACCCAAAGTCATCAAGCTGAGTTTATGTGTATGTTGCAAACCTACACGCTCAAATACACATATCAAATACAAGGGTGAATCTAACTTAAACAGTTTGCCCAAACATTAAAACACATGGTCCCACGGACCATAGATTGCCTCAACACAGAGGAGATGTTGTCCATTTGTCATCGAACATATGAGTCTCCAAGGCGTGACAACACAACATTCATATATTCTAAAATACAAAATATAACCCTCAGAGCTATAATGCATTAATATAACCCGGGGCTATGGTAAGTAGAATGACATCAAATTGTCATCAAGATATCTGCGATTCGATCCCCAATTATAGTGCATTTTGCATGAATTTTTTCCTTTAAATGGGTGTGTAATCACGGGATATTGGGTCTCTGGACTGTCCGCCATGAGCACTTTATGATTTATTTTGGTGGCCGGTAGAAAATTTCTATGGGACCGGAGCGTTTGCTCTAAATTTGACTGTTATTTGGTTTAATATTTTTTTTTTTAAAAAAAATACAAACTATAGCCTCTAGAGTAATGTTGCAGTGGGGCAGAGACCAGGGGGCCGCTAGGTTGGCGGTTCCAACCTTTGAAATAGAGTAATGTTGCAGCAACAACTCGCCTTCTTAGCAACAACAACGTGCCTTCTTAGTTTTCTAAGGGGGCGTTTGATTTGTTTCATTTTCCATTTTCATTTTCCAGAAAACCGCATTTTCTAGTTTTTTGGAAAATAACTTTTTTTCATTCTCCAGTTTTCCAGAAAACGCTATGTTTTTTTCTGGAAAACAAAGCTGGAAAATACAAACCAAACATGTTTTCCAGAAAATCGCATTTTCTACAGAAAATGAAAATGAAAAATAGACTGGAAAATGTAAACCAAATGTCCCCTAAATATTTCATCATTGAGTCTCAGTTTCGTTGAATTAACAGATGAATTTTTTTAATGGACAATCGACTTAAGAATTTTAGATTAATCAGTTGCTCACGGTAAGTACTTTTCAATTTAATTGATGAAAATTTTTTAAGAGATTGAATTGATTATCTTTGAAATTAATCAATATAAGATGGAGACTAATTGATTGTAAGTATTTTTCGATTTAATCGATGAAATTTTTTTATAAAATTAAATTGATTATCTTTAAAACAAATCAGATGGATACTAATGTTATAGCCTACCGGAGATATAATTTTAATCTACGGGATATCATTGCTTTTGTCTCATTATCCACGTGCCCAATGTATGTCCAGAAATGTATTGGTGTTCTTGCCTGCAAGAACAAGATTCTTTAATATTTTAAATAACAAAAAAGACTATCCGAATTTGTTACTAATAATATTATTTAAAAGTACAATGCAAAAAAACGTACTTATCACGGATAACTTTCAGTAACATCTGATGTTCATTATCAACCAGATAACAAAGAAATATAAAGTGATCGATTCAATTTTATCAAAGTTTTTAATCAATTATCAAAATAAATTAGAAAACATTCATGAAAGATGATCTAAAATTTAATATCTCAGGATTCAGATCCTATTTAAACAAAATTTTTTATAAAATACGTCACAATTAAAAATCGAATCATGTGCAGATTCACATGCAGGTTCTATCATGACATTTGCAAAATCACATTATAACAAATATAAGTTACTATGATAAATTTGCATTTTGTTAAGTATGTACAAGTCATGATAAACATGCATATATTGTTAAAACGTAAGTTGAATTAAATTATTAAAACCTAATATTATCAATAGCTTAGACTTGTATTTTTAGATTAGAACAAGAAGGCAGATAAGCAATTAATCTTTTTTGACCCTGAGTATAAATCTAGACTTTGACGTAACATATTGTCTTTGACAAGTTGAATACGAATGCCAGAAAGAGAAATTTATATAAACAATTAGTAGTTATTGATTCACCACTAATAACAATTAACATGAAGGTCTCATAAAGCTAAGCAAGCTTGACAACTCAATGATGCATCATGCTTTTCCAATTGTATACACGTAATAACACTAATCTTCTTCTGTCAAATGACAGCAATTGATAGACTGAAAATGTTGGACCAAATAGTAAACGAATTTGAGATGATCGATTCGGCTCCACGAAAATTTTTATTAATCATCAGGATAAATCGGAAAGCATTTACGGTCAGCGATCTAGAAGCCTAACGTTCCAGGATAATTGATAGACTGAAGAATAAAGGGAGAATGGACCAGATAAATCAATATCACTTATTCCTTGATGCACAAGTGTTCCTAATTAAGAGTAGTAAGAAAAAATGTATAAACAATCAATTTGTTGACTTGTTGTACAAGATGTCAATATATTGTTCTTGCAAGATCTACAGTTGAACGGAGCAGCAACGAGAGAGAGTGACGAGGAGGAGCTCATCTACATCGACAACCAAAGAAATCCCAGCAAACATCTAAAAGGACCAAGTCATCTAAGAAATATTGGAGTTTTAGCAGACTTATCTGGCCCACAATTAGCAAATTTAACGATCCTTACTAATAGAATTTTGATTTTTATTACTCTAGTGATTATTAATTATAAAATAATATATAATAATCAATTTCGTTAACCACACTAGCGAAGTAAAAAATTATTTTTAAATTCATATTTTAAAAAACACGAAATTCACTATTTTGTAGTAATATTTACTTTGGTATAGTTATTTTGATGGAGTAAAAAGTAAAAAAATAAAATATATAATTTATACGTGTGAAATAAAAAGTTGAACTAGATATTTATACAACCAAATAAACTCTAAACATATTTAATAAGTGTTCATATTAATTTAATATAAAAATTATATAATTAATTAACCTAAAACCCTTTTCCGGCCTGCTTCTCCTCTTTTCCTCTCACGCTGTCCTTGGGCTATGAGAAGTATGATTAATTGTCTCTCAAATATTTACAGTTTAATCCTTAATTACAATAAATTTTATAAGATTTTTTTTTCAAATAGGACAAGCAATCGTGGGATATTAAACTTCTGAACTAACTATCGCAAGTACTTCCTAATTTATCCTGACGATTATTGAAAAATTTTCGTGAGATCAGATTGATCGGTCGCCCGTTCGACGTTACTCTTTTTTTTATCTTTTTCTCTCATGTAGAACTCTTTATTAATAATATATTTCAAAATTAAATGGATAAAGAAGAGTTAGTAGATTGATGATGTAACAAATAATAGATAAAGATAGAATTTGATTAGGATGAAGTTTGTAGAAAAAATATTTAGATTAAATGTATGTGGAGTTAATGCTTATCTATTAAAGTCTATAAATATATAACCTTTTGATGAATAAATTCAACTTAAATTATTTGATTTTCTTCTTCTCTCCTCATCTCCAAATGTGTCACTCCTCTCCCATATTATTTTCTTCCAACACTCTTCACTACAAAAATTTCATCGATTAGCGACGGACGGAATCCATCGCTATTACGTCGCTAAACGCTAATAGCGACGGAAAGAGCGCTGTCGGGCGAAAACCCGTCGCAGAGCAAAGGTAGCGATGGAAACATCAAATCCGCCGCTATTAGCGACGGATTATTTCCGTCGCTATTAGCGACGGACACATAAGCCCGTCGCAAACACCAGAATTATGGGTGACGTATCCCAGCAGAGAATTTAGCGACGGGCGGTCAAATATCCGTCGCTAATCTATCATAATTAGCGATGATAGTCAAATATCCATCACTAATAACGACGGATATGGTAAATATCCTTGCTATTAGTGACGGAATAGTCAATATTCCATCGCAATTTGCGACGGATTTTAAAAAAATCCGTCGCAAAATCTGAAAAAATTTCAGCAGCTGTATTATTCTTTTTCCCCTTCCCATATATACATTCAATACATTACAAATATCCAAATAAAACAAACAAAACAAACACAACAGATATATACATTCATTTTTAGATCCAACACACATACCAAACATTTCCAAATCCAAACATTCATATCAAATATCCAATCCAAACATTCATATATACATTGATACCAAATCCAAATCTTGCACAATAGAAGATACATGAATATCCAAACAAGAGTAAATACATGAAAAGTTTACATGAACTGATTACATCAAAAGTCAGAGTAAATACATGAATATCAGAGTTTAGTAGAGAAACAATACATACATGAATACCAAAGTGAATACTGGCTCAACAGGAAAAATATTCCTGCACAATAGAAGATAAATAAAAGTTAAATAGAGTCAATATCTAAATATAACACTAATAATGTTAAATCTGTAAATGAAAATGAATAAATAAGAAACAATCAAGAAACAATATCCAATTTGCATACCAAACAAGCGAGTCAATATCTGAATTCAACTCTGATAATGTACAATCTGTAAATGAAAATAAAGCAATAAGAAACAATTACTCGTGAATATAATAACAAACTAGATAGTTACTGAAAAAATATAGAGAAAAAATATAACATATCACTAAAATATTTTTACTCCTCTGTGGTATTCTCAGGATCCTATTTCTCCTGAGACTTAAAACGAGGGGCGGGAGGGGCGGGCATCTGTGTCATGTGCAATAGGGTCGCTGCAAAAGTTTGCATGTTTCTTATTATCTCCTGAGACCCAAGTCTCTAATTAGTTTTTTAGTGTTGTAGAAACTATCAGTCATGCAGTTATCAGTTGGAAGCAACTTTGACATAAGTTGACATATGTCATCATAACATCGTTCTGAGAAATGATGTTCTGCCTTCATATTCAATAATCTTGCAGTAACAGATAATTGAGAATGACCAGAAAGAATACCTTCCCATAATTCTCTTTCACTAACCTTTAACATGTCATACATTTTCTGAACTTTAGAAGTAGGTACTTGATCTACATTTGATTGATCAAAATCATTCATTGCATCGTAAACCATTGTTCGCATTACATCAGCAGACCCATATGATGTCTCTGGTCCAATTAAGTTCGATGATGAAGCAACAGAAGGTCCACCAAATTCAAATACATACGGCTCTCCATGACAATACCAGTTGTAATAATCTGGAATAAACTCATACCTACAGATATGAGTTTTCACTGTATCCTCATCACGGAAAGCTGTATTTCTACATTTGCGTTGATTACATGGACACTTCAACTCCGTGTCATTCAAACACTCAGGATGAACTTTGCAAAGTTCACAAATTCTTCCACTTCAGCAAAAAATTCGTCACGGATAATTCCATTATCTATCCTATTATACATTCATGTCTTGTTCGGATACATTGTATCTGAATTATCAAACACAATTTAATCTAATTAACCAAACTTGTTCTAATTAATCAAATAAGACATATTAGCCTAATAATCAAATAAAATTATTCTAATTAATCAAACCACACATATTATGATCCATAATCAAATTTGATATTATTGCTATACTGAGAAATTAATCTAATTAAATAAACAAATTAATTTAATCTAATTAATCTGATTAATTAGATTAATTAATCAAATTAATTAATTAATCTGATTTAGGGTTTTAGGCCGTGCGCCCGTTGGGACCTGGGGTGGCGCCTGCAGCGCCCACCGGCAACTGGGCCGCCGCCGGCATCTACTGCCGCGGCAGGCCGCTAGCGGTCGCGGAAAGCCGCGCGAGGCCGTGAGCGGCCGTGCCAAGCCGCGATCAGCCGCACCTGGCCCCGCCAGCCCGGAGAATACCACGTCGTCGTGGAAGCAGAAAACAAGGAAGAAACCCTGAAAATGTAACATAGCATACCTAGGATCGGAGGAGGGTTCGTCGGAGGAGAAGCGTCAGAGACGGGGAGAGCTAGAGACGATTTGATCGCGTGGCCGCGAGGGGGGGGGCCTGAGTCACATTTTTAACCTAAAATTGCGACGGAACTTACTTGTTCGTCGCTATTAGCGAGGGAAGTAACTTGTCCGTCGCTAATAGCTACGGGATTGACCAAGTCCGTCGCAATAGTTAGGGGTTTGCCCTGAAACACAATATTAGCGACGGATTCTATCTATCCGTCGCTAATAGCGATGGACAATAAAAATGGTCCGTCGCTATTCAATGATATTTTTGTAGTGCTTCTGCACGCCGCAAGTCTTCTCCTCTTTTCCTCTCATGTCGCACTCTTCTTTCTTTTCATCACACGTAGCAACTCTCCCAACGTTCTTTCTTTTCCTCTCACAGTGCAACTCTCTTTTCCGCTCACGCCTCACGCAGCACCACATTAAAGCCTCCAATCATCTTCTGTCAGGTTTTTGTCCTAATCCTCTCACGTTTCTCCCTCTTTTTCTAACTAGTTTGTGTCCGTTGGTTGGCACATTTTCCCCTTCCCTTTTCAATTTCTTCCCCTTGCGGCGTACACTGCAAGAAAAATCTATATTACTGACAGAATAACAATTCCGTTGGTAGTTTCCGGCGGAATTAGTCTTCGACGGAATTTGTTTCAGATGAAATCATATTTTTCGTCAGTAGTTCCTGGTTTGGCCACGTATCCAAGCAATTTATCGTTATTTCTGACGGAAATCTAATTCCATTGGAAATTGGCTCATTTCTGATGACATTTTTTTCGATGGAAACCTTATTCCATCGGGAATTTAAGGTTGGCCATGTGGCTTTGACATTTCTGAGGGAAATTTTTGATGGAATTTTCATTCCATCGGAAACTTGTGAATAGAATTAGGGCTAACCCCTAATTTTTCTCCTCGCGCGCGCTCAAGCTCCAACTCCGCACTCAGGCCTCCTTCTCCGTTGTTGCTCTCGTTCTCTGGTAAGTCATGTTTTATGTTTTTTTCAATCATATTTCCGACCGGGCTGTGATCGGCGTGCTAGAACTGGCCGCTTGGCCGCGGGCGGGCTTCGCCGGCTAGATCTGGCCGCCTAGCCGGAGGGGTGAACTGCAGCCGGCCAGATCTAGCTGTGAGCAGGCCACGACCGGCCAAATCTGGCTGTTGTCGGCCGTTGCTGATAGCTGCCGGCCCTTACCGGTCACGTCATTAACTGAGAAATGATGTTATATGAATAAATAGCAATTATGTAAGGAACGTTGTATTTTAATTCATACTAGTAAGTATAATTATAATACACATACATTTGAAGTAGCAAGAAATATTATATTTTGGTGTATTCTTTTTAGTTTTGCTTTTATCTAGTTACTCAAGGGTTATTTGTTCATATGACATTTCATATCTCAGTTGGTTTATTCCTAAATTCGGTTTGGTATTTAGTCTATATGTATATTTATTTTATTTATTTTTGAAATATTATAATTAATTTTAGGTATAATTTTTTTATTGGTAGGTTATTGCTTTTGTTGCTTTTCTCCAACTCGACATCTCATCTTCAGGTATAATTGGTTCTTATGTTTTTATTAGGTTAAAATTTTGTTAAGTTAGAATTTAGTGTTATTTTAGTGCTTAATATAGGAGGTACCTTTTAGTTATAATGTGATTTAATTATTTTGGTAATTTAGCATATTATTTTAGAACTTATTATAAGAGTTAGTATTTAGGATTAATTATTTAGGTTTATCTTACTTACCACTATAATGTTTGCTTTAATTAGAATAATTTTAATAATAAACATTGAATATTATAGGATATGGTAAAAAATATTAAATGCTTGATTTAATTTGATTAATTTAATTAAACACTCTAATTAGAATAAAAAATAAATATATATTAAAATAAACGTTAATGTGAACTAATTAAGTTAATGATATTCTCACTAAATTTAATAATTTATAATATTTAATTAACTTTTATTACTTAATTCATTCAATTTATAAAATAAAGGCCACCTGTATCACAGCTTATAAGGTGGGAACACGCCACTGAATAAAAAGAAAATGAAGACGACGACAAAATCTGCGTACCGGTACAACTTAAGACAAAACAGATATAAATAAAGGCCTCCATGGCACACAAAAGTACAACTATACTGCTATGCGAAATGACACATCAAATCAAAAATATAACAGCGGAAATACGACGAAAAAATAAACGAAAAAGGGTACCAACATGTACCACGTCAAATACAGAAAAAACAACTAGGAAATCGTCCGATTCACGCTAACTGGGATAGGCTGTCAGGCACTCCAGTCGATCATCCTAAAAGGGGGAAAAACAAAGCTAATGGGGTAAGTCCAAAGAACCTAGCGAATATAGACCAATATGCACAGGAAGGTATACTAGCAGTAAGTCATCATCTAACACCAACTGAAGAAAGATGCAATAATAATAAATGCAGAACTGAACCACTAAATGAAAGTACATACCTGTGTCGATCCAAACTCAATAGTATGTATGTCAACCAAATGCAGCAAACACAACCAAATAAAGAAATGCATAGTATGCTCATGATGCAACATGGGTCACCCCTGACGCCAGTTGACCACCGTCGCATCTATGTGAAACCGAGTGGGTAGGGCTCTGGCCGAGTCCTCCCTCCACTCAGACATCCACCGTCATGTATCACGTGAAATCGAATGAGCAGGGTCTTGGACCGGAACGTACTTCACCCTAGGAAAAAAGTAAACACTCCCAAACCCCTATCTATCTCGAGACAGTGTAGGGGACATGTCGCAGCGCCGTGGCCTATAATCCACTAATGAAGAGAGAAACTGGGATTACACGACAGGTCAGCTGGCAAGTCTGATGACCCATCTCAACCTCCAGGGAGTCAAAGGTCGCCTATGTATACCCCTACACCAGTAGCATGTTCGACGACTCATCTCAACCTCCAGGGAGTCAAAGGTCGCCCACCTATGCTACGTGCAATGATGATGCATGTCACTATCTCATACATCACCCACTATCTATCCCTACTGTCATCTACATGATATGTAGTAGTCCAAATAATCGGTATGCACCATAGCCTAAACCCTAACACAAGGTATACGGTAAGCTGTCCGTAAATCCAATCCACGCAGAATGTAAGGAACATAATCAGTAAACCTAAACAAATACAACTACAGAAAGAAACAGTACAGAAATGAAACTAACAGGTATCCCCTACTATATCTAATAAAGATATGTCAAAGGTACCCACCTCCAATGTTGGTGCTCGTAATGAAGATAACTCTCCGTCCAGAATAATATTCACGTGCGAAAGCCAAGTCAATCAATGTCCTGCACCAAATATAATACCCTCAGCTATTTACATAAAAGTAACTAGCTAAAATCAACTACTACCCATATTGGAGCTAATCCCAAACTTCATAATCATTTAATTAATCTTAATTAAATGATTAATTCCAGATTACACCTCCTAATCAAAATTAGGTTTAGCTTAGGCCTAACCAAAGACCCAACACATGAACCTTTTAGCTCCAAGTTCTAAATTGTAAATCAGATCATGAATTGCATCCAAAACCAAATAAAAACTATACAAAACAGCTAGACCAAGCGAACAAGTTCACAACCTAGATCCATGAAACATAGACATCCAAACTGAACAAGAAATTCCAATAAAAGCTAATCCAATCTCTTGATCCAACTGATCTACATTACCAAAATCTTATTCCTAACTAAAAATTCATCAGGAACAGAACACCCATCCTGCGATCAAGGAAAACAACCACTACCTCACAAATCAAGTTTCCCCAGCTCACAGCAACAACTGAAACGCACAACCTCCAACCCAACAGAAAAGAAACCAAACCTCTCTAATCAAAATTCCATCCGAAATCAACATTCATAGCAATTCAAGATCCATAACAAAACATCACAGTTTCAATAGCACACTAACCTCTACACATCAGTGGACAGCCAAGAACAGATTCCAAACTTGCAATCCAAATCATGATCTACACAAAACTACTGACTCACCTGATTGCCTACGTCTCCTCCTTGCTCGCTCTGATCCAAGCAGGCCCAGCAGTACGGAAACAGAATTTCCCCGAATTCGAAATTTGACGCGATCCTAAATCTGGCTCTGTTAAAATCAAATGAGATCAGAGCAATACCAACCTCCCTCAAGTAGAGCCACTACGAAGGGGAACAACATGGAACAGATAAATTCGAAAATACCTAATCACACAAGGAAAAGATTTCGATTACCTTCGAAATCAAAGCGCCCGCGATAGCCCCCCATCCCCATCGTGAAATGGTGGATTGCCGGAGTGCGATGTCGATGGTGGATCTGATCGTCTGCTTTGATGGGGAGCAAGAGAATGAACTCCTCTACCTGGTCAAAAAGAAGAAGCAGATGAAGAGAAGAAGAGTAAGAAGAAGAAGGAGGAGGAGGAAGAAGAGGAGAGATCACAGATCGACATAGAAAGCAACGAAAAGGGGACTGATATAAGATGGCTAATTTGCGTTTAGCCCCTCCGAGTTTGGTAAACTCCAACTAAGCCCTCCCCTTTAGAACTTTTTACACAAATCCCCTTCTAAATTAAGGTATTTTACAACAAACTACCGTGATGAAGATACCGTGAGAGTACATATATGTAGAAATGGTTTTGTGTCAAACTACTATAATTGGTACTGTCATGGAGAACCTTATGTTTGTGAATCAATTGAGTCTTCTGTTAGTTCATCATCTGACACTTTTGTTGCGCCGTTTGAATCATCAACTAATGATATTACAGTGCAATCAATGATTCAATATATGATGAATGCAGCTGATTATTCCAACATAGAAGAAATACCTACACCAAAATATCAACAATTATATGAAATGTTAATGTCTAGTGAAAGAGAATTATGGGAAGACACTCTTTTAGTCATTCGCAGTTATCAGCTAATACAAGGTTGTTAAATATGAAAGCAGAATATCATTTTTCAGAAAGATGTTATGATGAAATATGTTAATTAATGTCAGAGTTGCTCCCTACTGATAACATAATAACTGATAGCTTCTACAATCCAAAGAAATTGATTAGAAGTTTAGGTTTGCCTGTAGAGAAGATTGATTGTTGTATAAACAACTGCATGATTTATTGGAATGAAGACAATGAACTGAGTGAATGCAAAATTTGTAGTCACCAGCATTATATGCCTCGTACTCATATATCAGGGAAGAAGAAGAAAAATATTGCATGAAAAGTCATGTATTATTTTTCGTTAACTATTAGACTTCAACACTTATATGCATCTACCACTAGAGCATGCTACATGATGTGGCATCATAAGCATGAGCACGAATGAGGTATTATGTGTCATCCCTATGATTCCCTGCATGGAAACTTTTTGATACTGTATATCCTTCATTTGCAATAGAACCTCGTAATGTTAGATTGGGACTTTTGTAGATGACTTTCAGTCATTTAGTCAGTCGGGACAGCAATATTCATCTTGGCCAGTAATATTGACACCTTATAATTTACCGTCATTGATGTGCATGAAAGGTGAATTTATATTCCTTACTGTACTGATTCCTGGTCTAACTAATCCCAAAGATAAGATAGATGCTTTCCTTCGACCTCTAATTGTCAAGTTGAATGATTTATAGACTGTAGGGTTGATGACTTATGATGTTGCAAGTAAAATAAATTTTCAGTTGCATGCTGCATTATTATGGACGACTAGTGATTTTCCAGAATACTTAATGTTATATGGACAGAGCACAGATGGTAAATTAGCATGCCCACATTGCATGATAGATTCTGATGCATTTTCATTACCATGTAGTATGAAGGTATCTTGCATGGTTTGATAATCACCGAAAATTTTTACCTATTGACCACCCTTTTAGGCGAAACAAACAAAATTTCCTAAAGAAAAGTTGTAGTTAGAAAACATACTCCCACCCATACTTCAGGTGAAAAAATTATTGTACAAATAGATAGTTATGAACCTGGTTCCAATAAGATAAATAAATACATTGTTAGGATGTGTAAGTGTGGATGGAAGAAGAGGAGTATTTTTTATGAGTTGCCATATTGGAAGTATCTTCTCATTCGACATAACATAGATATGAGAAATTTTTTTTTGATAATATCTTTAACACTGTCATGAATGTCTCTGGAAGAACTAAAGACACAACAAAATCACGTGAGAAATTAAAAGAACTAGTAAACAGACCAGAGTTGTATATGAATCAAACAACCAATAGATTTTCATAGGCTTGTTATACATTGGACAAAGATGGTAAGAAAATTTTATGTAATTGGTTGACAGAAATAAATTCCTTGATGGGTATGCCTCAAATATGACTTGATGCATGGATATGAATAAGTTGAAGATGTTTGGAATCCAAAGTCATGACTATCATGTGTTCATACAAAAACTTATTTCAATAGTTTTTCATGACTTACTTTCACAAAATGTTTGACAAACACTTACAGAATTGAGTATATTTCTTAAAGATTTGACAGCAAGGTATATTATGATAGATGATATGCTTCGGCTAAAAATAGAGATTCCTCTCATACTAAGTTAGAGTGCATATTTCCACCAAGTTTTTATGATTTAATGTAACATTTACCAGTACATTTAACATACGAGACAAAAATAGCTGGTCCTATGCAGTACATATGGATGTATTTGTCATGCCCCCAGGGCCATGCTTGTACGAAAAATGGGCAGCATCTCCCCTGTACCGCGGACAATCTGGAAATTAAATACATACATCTCAACAATATATAGCAGAGCCTCACACGACTGACATCACAATAGTAAGAAAAACTCCACAACCACATATTTAATAATGATAAAAAATATAACCATTAACACTGTAAAATCTAACTTTGAATAAAACTACTCACAGTACAAAATCCATAGAAAATAAAATTACAGTCTATAATGAAAATAAATCTAAAGAGATATAAATAAGAACAAGACTACTAAGAAAATATGAAACGACAAAAAATACTCAAGGTTGAGGACTGGCAAATGATCCTCTCCTACGGCACGAGTTACGACTATCAACTACCTAAAATGAAAATGAAAGCAAAGGGTGGTGAGTCCGAGCAGACTCTGCGGGTAATCAGATTGATAAATGCATGACATATAAAAAAATACGACAAGCAAGTAGAAACAACAATGTACAGCCTCCGAAATAGAATAACATATATAAATGTGTAAAAAACTGAATGAAAGTACAATAATAAATTATACATATATATCAATCAAATGCAGCAACCATAGCTCACACAAATGCAGCAAACACAAGAAAATGCAAGATGTAATATATGTACATGATGCAATGACATGTGTCACCTCTGACACCAGTCAAGTAGTCATCACATTACATCTGTGAGACTAAGTGGGTAAGACTATGACAACTATACACACTCTAACAACTACCATAACTATAAGTAGTTGAGTGGACAAGATGCTGGAGAGCCAACTACTCTAAAATCTCAAGAAAAGGGGAGCCACAGCAGCTCTGCTATCCCTCATAAACAACAGAGAGTGTGTCAACTGCTTGCCTACAATTCCAACATCCACTACCCATGAGTGGTCGAGTGTGGCACAATAGAATGGTTGCTCGCACTCTAACAACTACTATTACCCTTGAGTAGTTGAGTGGGCAGAAAACTATATGACTGACGACGGACTTAACCATAAGGAAGTCGATATTCGCCAGTATGCAACTATGTAGATATGGTGCATGTTACTAATATGCACAACTACAACCATGTCACAACTATGCAACGGTATGATACATAAATATCAGAATTGATAAACATGCAAATAATCTAATGGGTAGGATATATCTAATGTCAGCTAGACCTTAGTTGTGTTTAATGATCATTTCTAAGTACTCGCATACAAATGATACTTTACAGATCAGGAAATCAACAGGTGAGACTGTATGGATATAAATTTTGATTAGCTCAAAAATCAAGCAACGAAAGTATCAAAGGATGATATCAAAAAGAACAAGGATAAGATAAAACAACCTATTTGGAAATAAAATAAGTCGTGCATTTAAGTTCAATAGACTACAGATACAAAGAAGAAGTACCCACCTTTAATGTAGATTGTGCTAACCATCTTCAAGTCCATGACATCATCTCCCTCGTCCAGATGCTCATATCGAGCTCGTATCCTATATATCAAAGATACGAAGACAAAACTAAGGATTTATAATCCATCGACCTATTCATCAACCTTATCCTTTAGTTATAATCAATAATAACTTGATTAATACATCAACCCACTTAAACTCTTAATAAAACTAATATATGTATCAAACTCCTCGTACCAATTTAATCAACAATTAAATCAATCAATGATCAATCCATAATTCTAATCACAACAACAAATCCATTAGTTCAATATTATGATAGATCCATACCTTAATTAATCAATTGATTAACCTACTAAATCACAAATTTAACTTATTAATCACTTATTCAATTATCCCCAATTAATCTAACTCATTGATTATGTTAGGTTTAATCATATCCCCAAACCTAAACTCCACATGGTCAATAAAATCCAGATTGAACCAATCATCAATTCATATTAATCAATCACATAATCCTCAAACAATTGTAGTGTAATCACTCCAATATGACATCATCAAGATTAAATTTTCTCCTCTATATCCTCCATCAACTATCAACCACTAGTGGCCAATTAATCCATCTCATCTAATAATCCGATTTTAATTAATATGACCTAATCAAGATTTACAATCCAATTTAACATAACCTTCATTAATCCAACATCACCAAATGGAGAATACATTAATATCATGATCAACCCTTTCTCGATTGATACATTATTCTACAATTCAGTTATGCTACAACTTCATCCACACATATAGACTTCAATTCCAGCCTCCAATGTAGCACCCTAGATCAGAACTACAACTAACCCTAAACCGAAACATAATAGTTCTCAAGATCCACAATTAATTCCCCATCCCACAACAAATGAATTGATCCAAACAACCATTTTACTAAAAATGAACATTAACAGAACCCATCATACCTTGGTTGCAACTATGGATCAAACTCCCATGGTGAAGAAGGATATAGGAGGAAGAGTCGCAGCTTGAGGACGGATTGGATGGAGTACTGCTGTGCAACTCTGCTCATTGCTTACATCTCAATGCAATTGTATCCCTCGATTTCAAGAGAAAGCCTTACCGCGATCGAAAGAAAGAAAAGTTGCGGCAATGGGTTGGCACTGCGATGATGCTCGAATCAAATCGGGGAAGAAGGAACCCAATAGCAGCAAGCAACCGGGAGCAGATCAGGAGAGGGAATCAGGAGATGCCCGCGCAATGGGGGAGATGGCTGGCACTTGGAGCTCAATAATAGGGAGATAGCAATGTTCTTGCGGCGATCAAGTGCAGTGGTGGGGGCAACGACACTGAGCGACCCCGAGCTCGCAAAAGAGACAAGCGAGAGGCATCTGGCATCGGCCTCAGCACAGGGCATCCCAACTTTGTGGCTCTAGGAGATGGATCAAGGAAGGAGACGGATCGGTGCGTAAGGGCAGTGCTGATCAAGAAGAGGAAAGTCCTCAATGATGCGTCGCGAAGAGGGAGAGGCAGCGTGGGCAACCGGCGATCCGGAGTGGGAGAGGGGTAGTCGGTGAGAGGAGAGAAAAGTCGGGTAAGGGTGAGGGAAGAAGAGGAAAACCAGATTTGTAAGTGGAGGCCATTTTGCAAAAAGGCCCCTCATTATAGCCAATTCTAACTACACCCTTAATTTTAGTGATTTTGCATTTTAACCCCCCAATTCTCTGTATTTAATATTCTCCCTCACTAATAAAAATTTGATCTTCAAATTTACTACTTAAGTGCGGTGGGTAAATAATACTCGTTTCGATCAGCTCAAATACTGATGAACATTACATGCACTCTAAGTAATCAAGTGGAGGTCCATCTATCTACGGATGAAACAACTGTACTGAAACATAGCAATGTACCTATATCCCGTGGGAGACTCTGCCAGAATCAAAAAGGTGAAACGCAAGTCTCTAGCCAATTTGACGGGTCCGCCCTATGGATTGGTGAAAATGAGCATATTTGATTAATCGATCGACGATTATCCAAATCAAAATATACATTCTCTATAATCCTTCATACTGCTTCTCCTTTCTACTAGCGTACAAAAGTCCTCCAAGTGAATCAGTCAGTCTCTGACGCTCTATGTGATTTATGGACCCACTACACTTCCACTGTGTTAAACCAATGTCCTACCCTCACTACTTGACACACTAAGTGTCGAGATACAAGATCCTCAGTATTCGTCACACCGTTCCACCAAAACATCCTAAGTCCTGATATATACGGTACTTCCCAAATGTACTGCATTACCATACTTGATGCACTCCCGAGAGTAGATCCTCCTGGACGGCTACGACTCAGGATCGCACAATCTATCACGAAAATAAGGTATTCCATTCTCATTACAAGGAAAAAAAAATCCATCTACTGCCCCAAGGCTACCCCTACTATGGAGAAATTGAAAATACAAACCTCTAGCCTGAGCCACCTTGATTTGATTGACAAAAGTGCCTAAGCCACCAAAGACACCAATATGGGCTTAAATTCCTAATTAGAAATAACTTTTCCTTAATCTTGAATATAAAAAGATGTCATCTACGAATGATAGAATACAAACTATGATGAAGTTATAGAATAACCTCCTAACTAGGAATAACTTCCTAATTATGATGAAGTTATAGAATATATTTACTTCGAAAATCAATATATGTAAACTATGAAGTAGCATAATACCAAATACTTCGACAAATATAAATTATGGTGGAGTTATAGAATATATTTACTTCGAGAATCAATGTAGATATGAAGTTACATATCATCTATTACTTCGACATGTTACAAAATCAATGAAGTAACAAATACTTTTTTACTTTAGCAATTAATGTAAACTATAAAGTTATATATCATCGATTACTTTGACACTTTTCAAAACTAACGAAGTAAAAGATGATTTTTTTTACTTCAGCATCAGTTCAAATCCAAATCGGTTTTGCCTCCTTGAACCACTCAAAGACTTCGTTATTTTCCTGGATATGACTTGGGTGATAAGACAAAGTAAAATAGTACTCTTTTACTTCACATGTATCTACTTCAGTAATTATCTATCGTTGACTTCGGTGAATATGTGAAGTAAATCAAGGAAATTCTACTAGTCCCCATGAAAGTGGCTGACAAATACAAGCCCTAACTTTCAATATGCAAGACCAATTGACTCTCAATAAGTGAACTCACCAACGAAACCAAAGATCAAGTAAATCGTTGAGATCTCTCACATCAAACACCAAAGTTATTCTCAAACCAATCCTTATAACCAAACACACACACATTTATAAAATAGACCGCAACAAAGGAAGCAAGGAGTTGATCCTCTACATGCTCTTCTATTCATAAGATCAATGAAAACTAGGGAAAAAAAAGGAGAGATGCAGGAGATCAAGATGAGATGAAACCTCAGGACCAGATGTTGTTAACATGGCCGAGGATGGTGGCAGCTCTGAGCTGTTGGTCATTGATGTCACATATAAGATGGGCTTTGACATATGTTTTCTATGACCAAGGGTAGAGTTAGGATCTTAGTTCAGAGTAGGCAACACTATAATATAATTAATAAAATACAAAATCTTATAATCATAATGGTTCAAGAAATATAATGGTTCAATTTTTTATAGCTTATTTTGATGCTAATTAATAGTAATCTTCGACGAGTGTAAGAGTCGTTGAACTAGGATTTGAGAGTAAATATAGCTCTAGATGTCGGACATGCTTGGAATATCCTCTTCTTCTTAGTAATCTAGGTATCTAGATCCTCACAACCCCGACTATTCCTAAAGGTGGGTGAGCCTCTCTCTTGGTTCACCTAACCAGTAAATTTGGAAGTGATTGCAGTAGTATGCTTAATAGACGACCTCCACAGTTAGCCGCTCCTCACTGTTGAGCCATATAGGCTGGTTAAATGGGTTTACAAGGCACTGTGCACCACTGTGCACAACCACTATGCCAATTTGGTATTCAATTGGTTTTACAAGACATTGTGCACTGCCTTGTTAAGCCACTCCGCCAATTAATAGAGTTGATGAACCACATTTATTGAATGTTCTAGTTGGGTATTGAATCGAGATGTTTTGTGAATCGACCAATCATCTTTCAGTTGCACCGTACCTTGGGCATGCTTGGAGTTATTGGTACAATCATGCCCCTAATGAGAAATTTCAGTGATTGACAATTATTTAAATTTAGGTTAATACGTTGGATCTAACTTGAATTACTAGTGTGTAGGATAGGAGAAGTCTAAAAAGGTTGAGGGTTGGATTCTTGACAAGAAGAAGTCCATACAGGTCAGAAGACCAGATGCTCAAGGAAAGTCCAAGAAGGTTGAGGGTTGAATTCTTGGCAAGAAAAAGTTTATGCAGGTCGGAAGACCAAATGCAAGGAAAAGAAAGACCAAGAAGGTTAAGGATATGTTTTTTGGCAAAAGGAGGAAGCCCGAGCAGATTTCGAAATCGGATGCAAGGGTAGATGAAGAATCAAAGATGAGGATACTCTAGGCACAAAGATCAGGGAACAATAGGTTAATCTGGCATGAGGTAATTTGGATCGATTGGTATATGGAAGGGAGCTATGTGATAGAGGGTTTAGGGATGAAAAGGCCCTATTTTATGGTTCACTAATTGATTGGTGAGTTACACCAAGCGATTGGTGAGCTAGAACCCTAAACCTCAATTATGGGTTTTCCAACACCAAGTGATTGGTGTAAGCTCCAAATTTCGAGTTTAGGCAAGTATTATATCAATCGATTGTTAATCAATTCCTAGCACACAGAAGCTTCCACAAATCGATTAGCCAGATCAATTGAGGACTTTCAATCAATTGGAGCAATCGATTAGTAGAGGGTTCTCGAGGAAACAGAAGGATACCAAATCGATTGTTAGTATTGCCAATCTATTGGCAGAAGTTTCATGAGAAAATAGAAGACTACCAAATCGATTCAATTGAACATTGTCGATTGGGATTCAAAATCAAGACAATCTCAACCGTTGATTTGGAGTCAGTGACAATTTAACGGATAATCAACAGTTAACAATCAATTGGTATATTTTGTTAATCGATTGGTGGCAATAATAAGTAAAGAAACGACCTGATTATGAGGTGTTTAAAAGAGGGATTGAGGCACAAGAAGGAACTATTATTCTATTGTTATTCTTCTGCTAAAGATCAGCCTCAAGCTCTCATATGTAATATTCTCTAACAACCAAAAGAAGGAGAGTCGAGCAAAAGTTGTAATCTCTTCTATTTCCCCTCTTGTGTTGTTTCTCCATCTTTGTGAGAGTTGTAAAGTGATTATAATATTGCCGTAACTTGTAAGAGGTTTCTCTAGATTCAATTTTGGTCCGAGAAGTAGTGTTGTCAATTTGTGTTGGGCTTGCCAGGTTGGCCCGCCCCACCAAACAATTTAAGCTAGTTGGGATGAAATTTTATCAAGTCATTTAAAGGCGGATATAGGTGGGTCGACCCTCCTAGGCCCACGACCTGCATGAGTCGGCCCGCGATGGACTTGAGTTGGCCTACGGATTAAAGAAAAAAAATTCTCAAAACTTAGCACCCACTAGTGATAGATCTCTCAGCTTGTTGATGATTGATAATTGGACAAGGAAGAGGATATTTAATCAAAACTTATTATAGCTTAGGTAGGATGACTCCTTTCCATGTTCTTCCTCATTCATTCTGCCACTAACTTTAGATCTGTGTTGCTACAGTATGCGAGGGTTCACAATTCACAGCATGTTATCATTTGATTCCAATATCATTGATGTTAAAGCTAATGGAAACGTGTACTTGCATTGATAAAGCATTTTACTGTATATCGATCTAATCAACTTTACTTTGATGACATAGTAATTCGTAACCAAATTTAAAAATTTTAATATTTTCTATATTATTTTAATTTTAAAAAAAATTATGTGCCCACAGGTTGGCTCACCTAACCCATAACCCGCCTTGGTTGGGTTAGGTTGGGGACTTCGCAACCCTCCAAAATGACTGGTCGACCAACCCCGCCCCACCCCGCCTTGTCAAATGGTCGACCCACCCCACCACGAGTCAACTCATGTGACAGCTCTAAGAAGGGGAAGGCTTAGTGAAAGTGGATAGCTAGGAGTGGACCCTTGGATTAGTAGCCTGAAGGAAGTAGATACCAATTAAAATCATCCAAGTTAGCATTGTGTGTGTTGTGCTTGTTTCACTTGGAAGTTTCCATTGCCCAATCTCAATTACAAGAGATTTGAGCTATTCAACCCACACTGCAAGAAAGGTCATTTGCATATGGATTTTCTGATGATTTTTATTTTAAAAATTATCATAAAAAAATTGTCGTGAATAAAATATCACCAAAGTCTTCTATGTTATCACCAAAGTCTTCTAGAAAAAATATAAATTCGTCGCCAATTCTATGGCGATTTTTTTTCTTCACAAAATACATTGCAATTTTGCGATGAAAATAAAATTTATTGCACAATTCACCAAATGCAAATATGTGACAAAAATAGATTTTCATCCTAGATTTGGCGACCAATCTCATTTTCGTCGTAAATTTACAACGAAATTGGATTTATTGTAGATTTGGCGATGAAACCATTTTTGTTGCCAATCTGCAATAAATCATATTTTCGTTGCAAATTGGTTTCATCGCCAAATCTACGATAAATCCAAGTTTGTTGCAAATCTACATTGAAAATGGGATTCGTCATAGATTTACTATGCACAGTGATTTATGATAATTTAGAGATGAAAATTTTTCATAGCCAAATTTGTAGCGAAAGCTAATTTTTTGCCTAGAACTTATCATTTCTACATTTTATTGTATATACATAATACAACACATCTTATTTACAACATATACATCCATTTCCAAACCTATTTATAACATACACATCCAACACACCATCATGTAATGATGGTATAGATTCAACACATCGTATTTAACATTCCAAACCAATCTAAATATGCGTCAAAATAAACTTATCAAATCAATACAAGTCATATTCATACAAGTAATCATATCCAAAAATATCTAACATTCTTCAAGTTCAACAAGTGATCACATCCCCATGAAAATATCTCATACACAAATATATCAAATCATCATCCTCTTCTTCCTTGGTAGGGACTTCCTTCTCCTTCTATTGTCCTTCTTTTCCCTCAAACAAACAAATAAAAAGTATCATTTTTGACAAGAAAGAAAATCCTATAAACTAACACAAAACTATTATAGACCTAGTTAGTTGGTCAAGTAGTAATCAATATTGCGTCACATTCTCCACAATCGAAGTTGAATATATCACTATGGGAGAGTGTGTATTACAATTTTTATAGATGACTCATATTTTAGAGGACTATAAAATCATCTACAAAAATGTACAAGTCTTTTGTGATAAAGTGAGCACCATAAACTTGATCAAAAATTTAGTTATTATTCAAGAAAAAAACATATTGAAGTAAAACATTATTTTATATGAGATTTTATAGCAACAGGTGATATTATACTTAACTATGTTGAGTCAAAATCAAACTTAAATGATATTTTCATAAACTATTTTCCGAAATTGAATTTAGTTATTTACGAAGGGACTTAGGAATGTATTTTATTGAATAAACAAAACTCTTCATGATTACTTCAAGAATGAAACTCGTTACAAATCATTTTATCTTCAATTGCATTTTACAATAGCATAAAATTTACCTTGATTGTGTTTTCGATGTATCTAGATAGGAGTACGATGCTAGGAACAATCTTCTTGGTCATATGATGCGTTACTTTGAGCAAGAAGGTTGAAATCTTTTATAAATCATTGATTTGATCAATCATGGGGAAGACCAATACATAATTAATGTGTATTTGGTCCAAAAATCATGATTGGACATTTCGACGAAATAAAAACATAATCAACCATTCCAACACACTTGAATTAACATATCAACCCTAGCTACACTTTATATGCATGTTTAAAGATATTAACCATGTAAGATGGAACGAAATGGGACAAAAATTGTGTTTATTAGGTAGGTTATCAGATACCAATCGATTGGTGACAGTTACCAATTCAATTGGTAATTTCATTTCATCCACAGAACCACACTGAGTCGATCGTGCGGTTCGACTGACCCACACCAAGGCAATAATCGAATGGTGCTTCTGTGTTTTACCATAGAAAGGTTGGGGACCTAGGCAATCGATTAGTGATTCTGTGGTTTACCATAGAAAGACTCTGAATTGATTGACGCAATAGATTGGTGGTTCTATAGTTTACCACAGAATGGTTCCTTATTGATTGGGGCAATCAATTTCGTAGGGGTAAAGATTCTGATTGTACCAGTAGATTAGTCATTTTGATTAATCAATTAGGAGTATAATTCCCGAGCATAGAACCAAGCCAAATGGATCAAACTGATCGATTAAGGTGTACTAATTGATTGAGTTAATTGATTAGTAGTAAAATTTCTCAAGCACAGAACCTTTCTGAATCAATTGCAATGATCTATTGGGATAGATCAATCAATTGGTCTAATCAATTGATCGTAAATTTCCTCGGGTATAGAACTATTCTGAATCAATTATGTGCATCAATTGAGCCACACCACTCACCAATCGATTGGTAGGTGTGATTTTATAACCAGTGCCCTAACTAATCAATTCACTTCCTGATTTCTCCCCTGAGCTCTAACCTTCCGACTCACCACTAACTGTGTCACCCCTGTTCTTCATGCCCGACATCCCCTCAGTGTTTTGTTTTGCCGATCTCCTCACTCGAGTAAGCCCTAGACCAATGCTCCTTTAGATTTCTCACTAATATTCCTTTTATCCATTTCTCCGTTGTTGATTACTCATCGTGTCCACAAAACTAGAGTTTTAATGAAGGCTTGTCTCCAATGACAGCTCTTTGCCTAGTGAACTCGTGC
Source organism: Boesenbergia rotunda (assembly GCA_024364735.1). Lineage (NCBI taxonomy): Eukaryota > Viridiplantae > Streptophyta > Magnoliopsida > Zingiberales > Zingiberaceae > Boesenbergia > Boesenbergia rotunda. The sequence goes on from JAGFNQ010004854.1 coordinate 56,124, forward strand.
CAACCCGACCTTCTTTCAAGATCATCCTCTCATCAGTAAGCGTCAAATGACACTAAAGTAAAAATCTAAATCCTAATTTCCTTTGTTTACTTAATTATTGCATTTCAAATTTGATAATCATTTGGTTTTTGCATTCCATCATACATCATGTTGTTGTTCTTGCATTGTTAGTGCATTATACATCATCTATTACCCTTAGAAAAAAGCTAAAGCAAATTGAGTCTTATTAGTACAATCAGTCAAGTTTGATCAGTTCGATCATGGATTTTGATGTGTATGTCAATATGATTAAGTTAGGATTTTATATTGGTTTGATGTGTGTTTGAGTCATGCAAAACTTGGTGGAACACACATGTGGGAGATCTCATCCTAGTACTCGGGTTCTTGAGTCGGTGAAGGATGGCACATCCGAGGGACTGCCGAACAAGGAGCAACGGAGTGGAGTCAAGAGAAGTGGACTTCAAGGCATACGCGAAGGATGACATAGAGACGAGTCACGAGCTCGTATGCATCCGAGGGACACGAGTCAAAGGAAGAAGACTTCAAAGGGCGACTCCGGAGAGGATGAGTGTAAGTGTGTAATAAGAGCAGTCGACTGATCCTTCTATGAGTTTCAAACAACAAGAGTAGTCGACTGGTCTAGGAACCAGTCGAATGGTTTATTCGAAATATAGTCGTTGGTTAAGCACCAATCGACTAGGATTGATATCAGTCAACTGGTGTCGGGGTTGAACTTTTTTGTTAACAACTCTCTCCTCTATTTAAAGGGAAGCTTTGAGACTTGAGAGAGGTTAGAGATTCTGTGATAAACCTTCTTGATCATGTGCTCAAAGCTTCCAAGTCTACTCTCTTTCTCAAACCCTAATTCTCATATTATAAAGGGAAGAGAGACATTGTGAGAGGTTATTCTCCACCGAGAAGGAGAAAGCTTAGCCGGAGATTGTCGAGGACTAATCCACCAAAGGATTGAGGGTTCTTCTACCTCAAGGGCACTTCGTGGAGTAGGAGCAAGCAATCTCCGAACCACGTAAATGGTTAAATGTTAGCATTGTTCTTATTTGTTCAAGTTTCATTTCCGCTAGCGCAACTAACTGTGTAGGAAGAACAAGCGATTTGGGTGAGTAGCTATTCACCCCCTCTAACTGGGCCATCGATCTCGTATAAGTGGTATCAGAGCTCAAGGTTGTCGTTCAATGGACTAACTGCCAAGAAGAGCAAACTTCATCAAAATGGCTGGATCGCATATCCAACCACCCAAATTCAAAGGGGAATTCTCTTGGTGGAAGAAAAGGATGGAGGTATTCTTCAATATTGATTTTGATATCATGTTAATTATGGAAAACGATTTTGAAGTGCCTAGGGATCAAGAAAATAAGTCACTTGAAAAGATAAGGTGGAGCAAGAACCAAAAGGATGATCATTTTGTAAATTCAAAAGTCTTGCATCATCTTCTAAGTGTTTTCCCCCAACAAGAAATAACTCGGATTAGAAGTTATACAAGTGCCATGGATTTATAAGAAAAGCTAGTAGAGCTTCATGAAGGCACATCGGAAGCAAAATTGGCAAAGAGAGATTTTCTCTGATCTCAACTCAACAACATCAAGCTTGATAAAGGAGAAAAGACATCTAGTTTACATTCTAGAATTAAAGAAATATTGAATGGACTAACAAGTGTAGGTGAGACACTTACAAACCGAGACATCTTGATGAAAGCCATCAATGATTTCCCAAAAAATATAAATTGAAGTTCAATGGTGGACTTATACTACATCTCCAAGGATCTAGAGAAAAGCTCTCTAAACGAATTCTTCTCAACCATGGAGCTCTATGAAACTCGGATTGAAGGATTGGATGGAGAAGTCTATAAACCAAGAAGAGTAGCCCTTGTGGCAAACAAGGGAAAGGGCAAGAAGAAGAAGGTTTCATCCTCTGATTCGGAAGAACCAAACTCCTTCATGGATAGTGATGAAGAGGCATACATGGTAAGAAAATGAGAAAATATTTTAAATATTTTTCAACTAACAAATCTCATGGTAGGAAAAGTTCAAGAAGCAAAAGTATGACAAAAAGCTCATATGCTACAATTGTCAAGGAGAATGACATATAAGGGATGAGTGCCCTCTTTGAAGAAAAAGGAATGAAAGAAGAAGGAAGAAAAGAAAAGGGGAAGAAAGTTCAAATTTTAAAGGCAACATGGGATGAGCCATCATCATCGGAAGAAGAAGAAAATCATGTGTCCCATTTTGCCCTAATAGGAATTGAAGACATTGCCTCCATGTCATCCGAAGTTGAAGAAGGAAAGAGCTTAAGTGAAGATAAAGGGAGCGCAAGTGAAGGGGGAGGTCAAACTTCAGACTCGGACGTCTCAGTAAGTGAGGTATATAATCTACCCACTACTACTTTGGTTAAAATCATTTCTAACACTAATGATGATTTATTTAAGGTTAGAAAAAAAATTAAATATTTGAAAAATAATATTTACATGCTTAATGAAAAACTAGAGTCCATGACACTTAAGGATGATATGCAAGTTTCCTTAAATTTAAATGATTCATGTTTAGAAGAGGAGAATAGAGAATTAAGGGAAAAGATAGATAACCTTATAAAAGCCCTTAGAAAATTTAAAATTGGCTCTAACACCCTAAATATAATTATTGGAGCCAAAGGGCAAGTTTCAAGAAAACAGAGTTAGGATACAATGAGTCTAGCAATGAAAAATCATATCTGATCCCGGCCTTGCTTACAGGTCGCTCGGCCCGCTCAGCCAGCCAGCCTGGCGCCACGAGGGCCCAATAGAAGGGTCGAAGGCGATCTCACCAGGGGAATCCTTGAGCCAGAAACCCCTGAGACGCTCGCCGACCAACCCCGGGCGGAGTCGGCCGGGTAGACCCCGAGCGTCTCCTAACTCAGCCACCTAAACCCACACCCCGATCCGAATTGGGGCCAGGTCATTCAGTCGGACGCATGGTAGCCCACGCTCCCTCAGCATCCCATGGATCCGATAACTCACAGAACCGAGACAAAGTCAGACAAACACAGCTCAACGAACGCCCGACTCAGGGCGTACCCCACGCCTCAACTCTCCCAGTCGGACGCGTGGCGGCCCACGCTCCCTGGCCATTACTCGATCCGGTCCTCGACACTCGGACCCGCCGGTCGGCGCTCGGGCTACGGACTAGATCGTCCCTACGACGCCCTATGTCATCATATCTGGGGTACGATCTTGACGTCGGGGTACTACGCGCCTCGCCCATTTATGACACACCTCGCGGCCATCCTGCCGCTCCAGTACCATCGTACTGCCTAAGCACCCCGCGCCATGTCGCGGTACTCCCAAGTGCTCTCATACGAGCTGACAGATGCCATACCCCTGTCTCATCGACACGGACTGGGGTTGTCAGCTCCCCCGGCTATATAAGCCCTCCACTCCTCATTCCGCAGGTATGCGCACGAGCTCTCTCTTCCACTATACTTCCACTTGCTCTACTATATCCTGCGGATACTAACTTGACCGTCGGAGTGCCTGACCGGGGAAACTCCCCGGCGGGTTTGCTAACGGTCACTGTTTTGCAGGCAGTTACCAGATCGGAGCCAGGTCGGCGCCACCCCAAAGCTCGTATCGCTTGGGGGACCATCCCACCCTTGGGACTTCCACCTCGCCTCGCGATAGGATCAAATTTGGCGCTAGAAGGAGGGCAATCAGCCTGATCGGAGGCGTATAATGGAAGCACCCAACCGGGTCGCGATGACCGTTACGCCCGAGGAGTACAAGCTCCTCTCAGTTGCCCGAGCTCAGGGAACCCCACTGAGGCAGTCACACGTTGATGGCCCAGCGACTCGACCCCAGGAGCTCGTGGCGCCTAACACCTCAGGAGGTCGGGGAAAGGCTGTTCCGCCAGAAGGAGACTCAGCCTCTTCCCTCCCACCTACGCACCACAACTAGGCCGACGCAGTGGAGCCTACGCCGGTCAAGGCATCCGCAGTCAGCCGCACGCACTTGCCGCGCCGCGATAAGGGAAAAGCCCTGGTCGGCACGCCACCGGCCACTCGAGCGCATAGCCCTTTTGCTTCGTGGATCTTGGAGGATCCGGTCCCCAGGCATCTCAAATTCTTCACCACGCCTGAGTACGCGGGGGCCACCGACCCCGAAGAGCACCTCATGAAGTTTGAGAGTGCCGCCCTGCTACACCAGTACCCGGAGGGTGTGAAGTGTCGAGCCTTCTTGACAACGCTCTCTGGAGCCGCGCAACGGGGGTTCAGCCAGATACCCAACGGGTCGATCTCCAGTTTCGAAGAGCTTAGGAGGGCATTCCTCTAGCACTTCACTAGTAGCCGAAGGCATCACAGGACAAGCATTAATTTGTTTGCATTGAAGCAGAGCCTGAAGGAATCGCTCCGAGCCTACATTAAGAGATTCAATGGGGTGGCACTGGACGTGCCAACGACCGCCCCCGAAGTTTTGATTAGCACTTTCTCCCAAGGACTGCAAGAGGGAGATTTCTTTCGCTCGCTCATCCGGAAGCCCCCCAAAGACATTGATAGCCTATTAGGAAAGGCCATCAAATACATCAATGTAGAAGAAGCACAGGCCGCTCGGAAGAAGTAGTCGGTTAGCGCACCACTCCCGACTCCCTTGCAGTCTAACCGATCGCCGGGCGGGCTCATTCGCAGCCCACGGGGGTCCGCGGACCAAACCGAGGCAGAACATCGGCAAGTGCAGCAAGTGACCCAGGAGTGTCTGCCAACCCGTTGGAGACCCTACTGCATGGTCCATCACAGCCACACCCACGACACAGGAGAGTGTCGTCGGTTCGGACGGGGTCAAGCTCCCCGACAGCTACACCCAAATGAAGAAGGCAAGCCATCCCCGGGTAGGACCCGGATCGAGAAGGTCGAGACCTCCCCTTAGCCGACAAAAGACTCGAACGAGAGCCTCCACTCGCTCGTGGCTTGTTCCAGGAACAAGTCGAGATAGAGGAGCAGCAGGCCAACCGGCAAAACACCATTCAGGAAGGGGTGCTCGTGATTTCCGGTGGGCTAGCCAAAGAAGCTCCCGCCAGGCAGGCTGTTAGAAAAAGTTGTACTCTGTAAACTCACGGGAATAGTGGAAGATCCACCTTCTCATATAAATGGCCAAGTGTCCTAGACTCTCGCCCTCGCGAGTTATAAGTGGGCCTGCTCCCACGACCCTCGGATCGGCTCTCAGTTGGACGCGTGGCGGCCCACACTCCCTGAGATGTTCCCGACCGAGAAGCCAGACTCTCGCCCTCGCGAGTTATAAGTGGGTCTGCTCCCACGACCCTCGAATCGGCTCTCAGTCGGACGCGTGGCGGCCCACGCTCCCTGAGATGTCCCCGACCGAGAAGCCAGACTCTCGCCCTCGCGAGTTATAAGTGGGCTTGCTCCCACGACCCTCGGATCGGCTCTCAGTCGGACGCGTGGCGGCCCACGCTCCCTGAGATGTCCCCGACCGAGAAGCCAGACTCTCGCCCCCGCGGGTTATAAGTGGGTCTGCTCCCACGACCCTCGGATCGGCTCTCAGTCGGACGCGTAGCGGCCCACGCTCCCTGAGATGTCCCCAACCGAGAAGCCAGACTCTCGCTCCCGCGAGTTATAAGTGGGCCTACTTCCACGACCCTCGGATCGACACTTAGTCGGACACGTGGCTGCCCAGGCTCCTTGAGATGTCCCTGACTGAGAAGCCAGACTCTCGCCCTCATGAGTTATAAGTGAGCCTGCTCCCACGACCCTCGGATCGGCTCTCAGTCGGACGCGTGGTGGCCCACACTCCCCGAGATGTCCCCGACCGAGAAGCCAGACTCTCGCCCTCGCGAGTTATAAGTGGGTCTGCTCCCATGACCCTCGGATCGGCTCTCAGTCGGACGCGTGGCGGCCCACGCTCCTTGAGATGTCCCCAATCGAGAAGCCAGACTCTCGCTCCCGCGGGTTATAAATGGCCTGCTCCCATGACCTCAGATTAGCTCTCAGTCGGACGCGTGGTGGCCCACGCTCGTTGAGATGTCCCCGACCGAGAATCCAGACTCTTGCTCCCGCGAGTTATAAGTGGCCTACTCCCACGACCCTAGGATCAGCTCTCAGTCGGACACGTGGCGCCCCACGCTCTCTGAGATGTCCCCGACCGAGAAGCCAAACTCTCGTTCTCACGAGCTATAAATTGGGATCCGCTCCTACCACCCCTCGGCTCGGTTCTCAGTCGGACGCGTGGCAGCCCACGCCCCCGTAGTCTTGCCCGACCGAGTGTCCAGACTCTTGCCTTGCCAGCAAGTTACAAGAGGGCTCAGCTCCCGTGCCCCACTTTGCTCATTGTCCCCGATCGGATGCGTGGTGGCCCACGCTCCTGAGAATCGGCCTGAGCAAGTGTCTAGAGTCTCGTTCTCACGAGCCATAAATCAGGATCCGATCCCATCCGTCTCCTCGGCTCGGCTCTCAATTGGACACGTGACGGTCCATGCTCCCTTAGTACTACCCGATCGAGGGCACTGTTCATCGTCTTTAGGAGGTCTATGGGCGGGTAAGTCTTCATGGCTTCCTTACCCTAACTCCTAAGCCGAGTACGTAGGCTACCCACGCTCCCCAAAATCAAATTCACTCAACGATGACATTCCAAACTGCCCGAGCCGGCAGCTTCACTCAATCGACTCAGATCGGGGCTCCGTCTGCTCTGTCGATCTTGCCCAAGGGCCTAGCACTAGAAAGCAAGTGGGCTCAAATGTTTCACGTTGTCGCTCACAAAGGCCGAGTCACTTAAGCATGCTCCTTCCCGAGTGGTTGACATATAGAAATCCTTGCGAGCAAGTATTTCAAGTGTCCGCTCGTCAAAATGGGTCGGGCAGGCATCCCCTCACTCGGGTCGCTTGCACCCTGACCCCCAACACTTAAATGCCAAGCATACACGTACAGAAGGGCAAGGGAAAAGACTAACATTCATAGTAGTGTTGTTACAAAAATGAGTCGCGGCCTCTACCCAAGCAGAGAAAGAAAAAAAGGGATAGCGCAAGTCTAAGGCTTACGGGCGTGTTGCTGAGGCGCGGCAAGAGCCCATACCGCCTCCAGCTCCTTCTGAGCTATCTCTAGTTTCGACTCCAGGACAGCGTGCTGCCTCCTTATCCGGGCAAGGTCTCTCGAGCGAGCAGTCAACTCCTCCTCCTTGCCCGTCAGAGTGGCGCGTAACGCAGCAGTTGACTGGCTCACCTCCAGGAGCTCCGCCTTGACCTTGGCCAGCTCGGCCTGAGCCTGGTGCTCAAGATCCCGGGCTTGGCGCTCGGTCTACTCCAAGCGGGCGATTTGGTGTAGCGCTTGGATGACTGCCGCGTTGGCCGTGTCAGTTCCGCCAGGTGCTCCTCAAGATGCGCCTCCACGCGGGCGGCACGCTCTTGTAGGGCCAAATTCTCAGCCCACAGGCTGTTCAGGGCCTCATCGCTGGATTGCAGCTGCGCATGACGGAGTTGGGCCTCCAGCCTCTCCTCTCGGGACTCGGCTTGATTCAGGGCCCGAGCATGAATTGTAAAACAAACGGCCATGTCGTAGATCGAGCCAAAGAGCTACAGCAAGAAAACAAGTCATAAGTCGGACGAAAAAAGGGGACAGAAGAAACACGAGTCGGTGACAGGACATACTTGACTGGCCTCCACTGCAATCGCGTTAGCCCGGGCAATCGGGTCTTGATAGTCAGACCCCCGGAGGTCGTGGTACAGATGGTCGCTTAACGGACCATACACGTGGACTACCCGGGCTGACTCGTGCGGTCTGGTCACAAGAGTCTCGTATAAGGTACTGGCGTCAGCTCGAGACGGCAGGACCAAATGCACAGGACGGGGGCCTGCAGCTCCCTCAGGAAGAGAGGGGGGAGGTCCCTCAACCCGTACACCCGAAGAACCAGCCTGGGTCGAAGGGGGCGCCAGCAGAGTGGCCCCCTAAACAGAGGATGCGGGAGTAATAGGCACAAACACGGGCGGAACAGGAGTCGCCTGCGAAAAGGTCACCATAGGGGGAGCAACTCGGGCCCTCTTCGTAGACGAAGGAGTGGTGGTGGTCCCAAACGGGGGCGAACGGTTGGTCGGCAGACCCCTGTGGCGCACGGTCTCCAACGGACAGGTGTCCTCATCTAGGACCTCCTCATCGGAATCTGGCGCCTCCTCCTCCGGCGCCTTCTCCTTACTCGAAGAAGGTATATCGGTGGAAGCTGTCGCTAGAGGAGCAGACGCCAGGGTAGCTGACGATTCGCTGGCTTGAGCAGCAATTTCGACGTCGTCCAGAAGGAATCCTACCTTCAAAGCCTCCGCTAACATCTTGTCTCAAGGAAGACGTAGGGTCGCCGGAAGGGGTGACCAAAGGACGAAGAGCGCCGAAGCTCTCGACAGCGGCAGCAAAAGGGGCACCAGAAGAAAGAAAGCAATAAGGATAGCCGCAGCCGGCACCTATATATAGGGGGGCCACAGTTAATCCTAGTCGTCCAATGAGAGCCTCGGAGAAGGACGGGATCAAATCAGGACCCTCCGATCAGACCCACAGGATCTCGAGGCTCGAAGGGACGCACACATTCCCGACGGCAGATGTTTCACCGCCTGAGGCGCTGTTGACCGGCGACTGACACTTCAGTGTCCAGGAAACCGCTCGACAGGGTACACGTGTCCCTGGCAATTAATGCAGACATCATGAGGAAGGATACGAAGCGGTTCGTATCACAAACAGGACAGATAGGACAGTCGAAAGGACATTTCACCTGCCAGCCAGATTGCAGGGGCGTCCCGTCTCTGACCCCTAGCGAGTTATAAGTGGGCATGCTCCCACGACCCTCGGCTCGGCTCTCAGCCGGACGCGTGGCGACCCATGCTCCCTGGGATGTCTCCGACCGAGAAGCCAGACTCTCACTCGCGCAAGTGATAAGGGGGCATGCTCCCACGACCCTCGGATTAGCTCTCAGTCAGATGTGTGGCAGCCCACGCTCCCTGAGATGTCCCCGACCCAGAAGCTAGACTCTCGCTCCCGCGAGTTATGAGTGGGTATGCTCCCGCGAACCCCTCGTCTCAGCCCCCAGTCGGGCACATGGCAACCCACGCCCCCCCCCCCCCCCCGCCTCTTATCGATCGAGTAGGCCTACCCGTGTTTTAACGCAGGGCAAGGCCCCGAGTGGCCGACACTTGGGAATTATCGTACTCTCACCCCAGTGGGCGGCACTTAGGAACTGTTGCGCTCCAATGCCTCCAACAAGTGCTCGCGAAGCCGGACAGGCTGATCATCCGCACACTCGACTCACTTTCATTAACAATCGCCCGAGTCGATAATGCTCGGCCAAAATCGAGAAAGATACATAGAAAGAAATAAAGGTGATTCAGTACAAAACTGAGGCAAGCCCCTACAAGACGACAGACAGAAAAAAAAAAGAACAAAATCCTGACCCTCATTTGAAGGGTCGGTAGACCTCCTCAGGCAAGTCCTTAGACATGTCCGACATCGTGACCGAGGAATCAGGCAGGTCGGGGGCGACGTGTCCACCCTGCCTAAGCTGCTTCAGGATGCTGGATTGCTGGCATCGGAGCACGGCTCTGAGACGCTCGGACACTTGTTGAGTGAACTCATCCGAGTTGACATATTCCACCTGCCGAGCATCCCACCGAGTCACTTCCTCAGCCCTATACGCTTGCAGCTCCTTCAGCTCCACCTAAGCTGCCTCCCAGATCGCTTGCCGCCCGCGCAGCCGATCCAGCTCTGCCTGAGCTGCCGCCCAGGTCACCTGCCGCTCATGCAGCTGATTCAGTTCTTCGGCCTGAGCGCTCAGCTGACTCATCAGCGAGCCGACCTCCTGCTCTTTGGGCGCCAGTTGTGCACATAAAGGCTCGACAGCCTGGTTCGCCTCCTGGAGCTCATCTTGAGTCTTCTGGAGGTCCGCCTGTAGACGATCCTTGGTTTTCCAAGCGCGAAGTTACGTGTGTTCGGCCTGTGCAACCTAGCGTTGCGCTTGAGCTGCCGCCGCGTCGGCCGTGACAATCTGTGCTTTAGAAGTCTCCAGTTCATCCTTCGCTTGGTCCAGTAGGTCCTGAAGGCCGATCACTTCCGCCCTTAGGCTGTTTAAGGAGGCATCACTGGAGGCTAGCTGAGTGTGCCGAAGCCGGGCATTCAGATACTCCACTCGTTGCTCGGCTCGAAATCGAGCCTTGGTATGACACAGCAGGGACATGCACATGCTGCAGCTTGTGGACCAAAACTGCAAGGTACAAGGACCGGTTAGAGTCTCAACTGCAGAAAGTGTAAAGCAAGAACAGAGACAGCGTCGCCATACCTGGGTGGCTGTCGCCATGAATTGGTCAGCTCGGATGCTCGGAGCATAGAAATTGCTCTCTTGCAAACCGTATCGAAAATGGTCCGCCAGCAAGCCGTGCAGCTGAACGTCTTGCGTCCGCATAGGGGTTGCGCCGCTCGACACCTTCATGATCATGGATCGGTCGGACAGCGAAGGCGGCAACAGATGCATCAGACACTCCTCAGCGGGCTCCTCCGACCGGGCAGGGGAAAGTCCATCCGACTGGGGAAGAGCAGGCGCTTCTGGGGATGCCTGAGGAGAAGAATGCAGTAGCACGGGGGAATCAGGCGCGGGCTCTTTGCCCTTTTGCCTTTTGCTTGGCCGGCCAGAAGAGGCCTCGGCTTGATTGGCCGGGATGAGTGCAGGCTCGCCGCTGCGTGGTCGACTCCGCCGAAGGATAAGAGGCTGGTCATCTTCTGGATATGACCAGGAAACCTCCTCTTCGGATAGTGCAGGCACTGGAGAAACAGGGCGTAGCGCTTCAATGGACGGGAGGTTAGCCTCCCGCTCAGCTAACCGCTCGGCTACACGAGCCTCTAGCTCTACATCATCCAGGTCGTAGCCCTCCTCCGGAGCCACCGAATGCATCAAGTTGACTGTGAGAGGAGCAATGTTCAGTAAAGCCTAAAAGGATAAGGAAGAGGGCGAAGGGCTTACCGAAGGAAGAAGGCCGACGAAGTGGAGCCTGGCTGAGCCCGAACATGGACAGGATGTCCTCGCACAACAGTTGGCCCCCATGGAAACACCGACCCCCGATCTTCGAGAAGGTAAATTGGTACCGAGGGAAAGATCAGAAGTCCTTGTGTAGAGGTGGGGGAGAAGGAAAGTCCACTCGAAAGCCAACCGGCCAGGTCAGGCTTGGGATAGGGCGAATATAGAAATATCTTTCCTTCCAACCCTTATTGGAGCTCGGGAGTTTCGATAGGAAGGAAGTGCCCGATCGGGCCTGAAAAAAGAAATCACCCGGTTCTTGTCTTTTTGTGCAAAAGAAGTAGTAGAAAGTTTCGGGGAGAAGGGGAATCTGATACAAAGAGAAGACAACGACCGACCACAAAGAAGCCGAATGGCATTCGGAGATAATTGAGATAGATTGACGCGGAAGTAACGACAAACAACGGTAATGAAGGGGTGAACAGGAAAATGCAGCTCGACCTGCAGATGATCTCGATAAAGGGTAATATAATGCAGTGGAGGTTTTCCAGGTTGGTCGGAAGAGGAGGGCAATATGAGAGAATGGTCGGATGGAATGTGGTAGTTTGCTCGGATCACCTCGAGGCCGTGGTGATCGAGCACCGACACCATGGTGGTATACCAAGGGGAGGGGGGAAGAAATGAAGCCGCCATCGAAAGCAAACGAGAGAAGCAAAACTAACCCAGGGAAAACTCGCCGGAGAAGGTGCATGAAGCACATTGCCTTACCGGAACCCTAGTAGAGGACTGAGGAGCAGCGCTTTGACGTCGGGAGTAAAAAAGGCAAGGGTAAAAAATGCCAGGTGAGTTCCTATTTATATGGCCCCGGAAGCAAGGGCAGTCGCCCGATGGCGGGCCGGGGAATAGGCATCAGGGCACGTGAGCCGTCCGATCAGGCCCAGAAAAGTCCCGGGGCACGGAGTGCCCCACGTGCAAGCTCATCATTCGACATAATAGGCGGCGGAAGCCTCGTCGCTCAGGGAAGAGACATGTGTTGTAGCGGTTAAATGCGGTAATAAATGCATGAGATTCGAATTTGCTCGGGCATCCCGGGGAGTCAAAACCAAAGAGACGGGTGATGGGACAGGTTCTGTCAATCGGGATGCCCGCCCACAGACGACCTCCAGGGTCGGCGAGAAGGGGCCAGGCCATTCAGATGCGCCAGGCTCGCTTCAATGGATGACAGTCCAGTTAGTCAGACTCGATGCCTCCGTCGACTAGACTCGAGGGGGACGCTTATGATCCCGGCCTTGCTTATAGGTCGCTCGGCCCGCTCAGCCAGCCAACCTGGTGCCACGAGGGCCCAATAGAACGGCCGACGGCGGCCTCACCAGGGGAATCCTCAAGCCAGGAAACCCCCGAGGCGCTCGCCGACCGACCACGGGCAGAGTCGGTCGGGTAGATCCCGAGCGTCTCCTAACTCAGCCACCTAAACTCACACACCGATCCGAATCGGGGCCAGGCCATTCAGTCAGACGCGTGGCGACCCACGCTCCCTCAGCATCCCATGATCCGATAACTCATAGAATTGAGACAAAGCCAGAAAGACACAGCTCAGCTAGCCCCCGACTCAGGGCGTACCCCGCGCCTCAACTCTCCCAGTCGGACGCGTGGCGGCCCACGCTCCCTGGCCATTACCCGACCCGGTCCTCGACACTCGGACCTGCCGGTCCGCGCTTGGGCTATGGACTAGATCGTCCCTACGACGCCCTATGTCATCACATCCGGGGTACGATCTTGATGTCGGGGTACTACGCGCCTCGCCCGTTAATGACACACCTCGCGGCCATCCCGCCGCTCCAGTACCGTCGTACTGCCTAAGCACCCCGCGCCATGTCGCGGTACTCCCAGGTGCTCTCATACGAGCTGACAGATGCCATACCTTTGTTTCGTCGACACAGACAGGGGTTGTCAGCTCCCCCAGCTATATAAGCCCTCCACTCCTCATTCTGCAGGTATGCGCGTGAGCTCTCTCTTCCACTATACTTCCACTTGCTCTACTATATCCTGCGGATACTGGCTTGACCGTCGGAGTGCTTGACCGGGGAAACTCCCCGGCGGGTTTGCTAACGATCACTGTTTAGCAGGCAGCCGCCAGGTCGGCGCCACCCCAGCCGCTCGTATCGCTCGAGGGACCATCCCGCCCTTGGGACTTCCACCTCGCCTCGCGACAGGATCAATATCATTTCCTACTTGCTAGGGCTCTACAAAAAAAACTAAGATTATAGATAGAAAATGGATCCCTAAAGAATATTTGGTCAACCCAATTAGGAAGCATTTCTATTGGGTACCAAAGTCAATCCTCAAGGGTTCAAGAATTTAGGGATAAGTCAATCATGCATGTTAAAAAATTTAAATTTTTGAAAAATGGTTGACTTGGTATATCAAGGGGGAGCACTTAGCCTAAATACATTCATGATCAAATAGGCTAAGTACAAGATACCTTTATTTTATCTCATAATGACTTGATTTATATTTTTATTTATGCATATGAGATGTTAGGATGATACAAATAATTCACTTATGTTATGACATTTTGATGAGTTATTAGATATATCATGTTAGTAATAATAGACCAACTATAGGGAAAATAAATGTTTAATTAATAGACACCTTGCCCATAGATTAGTTGGATATTTCAAATGTTTTGAAAATAATTCAATGTTTTACTTGTTGTAGTATGGATTTGAAAAATATATGGTTTCAAAACTAGGGCTTAAACTTGATACAAAATTGAATATTTTTTAAGTTTTTGTGTTTTGGTCAAACATTCAAAAATCCTTTGTCTTTTCATGAAAACATATTTTTCTTTATTAAAGAATAGTTCAAGAAATATATTTGTAAAATTTTGTGACATTTCAAATTTTTTTTGGAATTTTTAACGCGTTTCTGAAATTCAACTTAGAAGGTTGAAATTTAGAACAACTTTGTGTCAGTCAACTGCATCAGAAGATCAGTCGACTGGTAACTCTATGGTGGGTTGTTTCGGTGAGGTCAGTCGACTGATATCTGTCTCAGTCGATTGGTACCTTAATCTTCTAATTTCTATTTTTCAGAATTTGAATCTTAATCAAACTTTGATGTCATGGTTTATATAATTGTTTGGTACAAATCTTTTTGATGGTGTCAAAGGAGGAGAAATGGAAGGTTTAAGTTAGAACATTGGTTTAACTTATGTTTATGCTAAATTTGAAAATTATGTGATAGAGCATAAATTAAGGGGGAGCTTGGACGTTTTTATGCTTCATGTTATACTATGCTATTAAAATTTCAAGTTATTATTTATGTCTAACTTAAATATATTGCCACACATAAAAAAGGGGAGATTGTTGGTGCAATCAACCCAAGCTTGATCAGTACGATCATGAGTTTTGATGTCTGTGTTAATATGATTAAGTTAGGATTTCATATTGGTTTGATGTGTGTTTGAGTCATGCAGGACTTAGTGGAACACACATGTGGGAGATCTCATCCTGGTGCTCGGGTCCTTGAGTTAGTGAAGGATGTCACATTTGAGGGACCGTCTAACAAGGGTCAATGGAGTGGAGTCAAGGGAAGTGGACTGCAAAGCATACACAAAGGATAGCGTGGAGACGAGCCGTGGGTTCGTATGCATCGGAGGGACAAGAGACAAAGGAAGAGGGCTTCAAAGGGCAACTTCGGAGAGGATGAGTGTGAATGTGCAATAGGAGCAGTCGACTGGTAGGGACACCTGTCGACTGATCCTTCTGTGAGTTTCGAATAGCAAGAGCAGTCGACTGGTCTGGGAACCAGTTGACTGGTCTGTTTGAAATGTAGCCGTTGGCTGAGCACCAGTCGACTGGGGTTGGCATCAGTCGACTGGTATTGGGGTTGAGCTGTTTTGTTAACAGGTCTCTCCTCTATTTAAAGGGAAGCTTTAAGACTTGAGAGAGGTTAGAGATTTTGTTATAAACCTTCTTGATCAAGTGCTCAAAGCTTCCAAGTCTACTCTTTTCCTCAAACCCTAATTCTCATATTGTAAGGGAAGAGAGACATTGTGAGAGATTGTTCTCCACCTAGAAGGAGAAAGCTTAATCGAAGATTACCGGGGACTAATCCACCGAATGATTGAGGGTTCATCCATCTCAAGAATACGCCTTGGAGTAGGAGCAAGCAATCTCCGAACCACGTAAAAGGTTAAGTGTTAGTATTGTTTTTATTTGTTCAAGTTTCATTTCCGCTAACATAACTAACCGTGTAGTAAGAACAAGCAATTTAGGTGAGAAGCTATTCACCCCCTCCCCTCTAGTCGGGCCATTGATCTCGTATAAGTCTGATGATGGTTCATCTCGCCATCAATCACCAACCAACTCTTCCTTTCCTAATGCCTCTCTCCAACATGCATTTAACATGAATAAATTCAAACTTATTCCAGCTTGGTTGATTGATAAAAAATTCTTCCGTGATCATTGCTTTGATGTCGTCAAATCATTTAAAATTATAGGTCCGTTGGACCTTTCCGACAAGTAACCCACTAAATCTCTCTACCTGAAAATCCCAACAGAGTAGTCGAGTACACAAGAATAGGAAAGTATAACACCCTACACTTTTCTTTTGCAAGTACAATAAAATATGCACAAAATTAAATAGTTACCAACACGTAGAAAATAATCCAATCAGGCTTGGGTGTTTGTTGGTCTGCTGACAGCGGTCAGACATTGTAGAGTCGCAGTAGCACAAGGTCGTTATGGTAGAATGATTGGAGTAGCTCGTAGAGAAGTTGTTTCAGAAGAGCTACTCGAAACCTCCTTATAAAGGATATTGAAGGTGCCCTAATTCCCAACTAGGATGCTTCAAATCGCAAGCCTGATTGGATCCGAAGACTACATAGCTTATTGGCTCAAGGCACTCTCAATCCAACCTAAGACACCTTACTTCTCAGCTGAGGTGCATTACTTCCAACTCGAGGCACCTTACTTTTGCCGAAAGCTTTGTTATATATCTTAGGATATATGGTGTGAATGGAAAAGAGGTGGAGGGACTTTTAGTCCCACATTGTTACTTTCTCTTGAGTAGAAAGTGAGGAGGAGAATAAAAGGGCCCCCTTGAGAGGGGGGGCTTTAGTCCCACATTGGGAGTTTAAGGCAAAATATTTGGTTTATATTGTATCACAAGCATGGTAGTTGTGAACAAATGCTAGGGGAGAGGCTCTCTCTCACGCGTGGGTGCGCAGGGGGGGTGCAAATCCAGGGCCCGGATTTGTACTGAACCAAGTGAACTCGTGTGCATGCACGACCCGCGCACGTCGAATGTCGGACCGGTCGGGGCAAAATTTGTCCAAGCAGATGAACCAAAGTTTTGCCAATTTGATTTTTGCTCGAATGTAACTGATGCATTAATTTTTGTTTAATGCGAGATCAGTAACCCCCAGACGTTAGGATCTGGTCGGGTAAATGCCATTAAATGACGATTAATTCGTCATTTAATACTGCGAGGTCTGAGCCTATAAAAGGAGGCCGTGACCGAGAGCAAAAGAGAGACGCACAGGCAGAGACGCAGTGCGAAATTCTTCTCCACTCCACCTCGCTCCCGACCCCGCTGATAGCAGTCGGGTACCTCCTCAGTTCGCCACGAGCAACGAGTGCTCCGTTGTGCCCGTGGTCTGCTGTTGTATCCTGAGAGACGGAAGTCCATCTGAGCCTCGAAGCACCGCCAGAGGAGGACGAATCTGTTTCAAGGAAACTGCGCTGCGCAGGCCTCAGCAACTCCCTGGTCAGGAGACGTCCTACTACTGTTCGGGAGATCCCGGTCGGGAAACTCCACTCGGAAACCTCTCTCGGCCATCCAGTCAGGAGCTCCATCGGCCGACCGACAGTTCCACTCGGGAGCTCACTCGGCTTCACCCGGGAGCTCACTCGGCCGCTCGGGAAACTTCATTCGGGAGCTCACTCGGCCGCTCGGGAAACTTCATTCGGGAGCTCACTCGGCCTCTCGGGAGATTTCACTCGGATCTCACTCGGCAGCTTCGGTTTTCAACTCGGCCACTCAACAGAGATAAGTTGAAATTGTTTTTGTAATTTCAATTCAGTATAAAAACTCGGAAAAATCCTCCAACAATCTTGAAACAGATCCGATTCTGTTGAGATGGCCACGGAACGTGTTGAGGTGAAACAGACTCATCACCAGGCCCCCTCCGCCCCGATCGGGAATGCCCCGATCAACCATGGGGAAAAGCCAGAGAAGTTCACTGGGTTGAACTTCAAAAGGTGGCAGCAGAAGATGCTCTTCTACCTGACCACGCTCAATTTGGCTCGGTTCTTGACCGAGGACCCTCCCGAGCAAGCTGAGGCTGCTGTGGTAGAGGCTTGGACTCATTCTGAGTACCTATGCCGAAACTACATTCTCAACTGTCTGGCCGACTCGCTGTATGTTGTGTACAGCACGAAGAGAACGGCTAAGGAGCTATGGGAGTCCCTGGACAAGAATATAAGTCGGAGGATGCTGGGGCCAAAAAGTTCATCGTGGGCCGATTCTTGGACTACAAGATGGTTGACACTAAGACTGTGATCAGCCAAGTCCAAGAGCTTCAGGTGATCCTACATGAGATCCACTCAGAAGGTATGGTTCTGAGTGAAACCTTCCAAGTAGCAGCCATCATTGAGAAGCTGCCCCCCGGCTGGAAGGATTTCAAGAACTATCTGAAGCACAAACGGAAAGAGATGAACGTGGAGGAACTTGTTGTGAGACTTCGCATCGAAGAAGACAACAAGGGTTCGGAGAGAAAACTATTCTCTCAGGCTACTGTGAAAGCCAACGTGGTCGAGCACGGACAAAGCTCGAAACGGAAGAATTCTAAATCTTCCAAGCTGGCACCCAAAGGAGGCATCGCCAAGAAGTTCTCTGGGAAGTGCTACAACTGTGGCAAAGTGGGTCACAAATCTTCGGAATGTAAGAAACCGAAGAAGAAGCAGGAGGCCAACCTGAACGAGGGACCAGAAATGGAAGACCTCTGCGCTGTGGTCTCTGAGTTGAACCTGGTGGGTTCAAACCCGCGGCAATGGTGGATCGATACTGGAGCCACCAGACATGTATGCTGTAATAAGGAGCTGCTCCACAATTTTGAAGAAATTAGTGGAGAGAAGCTGTTCATGGGGAACTCGGCAACCTCGGACATCGTGGGCCAAGGGAAGGTGGTGCTGAAGATGACCTCGGGCAAGGACCTGACTCTAACCAATGTACTGTATGTTCCGGAGATTCGAAAGAATCTAGTGTCCGGATCACTCTTAAGCAAGCATGGCTTTCGCATTATGTTTGAGTTCGACAGAGTTGTTCTGTCGAAGAAGGGAATGTTTGTAGGAAAGGGCTATGTATCTGATGGGCTGTTTAAGCTCAGTGTAATGGCCATTAAGCCTAAGATAAATAAAACTGAAAGCTCTTCCACTTATATGCTTGAGTCTTCGTGTTTATGGCATGGTAGACTAGGACATGTGAATTACGATGTTATTCGTAGATTAATGAACACGCAAAGCATACCGACATTCCACCTTGACCCGACACACAAGTGTGAGACTTGTGTTGAAGCGAAATTGACTAGGTCATCCTTTCAACACGTTGAAAGAAGCACCGAACCTCTCGGCCTAATTCACACCGACGTATGTGACCTTAAAGGCACACCGACGCGTGGTGGGAATAAGTACTTCATCACTTTTTTAGATGATAACACAAAATATTGTTATGTGTATCTTCTCAAAAGTAAAGATGAAGCTATAGAGAAATTCATTCTCTATAAGAATGAGGTTGAAAACCAACTTAATAAGAAAATTAAGGTGGTTCGAAGTGACCGAGGTGGTGAATATGTATCACCATTCGCTGAGTTGTGTGCTGAACATGGGATCAGACACGAGACAACAGCTCCTTATACCCCTCAGCAGAATGGGATTGCTGAGCGAAAGAATAGAACTCTTAAGGAGATGATGAATGCTCTTCTATTGAGCTCTGGACTGCCAGACTCGATGTGGGGGGAAGCTGTGTTAACAGCTAATTACCTTTTAAATAAGGTCCCTCGGAAGAAAATACATAAGAGTCCTTATGAGTTATGGAACGGAAGACAACCATCCTACAAATACTTGCGAGTGTGGGGGTGTCTTGCCAAAGTTTTGGTGCCTGATCCAAAAAGGGTTAAGATAGGACCAAAAACTGTTGATTGCATATTTATTGGATATGCACATAACAGCAGTGCATATCGGTTTTGCGTTTATGAATCACAATTACCGGATATACACAAGAACTCGATAATAGAATCGAGAAATGCCTCATTCTTCGAGCATGTATTTCCACATAAGACCCGAGAGGATGCTAGCTCCTCAAAAAGGGTAAAGGAAATATTAGAGGAAGAAGAAGAGGAAGATGAACCAGTTGAGAATGCACCTCGACGGAGTAAGAGAGCTCGGGTGGAAAAATCTTATGGATCAGACTTTATCACTTTCATACTGGAAGGTGAACCCCAAAGCTACTCAGAAGCTGTGAACTCCTCTGAGGGACCTCACTGGAAAGAGGCAATTGCATCTGAGATAGAATCTATCTTGCAAAATCACACGTGGGAACTTGTGGACCTTCCTCCGGGAAGTAAACCATTAGGTTGCAAGTGGATTTTCAAGAAGAAGATAAGATCAGATGGCACAATTGACAAGTATAAGGCCAGGTTGGTAATTAAAGGTTACCGACAGAAAGAAGGCCTTGATTACTTTGATACATATTCTCCTGTGTCGAGAATAACGTCCATTAGAGTGTTGTTAGCTATTGCTGCTCTATGGAACCTGGAAATACATCAGATGGATGTAAAGACGGCCTTTCTAAACGGAGATTTAGAAGAGGAAATTTATATGGAGCAACCAGAGGGGTTTTCTGTGCCAGGACAGAACAACCAGGTTTGC
Organism: Boesenbergia rotunda; assembly: GCA_024364735.1. Taxonomy (NCBI): domain Eukaryota; kingdom Viridiplantae; phylum Streptophyta; class Magnoliopsida; order Zingiberales; family Zingiberaceae; genus Boesenbergia; species Boesenbergia rotunda. The sequence continues at coordinate 76,029 of JAGFNQ010004854.1, forward strand.
AAATTGGTAAAGTCTTTATATGGCTTGAAGCAAGCTCCAAAGCAATGGCATGAGAAATTTGATAATGTCATGCGAGAAGGTGGATTCAAAATCAATGAATGTGATAAATGTGTCTACTCGAAAGCTACAGAAGATGACTTTGTCATCTTGTGCTTGTATGTAGACGACATACTTATCATTGAGAGTAATGATAAGATAATCAAATCCACGAAAGACATGTTGAACTCAAGATTTGACATGAAAGACATGGGCCTAGCTGATGTGATTCTAGGAATCAAGATTCGTAGAACAGCTGAAGGACTTGTTCTTAGTCAGTCCCACTACGTGGACAAGATTCTTGAGAAATTCACCAATGGTGATACTGCGTTGGCACGAACGCCGATAGATACAAGCCAACATCTATCGAAAAATCGAGGCGAAAGAATCTCTCAGGTAGAGTACGCTCGGGTGATTGGAAGTCTGATGTACTTGATGAATTGTACACGACCAGACTTAGCCTACGCAGTAAGCAAATTGAGTAGATACACGAGTAATCCCGGTGTTGAGCACTGGAAAGGGATAACAAGAGTACTAAGGTACTTGAGATATACTCGTGGAAATGGACTGCACTATATGAGATATCCTGCTGTTATCGAAGGATACAGCGATGCGAGTTGGATATCTGATATAAAAGACTCGAAGTCTACGAGTGGTTATGTGTTCACTCTGGGAAGTGCAGCCATTTCATGGAAATCTTCTAAGCAAACCGTAATAACCAGATCCACGATGGAGTCTGAGTTTGTAGCTCTTGACAAATGTGGTGAAGAGGCTGAATGGCTACGGCAATTCTTAGAAGATGTACCGAGATGGCCTAAACCCGTGCCGGCAATCTGCATACATTGTGATAGTCAATCTGCAATTGGTCGGGCACAAAGCCATCTATATAATGGTAAGTCTAGACATATACGTCGAAGACACAATACCATTAAACAACTACTCTCAACTGGAGTTATCACTGTTGACTATGTGAAGTCAAAGGATAACTTAGCAGATCCGCTAACCAAAGGGTTAAATCGAGAGTTAGTTGCAAGCTCATCAAGGAGGATGGGTTTGATGCCGATAGAAAATGTTGGTGCAAAGGAAACCCAACCTATGCAGACTGGAGATCCCAAGAACTAGGTTCAAAGGGACAACCTAATTGCACTGACAAAAGTGTTCACTATAAGGGAATGACCCTTTGAAACAGTGAAGGATGGAGGTTAAGCATACGGCTTTTAATGATTCAATAGAGTTACGTGGAAAACTCTTAAGAGATCACCTATGTGAGAAAGAAGTGGGGCCGCTTCGAAGAGAATTGAAGGCACAATTCTTAGAGCTTCTCGCAGAATCAGGCGTGTTCATGGCCAAGAAAGAACACTCTCATGAGAACTGAGGTGTATCAGGGAGAGTCCTGGGTGAGATGTGTCAATGCTTACACAAACGGCAGCACAGTTCAAGGACATCGTGTCTACTGTCAGCCAGGAAGCAAACAGATCTGCACAAGGGAAGGTTCAAAGGGTGAAACCTACCTATCCTATACACGACTCAACTGCTGAATGCTATCACCATGTTTCCATTCATGTGGGGGATTGTTATATATCTTAGGATATATGGTGTGAATGGAAAAGAGGTGGAGGGACTTTTAGTCCCACATTGTTACTTTCTCTTGAGTAGAAAGTGAGGAGGAGAATAAAAGGGCCCCCTTGAGAGGGGGGGCTTTAGTCCCACATTGGGAGTTTAAGGTAAAATATTTGATTTATATTGTATCACAAGCATGGTAGTTGTGAACAAATGCTAGGGGAGAGGCTCTCTCTCACGCGTGGGTGCGCAGGGGGGGTGCAAATCCAGGGCCCGGATTTGTACTGAACCAAGTGAACTCGTGTGCATGCACGACCCGCGCACGTCGAATGTCGGACCGGTCGGGGCAAAATTTGTCCAAGCAGATGAACCAAAGTTTTGCCAATTTGATTTTTGCTCGAATGTAACTGATGCATTAATTTTTGTTTAATGCGAGATCAGTAACCCCCAGACGTTAGGATCTGGTCGGGTAAATGCCATTAAATGACGATTAATTCGTCATTTAATACTGCGAGGTCTGAGCCTATAAAAGGAGGCCGTGACCGAGAGCAAAAGAGAGACGCACAGGCAGAGACGCAGTGCGAAATTCTTCTCCACTCCACCTCGCTCCCGACCCCGCTGATAGCAGTCGGGTACCTCCTCAGTTCGCCACGAGCAACGAGTGCTCCGTTGTGCCCGTGGTCTGCTGTTGTATCCTGAGAGACGGAAGTCCATCTGAGCCTCGAAGCACCGCCGGAGGAGGACGAATCTGTTTCAAGGAAACTGCGCTGCGCAGGCCTCAGCAACTCCCCGGTTGGGAGACGTCCTACTGCTGTTCGGGAGATCCCGGTCGGGAAACTCCACTCGGAAACCTCTCTCGGCCATCCAGTCGGGAGCTCCATCGGCCGACCGACAGTTCCACTCGGGAGCTCACTCGGCTTCACCCGGGAGCTCACTCGGCCGCTCGGGAAACTTCATTCGGGAGCTCACTCGGCCGCTCGGGAAACTTCATTCGGGAGCTCACTCGGCCTCTCGGGAGATTTCACTCGGATCTCACTCGGCAGCTTCGGTTTTCAACTCGGCCACTCAACAGAGATAAGTTGAAATTGTTTTTGTAATTTCAATTCAGTATAAAAACTCGAAAAAATCCTCCAACAAGCTTATCATCGTTGCTTCTGCGCGAAGGCACCTTAGGGTGCCCTCGATATGAACTAAAGTGCCCCGAACACTGTTCATCCGAGGTTTTCTTTTGCACTTTTGCCTTGCAAAACTCTATTAGTCCATAGAATAAAATATAACCTACAAAATAGAATTAACACAATTTATAAAAGATGGTTATTAATTAGATCTTGTTTTCCTAAGACCAGGATCTAGTCATGCTCTTAACTTAGATCTCCGAAATGACTCTAACCTGGACTGCGCCTACAGTCCCAGGGAGAAGTCCTCACCGGATTTCTCCTGCAGTGATTTATCTTACTTACCATTTGCAGCTTCTACTAGGCTTCTTTGACCCACCAGGTCTTCCTGCCAAATGCCCCATCTGGACTTCAGCTGATTGTCAGGTCCCACAAACCAAGTTGAACTCCATGTTAGGTATCAACCTACCTAAGCTTCAGCCAGTTGTCAGGTTTTCACAAACCCAACTAGACATGTCAGGTACAACCTAGGCTTCAGCCATTTGTCAAGTTTCATGGACTCAATTGGACTTCATGCTAGGTATCAACCTACCTAGGTTTCAGCCTAGTGTTTGGTCCTAAGTCTTTCAATCATACACAATTGATAACAAGGTTAGACAAACAACACATCTAACTTTGACCTTTTGTCATATATTAAAACCTGAGTTTAACCGTCAATGCAAGCTACACCAATAGGATAAAACGTTGAATCTCGCTTGAGTTACAAGTATGCAAGATAAAAGAAGTCTAAGAAGGTCGTGGGCTGGATTCTTAGCAAAAAGAAGTACATACAAGTCAGATGACTAGATGCAAGGCAAGGAAAGTCCAAGAAGGTCGAGGGTCAAATTCTTGGCAAGAAGAAGTTCATGCAGGTTGGAAGACTGGATGTAATGCAAGAAAAGACTAAGAAGGTCAAGGACTGGATTCTTGGAAAAAGGAAGAAACTCGAGCAGATCACAAGATCGGATACAAGGGTAGATAAGGAAGCTCTAGGCGCAAAGTCCAAGGAATAGGAGATTCATCTAGCATGAGATAATTAGGATCGATTGGTACATGGAAGGGAGATATGTGCTTAAGGGAATAAGGATGAAAAACCATATTTTAGGGTTCACCAATCTCTGGTGAGCTAGAACCCTAAACCCTAAATCCTAAACATTAATTCCAGATTTTGCAACACCAATCGATTGACGCAATCAATCCTAAACCCAAAATTTCGGGTTTAGGCAAGTATTGTATCAATCAATTGATACTTTTCATCAGTCGATTGGAATCAATTCTGTGCAGACTGAAGCTTCTCGAATCGATTAACTAGACTGACTGAAGGCTTCCAATGGATTGGAATGATCGATTGGCAGAGGTGTCTCAAGGAAATAGAAGGCTGCCAAATCGATTGACTGATCGATTCGGTATTGTCGACCAATCGATTGACAGAAATTTCACAAGGAAATATAAAACTGTCAAATTGTTTGGTCGATCGATTGAGCATTGTCAATTGATTGATGATGCCCACCAATGAATTAAGATTCAAAATTGGGGCAATCTCAACCGTTGATATGGAGTTAGTGACCATTCAATGGATAGTCAATGATCAGTAATCAATTAGTGTATTTTTTTAATCGATTGGTGGAGACAAAAAGTAAAGAAACAACTCGATTTTGAGTTGTGCAAAAGAGGGCTTGGGGCACAAGAAAGAACTATTGTTCTATTGTTATTCTTCTGCTAAAGATTAGCCTCAACTCTCATCTGCAACATTCTCAAGCAACCATAAGAAGGACAATCGAGCTAAGTACTAATCTCTTTTATTTCCACTCTGTTGTTGCTTCTTCATCTTTGTGAGAGTTATAAAATGTTGTTTGTAATAGTGTTGTAAGATGTTTCTTCACTGTCAATTTTGGTTCAAGAAGAAGAAGGCTTAGTGAAAGTGGATAGCTAGGAGTGGATTCTTAAATTACTTGTCTCAAAAAGATGGATACTAAGTAAAATTCTCTGAATTAGCATTGTGTGTATTGTAATACTATTTTGCTTGGAAGTTTCCATTATCCAATCTCAATAATATGTGATTTGAGCTATTCAACCCCTAAACCTTTGCAAGATCCTAACAGGAGTATTTTAAGTTCAAACTAAAAACAGAATTGAGAAAATTCGAATTGAAATATGGGAAAATTATTATTCTTCTTTTGTAAATAAATCTTACATTGTTCTGGGCAATGTAGGTCATTCCACCTGTGGTGGATCATGATATCTGTCAGCATATTGTTTGTGATGACCAGCGTATGATTTTCTATTATTTGCATGTATTTGATGCATTAATTAAAAGACAGACAAATTATTATTATTATCACTTTGACAACTACATTATTTTCTCTGTGCAAGTTCCACCCACCCCCAGTAACGATATCCTGTCTTCTCTCTCTTCTCTTGCGCCCGACCTCTACCTTGGGCGTAGCTAGGTTACGTGGCCTCGCAACCTCTTTGCGAGGCCGCTGCGACCTCGTAACCTCGCCGCGACGAAGCAGGCGGTCGAGGCATCTTCATCAATGCGAGGTTGTAGGCGGCCAAGGCGCCCTCACAGCGAGGCCACAGGTGGCTAGGGGCACGACCTCGTCTGCATGCCCAACAACTTTTCTACGGAGAAAGAGAGAGGGAAGATGGGAGAGAAGAGGAAAGGAGAAAGTAAGCCGGAGTAATTTAAGAAAGAAAGGGAATTAGCGATCAAAAATTAATTCGGTCGCTAATTAAAATTTGATTCCTATTTTAGGAATAAAATTAATTTTCATTGCTAATTTAACGAGTGTGCTAATTTATCAACGTAATTAATATTTCGTTACTAATTTAATAACGAAAAAAATATATAATGAGTGCGTCAATTTACACTACAATAGTTTTTTTCTTCAATATTATAGGTTCTAAGTCACATGAGTTTTTACCTCCTAATAGATAGACCTTATCAACGTTCGGAATCGACGGTTCCACAGTTCGAAAGAAGAGGTTCAACGGTTTCTGGCAGGTCGATCCTTAGTCTTAGTTGCCCAAAATGATTACGATTCACGATTTGTCATGGTTAAGATTATTATATTAAAAAATTTTAAATTTTAATTTATTTTTTAAAAAAATTGTACTTATTTAAATTGTCTATGTATTCCCTTAAGATATCGGAAAATCAAATCTTACGTAGTTTTTTTATATTTTTACCCTTTTACATTAGGAAGTGACGTTCTTACTCACTTCTATTTTTCGTTCCTGTTGTATTTGTTCCTTGAATATCAAAATTTTCAATTTCATCATCTGAAAATTGCATTCCTTGAATTCTTTTCTGAACTCTAGTCTAATCGTCGAGTAATACGCTTAAGCTTCCAATGAGTTGGGAAATAAAATCGATTGTCGTTCATCTAATATGTTCTTGCTGGCACTGAACGTCTGCTCCACATCAACAGTTGACACTGAATAAGTTAAAAAAATTTTGACAATCACAGAGTGGATGGAAAAATTTTGAGTCTTTTGTGACCACAACTTTAGGATATCAAAATTTTCGATATCTGTTTCACTAAAATCAAAATAATTCTTAAGTTAATGTGTGAAGTTTGAAGATTCTCATTAATATTTTTCCCATTCTTTTAATAAAAGTTATATTGGTAACCCATCCATTAACCCAGTTACGAGTCCTAGCCCAACCCGGGATCAAATTTACTAATAGGCACGGTCCTACTTTCGTCTACCACGTACAATCCTTTGTTGTCATGGAAGTTAAAGGTATTATATTAATATTTATTATTTTATAATTCACTAAAAAAAGAGATATTTTATTTTATATTTAATATATAAAATAATATCATGGATACTATTTATAATATTATAATATTGATATAGGGTTTAGGGACGCTATCAGTGAAATTATTATTTTGGACAGATATGTTTCAGTGGATTCGAAGAAAAATATTTTTTATAAAAATTTTCATTGCTATTTTTTTTTTACAAAGAAACACTAATTTTTTTCCCAATTCATAATTTCCTTTTAAAGCTTTTTTTGTCTCTTAGAAAATAAAGAAAGACTACATAAATTATATATATTCAAAAGCTCATATTGATCTAATTCCAGTAACACATAAATATATATTTATTCAGATAAATCTATTAAAAATGTTGAATAAATTTTAAAATTCATAATAATTATTTATTAACTTAGATTAATTTTGATGAAAATTTATACATATTTTTTTAGTAATATTGATATCTTAAAATTAGATTTATAATGAATTAAATTCAGTATTAGAGAAATTTCTCAAATCATCGTAGACTTTTAATTTTTTTAAAAAAAAATAGAATTTTGGATACTTTTAATAATTTGATGTACATTAAATTCCTCTTCACAATTTGAATAAAAATTTAACGAGAAGTTTGCCCAAAAAATAATAATAAAATAAAACCCAGTCATCAACTAGGCACTCTTGCCAAAGCGGATCAGACCAATAATTCACTAGTGTGCAGGCCGTACCGTGTCGGATCCGGCCTACATCCACTAATGTGCAGACCGGACCAGGGCCGGCTCAAGGCATAGGCCATTAAGGCTTATGCCTAGGGCCCCTAATTTATTGGGGCCCATAAATTTTACAAAAATAGTAAATATCATTATTATATAAAATTTATAATTAATGTCAGTATTCATATTTAGATTATTAACTTTGATTAACACTTCTTTATTAATTTGCTTCCTTATGAATTGTATTCCGCATTCTCTTAGTAATTAATTGCATTTAATTGCATTCCTTTGCAGCATTTTAAATGAATTTTTATTATTTTATTATTTTTTCAACTTGTTTCGTGACTTGATAAAAGTATACGTCATTTTTCTCATGATCTCCTCCTTTGGATGCTCTGGTGAAATTCTCAAAGAAAGATAATACGTTTTTTTTCTTCGTCGGTAATATTTTTTCCCCGTTCTTTTCTTTTTCCTCTATAAGAAATAAGAACGTGAATTAGAATATTTTTATTTATACAAATGCAAATAGAATACTAGTCTTTTTAAATATCAAATTATTATAAAATATGTTATTTATTTATTTATATTATATTTGTGCAGGTAATAATTAAATTTTAAAATATCATCAAATTGAAATTACACAGTATAAATCAGATTTTTTATTTAATTTTAAATAATTAAATTTTGATTAAATTACAGAGACTTATATTTTCTTTTTTATTATTATTTGAGTATAAATATGTTTGCTGAAAAATATGACTCTATATATACAAAACATATAAAAAAATAAAAATAGAAGAATTTATTATTTAAAAAATGTGTACTTGATAGATTTATTACTAATATTCAAAAACAAAAGTCAGAAAATACAATTGAAAATTTAAATGAAAAACCAATTGAATTTTTACTAGAATATAATACTTTAGAAAATCTATTTTTAAATACTAAATTTTATATAAAAATCTTTTTTAAAAATTAATATTTTATTTTTAAAAAACTATTAAACCCGGTACCAAGTCCGAATGAAAAAAAGATGAGGAATTTTTTTTAAAAAAAATATTAAAGACCTAATTATTTTTTTTTCCACCTAGGGTCTCAAATAACCTTGAGACGCCCCTGGACCGGACCGTATAGGATCCAGCCTGAATCGATTTGGGTTTGCTACTATTTTTCAGTTAATTATTTTTCAGCATTAAAAATATCGACAGATTACTTGTTGCATGAGTCGGAAAAGCTCAGGTTTGCGTGTTCAACAAATATGTCAAACTACTTTTGATCCGTTGTAATCCGAACCGTTATTCGAATACTCTTGGACGGATATCGCTGTCTTTTTATGGGATGGATGGATAATTAAAATATAAATATTATTATTTTAAAGTTTAGGGGTTAAAATTTAATAAAATCTTTTTCACGCGCTAACCACAGTATCGGGACTAATAGTCTCCATGATTTACCTTATCAATTAATGTTGGCTCTGGGACGGGTTAGCGGGGACGATGGGAACGAGCGAACCGTCTTTTGTTACCTTGTATGCTTTTCGTTGCCCTCGGGATTATAATGCATAAGAAGGCTATTGAGTTTTTATTTAGGTTATTATAAACATTTAGTATATTTTTTTGATATATTTAAATATTATATTTTGTGTATACATGCTGCTGAGTTACAGATACCTTCCACTAGTTGGGAGGTATTCAGCAAGACCCATAAGAAAAAAGATGAGTCATTTGTCGATCGACGCTCCTTAGCAATCAATGTAAGAATATTAATTATAGTTTATTTGTTTTGATATTTTATAGAGATTAATTTAATTCTTATTTCACAGGAAACAATGACTACTAGAGTTGCAGAGGCCGAGGCGTCTCAATCTGTTATAGAGGGGGAGGATTCACAGTCTTTTTCTACCGACCAAGTCAATGACATTTATTATGATGTCGTCGGTGGAAGGAGGAAGACCGTCCTATACGACCTGGGCTCTCAGGCAAAAGTCACATATGATCAAATGAGAGCTCCAGGGGTTAGGAGACGTCCAGGATCCTCCTCCTCTTCCTCTAGTGAGGTTCGTCAATTGCGGGAGGAAAATGATGCTCTGCAGACTCGACTCACAACAATGGAGACGATGGGCCGAGAGGGACGCAGTGTGGACCGAGAAGGACGCAGCGAGGGATGCAGAGTTGAGAGATTTGCGGGCCCGCCGGGCACACACTGAGGTGTTAGTGCGTCACATGTAAGCTTTTGCAACGACCCTATCGCCTAAGACAGAGATGTCCGCCCCTCCTCGTTTTGAGTCTCAGGAGACACAGGATCCTGAGGATACCCTAGATAAGTAGAGATATTTTTGTGGTATGTTATATTTTTTGTCTACATTTTACAAAATCAAATTATCTAGTTTGTTATTATATGTATCAGTAATTGTTTCTTATATGTTCATTTTCGTTTACAGATTGTACATTAATAGAGTTGAATTCAAATATTAGCTGGGTTGAAAGTTATATATATTGGATATCTTACATATCATTCAATGTTATTTACATTTTCTATATTAGTTACGATAACTAGTTATGTTTTTACTAATATTGTTTTATCATTATATTTAACTTTTATTTATAGTTTCTCTTTTATTGTGCAGAAATATTGTTCCTTTGATCCAGTATTGACTCTGTGTTCATGTATATATCATTACTCTACTAGATTATAGTTTTTCATTTATATATTGACTCTATATTCATTAGGATCTTAATATGATATGTTTGGACTTGGACTTTATATATATGTATTTGATACATGTTTGGTATGTGTTTGGATATGAAATTTCTTGGTTTGTATGTATTTTATTTGGATATTTACTGTTGTGTGATTTGAATATTCTGGTATACATTGAATGTACATATGGGAAGGGGAAAAGAAGAATAAACCTGCTGGAAAATTTTCAGGAATAGCGATGGATATTGACCATATCCGTCGCAAATAGTGACAGATAATTGACTTTCTGTCACTAATAGCGACGGATTTTTAACTTCCCGTCGCTAATTGGTCCGAGACACGTCACCACTCTATATCTGGTAATTTACGACGGGGGGATATGTATCCGTCTCTATTAGCGACGGATTATTTATTTAATATCCGTCGCTAATAGCAACAGATTTGGTGTATCCGTCGCTACCCCTACCTGCGACGGAGAGATAACCGACAGCACTCTTTCCGTCGCTAATCCGTCAGTATTTGCGTTTAGCGACGGAATATGTCCGTCGCTAATTGTTGAATTTTTTGTAGTGAGGGCGATTAGTTATCTCCCAAACATCCATAATTCGATCCCTAATTATGACGAATTTTGTAAGAATTTTTCATCCAAATAGGGCGCACAACCATGAGATGTTGGGCTTCTAGATCGCCCACCACAAGCACTTCCCAATTTACCTTGTGGTCGGTGGAAAATTTTCGTGGGACCGGACCGATTACTTAGGTTCAATGTTACCCAACCGTTTTTTTAATGCATCTCGCTGAACTATTCTTCATTGAATATCTCAAACCCATAGAAATGAGAAGTTTGGGGACAAGGGCAGATCTAGGCGAGGGTTGGAGTAGGCTAAAGCCCTCACTAAAATCTGTCGGAGAAGGAGGCAAGGAGCTATGTGTCTGCGACCTCCAAGGCTCCAATGATTAGTGTCAGCCAAATGAACAAGACGAAGGTCCTGATATGCCGAATTCATTTATTCATATAAATAAGTTTGTGGATCTCTTAATGGTCATCTTATTAACTTTACAACCTAGGTCCAAGCCCAATAGGTCTACCATTCAATTACTTTTTCTTTACCAATTCAATTCCAAAAACCCTATTCAACTCTTCCGCCTCTCCCTCTCCGTCGATGCTCTCCACGTCTTCCCCCAACCACGCGCACGATGACATTTTTCCACTAAGAGAACTAGAGAAGTATCGGTGTCGCTCAACCGCTGGTGTTGCTTCTCCATCGACAAGCAAGGCAAGCCGACGCAGTCACATAGGCACCGTGGCACCCCTTGGTCTGCTTCCTCTTTTCCCCACAACGAGTAGATCACTGGCATCTAGTGTTGCTCCTCCGTCGTTTCCTTGCAGATGCCAGCCTCTCTTTCTATTTGCAACTGTCGCCTGTCCGCCTGTAGTGTTGATCCGCCGCTCACCACCTCGCTGGTCCGCCTGTCACTTGCTGCATAATTCAAAGTACAATTTTTTATCATTTTATCATTTTGATATTGTTAATTAAATTGAAATTAGGGATCTATAATTTAGACAATTATATTTTGTTTATTTAATTACAATTTTAAATTAACCATGAAGATTGATTTAATTATATAATGTACATGACTTTATTTTTAATTATTTATTTATGTATATTATGGAAAAAATTTTAAACTCAAACATTTACATAGTGAGGGTTCTTCCAATGATCCTAATATCCGTAGAAAATCAATCTCGTGTGGAATTAGATTTAAATGATATTGTTAGTGATCCGGGATTACAAAAACCAATTGAAGAGTTTGATATTTCTATTTGAGATCAAGTCCAAAGAGAGTACTTGACTAGGAGCCATTGTCAACCAATTGGGCATATGTATCCAAAAAGATTTTTTGATAATCAAGAAAGGAGTTTCCAAGATAGTTGGCATAAAATAAATACATGGCTAGAATATAACATATCAAAAGATACGACGTTTTGCTTATGATGTTATCTTTTTAAACCATCAAATAAAGCAGATGGATATAAAGATGATGCCTTTGTAAAAAGGGGTTTTATTAATTGGAAAAATACATTAGAAAGATTTAATTTGCATATTAGTGATGTGGATAGTTGTCATAATCATGCTAGAGTACAGTTTGAATCTTTTCAAGATCAAAGACATGGTGTTTCAAATATATTACGGGCACATGGGCGAGATATGGAGGTTTCTAATCGCACCCGCCCGTTTAACAATAATGTTGGATGTTACATGATTTCTTTTGAAGCGGGAACTATCTTTCCGTGGACATGATGAGTCAAGTAGTTCTTTAAATAGAGAAAATTTACTTGAATTACTTCAATAGTACAATCAACAAAATGAGGAAGTATCCAAGGATATTAATCAAAATGCTCTCCGGAAATAATCAAATGATTTCTCCAGCAATTCAAAAAGATCTTACGCGTGCTTGTGCCTCTGAGATCACACTTTCCATTATTGAAGATATTATAAACAATGTTTTCTTCTTAATGGTTGATGAGTCTCGAGACATTTCAGTGAAGGAGAATATGAGAATTGTTTTGAGATATGTGAACAAAAGAGGACAAGTGATTGAACGATTCCTTGCAATTGTACATGTATCTGACACTAGCTCTCATTTTTTGAAAGATCGCCCTCAGCGCCCCCGCCAGCCCGCCCCAGGACCAACACAGAGGAGGTAAATCACGGTTATCACTGGTGTGGTGAGGCACCTCCGGGACTATGGTGCAGCGGTAGGGCGACTAGTCGCTTTCTCAGGCATTCATGATTCGATCCCCAGCTACGGCGTATTTGCAGGAATTTTTCCTCCAAATGGGGCGCGAACCCTGGGACGCTGGGCTTCTAGACGGTCCACTGCGAGCGCTTCCCGATTTACCCTGGCGGACGGTGGGAAACTTCCGTGAGGCCGGGTCGGTCGCCCGAAGTTGGTTAGAAAAATCTCATTAATCATCATTATCCAGACTAAGAGGTCAAGGATATGATGGAGCTTTAAATATGCGAGGTAAATTCAATGGGTTGAAATCTCTCGTTTTGTAAGAAAATCCATATGCAAGATATATTCATTGTTTTTCTCACCAATTACAGTTAGTTATTGTTAATGTTGCCAAGAGTAATCTGAATGTGAGTGATTTTTTTAACTATGTCTCTATGATTGTGAATACGACTAGAGCATCATGTAAAAGGAGAGATCAACCTTGGCAAATTAAACATGATAGGATTGTTGTAATGTTGGAGGGTGGAGAGATTAGTACTGACAATGATAAAAATCAAGAAACTAATTTAGTAAGGCCAGAAGATACTCGTTGGGGATCACACTACTTGACATTAGCTTATATATTATCTATGTGGCCTTTAGTGATACAAGTCTTGGAGAATATTTGTGATGATTTTAGTTCTTTAGATGGTAGAGAGGTTGCCAAAAGTTTGTTTCAGAAATTGGAGAATAATGAGTTTGTTTTCATATTGCACTTGATGAAGATGATATTGGAAATGACATATGAGTTGTCACTTGTTTTACAACAAAAAGATCAAAATATTGTCTAAGCCATAAGTTTGATTGAAAGTGCGAAAGATCAATTTCAAATATTTAGGAAAGAATGATGGTATATAATTACGGATAAAGTCAATACATTTTGTGAGTTGAATGAGATCCAGTGCTGAATATGAAAGACAATTGTTTGATTGGTGGTCGTAGTAGGCATAGAAGGCAAATCATCACCAATTTACATTATTATCATGTGAAGATTTTCTATCGAGTATTATTTTTAAAAATTTATATTATTATATTCGCCAATAAGATTTTCTTTACTTATTAATTAGTATTGTTGCAAATTATAATGTTAAGTTGTTGATTTAGTTATACAGAGATGAATACTCACTTTTCCAAAATTGGTATAGAATTGCTTAGTCGTATAGCATGTCTTCATTCAAGAAATTCTTTTTCTAATTCAATGTTCAAAAAATAGTTCGACTTTGTGATTTATATCCTGAGGATTTCTCAACAAATGATTATATAGTTATTGAGCAACAACTTTAGAATTTCATTCATAATATACAACGGGATTCAAATTTTTCTAGAATTGAAGATTTGAGAAGTCTTGCTCAGAGATAGTTGAAACTCTAAAAAATCAAGCTTATCCATTGAAAGAGTATTTGTTAAATATTGAAAATTTAGAGGGCTAAAGTGGTTTAAAACCAAAACTTAAGGGTGTGGCTAGAATTAACTAAACTAGGAGGGGCTTTTTGCAAAATTTGTTATAACATATATTTTTTCTTTTCCTGTACCTCACCGCACTACCCTCCTCTCCGAAAACCACCGTCGCCTCTTCCCTCTCCACACCCACGCCAAGATCCTCTCCTTCCCTCTCTTGCCCGACGCCGTTCGAGACCCATCGCCGGACCTTCTTCAGCACCAATCGCTGCTTTTGTTTTTCTCTCTCGCGATTTCGCTAGCCGGCTGACACCGTGACCGAGCGATTGAGAACCACCAAGCGAGAACCGGCGATTTCCCCTCTCCCCGCGTAAGTCTTCTCTTCGGTGGAGTCCTCGCCACGCTTATCAAGTGAGTTTTGTGTTTTGATGGTTGATGGTGGATGAGTTAGGTTTTTTTTTGGGGTTGTTTTGGGTTGTAGATTTTTGGCGCTTTCGTTTTTTGCCTGGTTCTTGATTTCTACCGGATAGCCCTTAATAATCTGTGAACGATTAATAGGATTTTTGGTTTCTTGTTGTGCTTCATCTTGATTCTACCATGAGCGCTTTCCTGTTTAGACCTCAGAATTTTTGTTCCTGCCGTGTGAAGATCAGTTGAATTTGGGCCTGTGTTTGTCCGGAATTCCATCTGATGGAGATCAGTTTTATGCTATCTTATTTGATTTGAAATATGGAGAATTCTATTGTGAATCTTTAACTTATCATACTGTGAGGTTTTGCTTTGGTTCAAGGTTAGGATGGAATCGATTTCGATTCTGTGTTTGATGAGTTGGGTTGAGTGTTTGAGTTGGTGATGTTCTCTTGGGTACTACGAAGAGGATTGTGTTTTGGATTTGTGTTGACTGTAATTTGACCTATGAGTTTGGAGTTCACAAAAGGTTGTTTCTGTTTAGATCTTCATTTTAAATAAACTGAGCCATAGGTGATTGTTGTGTAGAACATTGTCTTGGAGGATTGATTGATGTAGGAAATTTAATATCTCAAGTCGATGTTGTGGTGGTTGTTTGTCATACGGTGATCTATGGGGTTTTGTTATGTTTTGGATTATGGTGTGATTAAGATTGGATTGGAATTTAGTTTTGGGACTTGGCTGACGATTGCTCGATTTTCTAGTGGATTGAGCTTTAGAAATTAGCCTTACTTTGGAACTCTAATGTGCAAAAGGCGATTACGCTCGCCCCCAGCGCCCCCGACAGCCTGCCCCTAAGCCAAGACGAGGGAGGTAAATCACGGTAACCGAAACAGTTAGGACACAGTTGGGCCGAGAACTTTGTACACAGGACGCCTTTGATATTATCGCAGCGCGCCCATGCGGCTCGAACCCAGGCGGTTAGATGCAAGCCCCTGTGCACTAACCATCTCGGCTGCCCGTGAGGGCTACTTTGGAACTCTAATGTGACCTTGTGGGTAGTGGATTGGCATTTGCATGTTTCCATTGATCTTGGGTTGCTGCGAGTGGAATTGGTCATTTGATCCTGTGATGATGCATCTACGGAGAGTTTCATATAGTTGGATTAGATTTTTAGTTGTAGAAGTTGTGATGTAGCTTTGAGTCGAACTTTGAGCTTGTTGATGTTTAGTTTAGGATTTTGGAGGTCTGATCCAATTTTTGGCTTCCGTAGTTGTTGGGGAAAGATTGTGTTGGTGAAGGATGGAGTTGTGGATTTGTGGTAATTTTGATTTTGGGAGATGGTCCGATTGTGGGGTTAGCTTAATGGAACTTAATGGAATTGTCCTTTAGGTTAAATTGGGAATTTACCTAATAACCTAGTTGTTATAAATTAGGTTAAAAAGTAACCTGTAGTTTTGTTGAATTTAATTAAATAGATGTTGTAAGTAGGAATTTTTTGTTAATTTTTGTTTAGATATAGTTTAGCTAATTAATTAATTTGTTAAATAACTAAATTTAGTCCTTGGTACAGGACTTTGACTTTGGACTCGGACAATTGATCGTGGGAGGTTCTTTTGGACACGTTTTACAATTAAGGGGGTACTTCTCCTTTTGTATTCTGTAGATTATTTATCTTAAATGCATGACTATTATTATCTGAGTAGGACTGCTTTATCTTGTCTTTGTTGTTTTTATTATCGTCCATTGATACTTTCTTTGCTTGATCTTCGAGTTAATCATATTTTATGACCATTCAGTCTCATTGTTGATTTTTATTTGTAAAGTATCGCTTGTACGCGACTACTTAAAAATGATCATTAAACACAACTAAGGTTGGTTGGCATTAGAGATACCCTACCCAGTAGTTTAGTTGCATGTTTGGTGATTTTTGGTACTTATTGATTGTATCGTTGCATCGTTGTTATTTGGTTGATTGTGCATTTAGTATCATGCACCATATTAGCATAGTTGCATATTGACGAATATTGACTTCCATATGATTAAGTCGTCGTTAGTCATTTAGTTGCTTTACCCACTCAACCACTCATTGTGGTAGTTGTTAGAGTGCGAGCAACTACAATCTGTTATGCTACACTCGATCACTCATGGATAGTTTATGTTGGAGTTGTAGGCAAGCAGTTAACACCCTCACCGTTGTTTTCGAGGGATACTAGAGTTGTTGGTGGGTTCTCCTTTTTCTCGGAGTTTTTGGAGTAGTTGGCTCCTCAGTATCCTGTCCACTCAACCACATATACTAGTAGTATTTGTTGGAGTGCGTATAGTTGTCACAACCCTATCCACTCCGCCACATAGATGTGATGGCGGCTTGACTGGCGTCAGGGATGACACATGTCATTGCATCATATGCATTTATTACATTTTGCACTTTCTTATGTTTGCTGCATTTATATGAGCTATGATTGCTGTATTTGGTTGACATGCATGCATATTTTGATATTCTGTTATCACTCTGTTTTATACATGCCTAGTTATTATTCTGTTTTCTAAAAAATGATTAACGAGGTTTTTCCAATCTCGGGCGACTGGCCCGGCCTCACGGAAGTTTCCCACCTGCCACCATATTATTCTGTTTTCTAGAGAATGTACACAGTTGTTTCTTTTGCTTGTTATACCTTTTGTTATGTCATTCGTTTATCTACTCTTATACCCGCAGAGTCCACCCGGACTCACCACCCCCACCATTTACTTTTATTTCAGGTAGCAGATAGATGCGATACTTGGAGCCAGAAGAGGATCCAGTTGTCAGTCTCACGGTGTCGAGTTGTTTTGGTGTTTGTCTCAGGGTTTAGTTTATTCTCCGCAGTTTCTCTATTTCCGCACTTCTTTTATTCCCGTATTTATTTTAGTAATCTGGTAATGTCTTAGTAGATTTATGTTTATATATTATTGGACTGGTATGTTTGTTTTTAGACTTACATTAGAGTTTTCTTTTAGATATGGACTCTCTGCTATTTTTATTTTCTTAACGATATTAATTGTCTGTTATGTTTATGTTTATCATTCTTATTAATATAAAATGCATGGTTGTGGAACTTTTTATTTTATATTTGTGATGGCTGAGTCATCGCATGTGTGAGAGTTATGTATAAATGCCCCAACTTGTTTGTCGCAGAGGGGAGATGCTGTCCGATTTTCGAGCAAGCATGGGCCTTGGAGGCGTAATAGTATTTTTTGCAATGAAGATGATAAAGTCTGATTTACGCAACAAAATGGGAGACAAGTAATGAATGACAGTCTAGTCATATACATCGAGAAGGATAACTTTTCAACAATTGTAAATTAGCAAATATTACAACGTTTTCAAAAGATGAAAAGCTGTAGGATGCAATTGCCTCCTCTTTCTTATCCGACGACCACAAGGTCCACAGACCACTGCCAACACTAATATGTCAGTATGTCACCAAGTGTTCAAGTAATACTTCAATGGCAAATCAAGCTTGAAATTTGGCTCCTTTTGGATTTCTTGGTTGAGTTTATTTCAAAATGAAAGGCATTTGGCTTGAAAATCAATGTATAGTTTCTTTCAAAATTTGATACATTTGGATGATGCTATTTTTCAAATTTTCTGATTTCTCGTGGATAAATTGGAATCTGATGCTGAACATATTTAGGACTCTCGTTTATGGATTTTGTTGGAATGTGTGTGGATGTTTGGGCTGGAAAATAGTTTGTTGGCTCTTGGAGAGTTATGCTTTGTTTGTTGTGGAATGGTATAATTTTAGGATTTTGGAGTATTTTGGAATGGTTATTATATTGCAAAAAAAATTCTATTAGTTCTTGTCAGAAATTGTCTCTGGATCCGCCCGTTACGGGGACAACAGGATTCTACTAGAGTGATGGTATCAATTAAACATGCTGGATTGTCCTCTTGGTTCTTGTCCAAGCTAAACCAGAGATGATGAAACACACACAAATACAACATGGCTATCAATGAACATCATGCTATCTGATTCACATCTTTTTGAAAGCTTGCATAGGCTCAGCTTCAATCCATATATATAATGACATTGTCGAGAGGAGTCTAACCTTGTTCTGTCTCACATTCAATATGATACAAGAGCAAGTTTTTTTTTTTAAAAAAAAGGCAATCATCAATCAAACACATCATCTCTTCTTGTTGATTCTTGGAAGTGAAATGCCGTCTCTTCTCTCTTGGAAGAACAAGCAAGCAGCAGTGCAATCGTCCACTTTGGCCGAAGGGAACTTGGATCTCCACGCTCTCCGCGCCGCTTCCACCAGTTTTCTCGACGGGTCCTCGTTGCTGCTGCTGCTGCTTGACCAAACGGCGGACACAGCCTCTTCGTTCGAAAGCACGTCCCAGACCTTCAACAGCGCGTGAAAGAGAATTAATTCGATCATTCATGTCAGTTATTAATCGCGCGCATTCAATAATTCTCACCCCGTCAGTTGCAAGAACTACGAAGAGATCTCTGTCCGTGAGGTGGTAATGCGAGA
Source organism: Boesenbergia rotunda (assembly GCA_024364735.1). Classification (NCBI taxonomy): domain Eukaryota; kingdom Viridiplantae; phylum Streptophyta; class Magnoliopsida; order Zingiberales; family Zingiberaceae; genus Boesenbergia; species Boesenbergia rotunda. The sequence continues at coordinate 95,061 of JAGFNQ010004854.1, forward strand.
CGTCAGGGATGGAGATGACGCCGTAATTCTTGAGGTGGAAGTCCCCGAAAGCTCTGGCCATGGCGAGCCCAGGGAAATTCTCGTCGGGCAGCCATACACGCTGAATGTGGGGTTCGCACTTGAGCGCAAACACACGGCCATTGCTCTTCCTTATTCTCTCGGCTTCTTCTGCAGATCCAGAAACAATTACTGATATATGTAATTATTAAGCTGGCTCTCAATTGATCAATCCATCAGCCAAGCAGTAGGTCTTACGAGGTACGCTAGGCTTCAAGTCGGTAGTTAACTGGATTGCCTCGAGACGGCCATCTTCTGATACCGCCGCCATTACTGCCCTCGAATCCCCAAGGTTAGCGATAATCAGATCTTCCCCCTGTAATATTTATTTTTGGTTATGTCAAAGTTTATATATGTAAATTAATTAGGAATTGTTGTTGCATACCTGCTTTACGATGGCCACCGATGTAGTTCCACTGTATGTGCAATCTAAATCTGGCTTGAGCATGAGCTCTTGGTCCATGGCCCTGAAAGCACTGGCGCAAGTCTCGTTCCACTCATCGAGTATCTCTGCCGATGAGACCGGCTTCTGTTTTCCCAACTCTCTGCGTTCGCCAAGTAGCAAGGGAGGTAGTTGGTCTCTGACGAGCTTGCTGATGATATGACCATTTCTCCCATGGCCATCAAAGACCCCACAGAACACTCCATCTTCTTCATCTCCATATCCCTTCAATGATCGATATCACATATAAAGTCTAGTGTCGAGGAGTCTAAATTCACGAGGAGAAACATTCTATCAAGTATTAGATCAGTGGATCGACAATTCGAGACTGTTAATTTCAGTCAGCCGACCAGCAAAATTTTGTGCATGCCGAGAATTTTTCTGTTTCTTTGCAGGAATCCACATACCTGGCAGAGGATAGCAGCGTCCTGGTTCAGGCCCTTCTTCCCTTGCCGAGAACACAGAGAGACATTAATCCTTCTCCCCTTCGCATCGGGGCTCAATTCTTCACCTTGCCCCATATAAACTACTACTGCCTCATCGCCTTCTTGCTGCCCCAGAGATGCCTCCTCCTCTGAGCCAGCAGAAGAGAAGCAGGTCCCCATCTCTCTCTCTCCCTCCCTCCTTGCAGAGCATTAATGTGGGCACAACCACACCCTCAAATGATAAAACCAAACTGTAATAATTAAAAAAACAACAGGTATGACTAAAATTTTTCAAGTTGGGTTGGCTAGCTACTTGTCCTATCAGAATTGGATGGCCATGGAGAAAGCCAGCCATCCTTGTCAGAAACATATAAAAATGAATCAATAGTTGCCTGATGAAGGTGGATTTGGGCCAGTTCATGAGTATCTTAAGCAGAACTCCTTGTCTTTAATGCATAATAATCTGCCTAATCCTTCTTACTCTTTCTGCTCCTGGGGATCGAATTTACTGATATGAATCAAACGATTCCCTGTCAATAGATAATCAATATTAATGGATGAATCATTTTCTTTGAAGTAGAGAGAGATACATGGTAGAACCTGAATTAATAATCATTATTCTAGTTGCATGCGTAGATCATTTTAATATAAGAAACTATATTGCAATCTCGTTACTGTTGGCCAAAGGCCATGGTTGACTAACTAATTATATGTCATATTATTGCTTTTAAAAATATATATAGCATAACAATCAATATATCAACTTATTGATGGTGTTGTTTGCCTATAACATATTTATTGGCTCTACTAAATAATTAAGAACAAAATTTGCACTTGGCCTGCTCTTATTAAATTAATTAAAATGAAATAAGAATAAAATTATATTTTGATTTTTCTAAATTAAACACTCTAATAATTTCCACAAAATTCAATATTCAAAATTAATTATTTAAGGTAAATAAAGTGTTATTTAATATTTATATCATATGTAATGAACTATATATGTTGATGAGCTAAAAATTTCATTGAGTACTAGAGCCTTAATATGAACAATTAAAGGAGGTGAATTCAATCTTGAACATCACTCCTGTTGAGTCGAATTTAGTTGCAACATATAGAAGGATTCATCTCTTAGTCATGGTGATGTAAGTATATATTCTCGTATATATATATATATATATACATATAAGAGCCTCTTTATGGATGTGTTGAGTCGTCTAATCTCGCTAAGAATTATTTTTTGCTAGAAGAAGTTAAAAGAGACAAGACTAAGAGTGACTTAGTGTACCAAACTATCCTTTATAACTCCATACACTAAAAGTAATATTAATTTTGCTAACAATTATATAAATGTGTTTCTTAAGCCAAGGAATTAAATATGTTGTTATCCTTTTAACCTCCTTCAATTATCCGATTATCATAGTGATAGAGGTATGGCTAACACCATAGGATAAGAATGATAATCATGAGCCGTGTCATATTAATCATGTCATAAAAGGCTTAGGTCAATCAATAAAAGACTACAAAAGAAAATATTAAGATTAACTGAATACCTCAAAAGGTTAAGTTATATGACATAAAATTTATTAATATTTTTTAAAAATAAATTCTTCATAAATAAATCAATTTGTGTTACTTCATTTAAATGTTTTGGTCAATGTGCTCCATGGTTACTTAAGGTAGAGGGGGATCTAGAACAAGTTAAAAGAGACTAGACTAAGCTTGGAGCTAGAAGATCGAGAAGGCTAAATATATAGAGAAAATATTGAACAAACAAGAGCTTATACCTAAATGCTTTGAGGGAAAAAACTAGAGTCTTAAAAAAAAATGAGTTGCAAGTTGGAGCTCCAATAAATGATTTCCACATATACAACCCTTGTTACAATATTAAGGGCGGAGAAATGTTTCCAAGCTTTTTCAGAGCTTTCTTTTTGAAAGGATTTACAACAAGTTTCAATTCACTTTTACTGTACTCAAACTCATGCATGCATGGAATATTATATTCTTGTATAAAGTTATAAATAGATTCATGCATGGAATATTATATTCTTGTAAAGTTATAGAAAACAGTTGACTACAATTACAATCTCTAATTAAGGCAGATCATATAGTCGTGGTACAACAAAGTTGCCTCCATTTGGAGTAGTGCAGATATTCATTCGTTGAGAAATCAACAAGAGACAATAAAGTATGAATTAATGCTTTTACCAAAACTATGAGACATGGATTCATGATCGCCTAACCAGCTGAACAATTTTCATGCATGCATCAACCTAGCTAGCTACCTCTTAGGCCTCGACATTAATCTATCAGAGTTAAGGATAACCCTGTGGTAGAAAAGCCCTTAGGCCTAAGAAGTCTCTTGTTATCCCATCATTCCCTCTTCCTCCTCCTTCATTGTTTCCTTGGGTTCTCACCATGCCTTCCATGTAGCTACTCCCTTCCCTTTTTGAACCTACCATTCCACCAAATGCATCCTCGAATGATCCACCAAACCCTGGAGTAGTCGATGAGCAGAGGGGGTTACTGTTCATCATCATGTCTTCAAGGAGATGAGTGGGTGCTGTTACTTGTCCAATATTAATGCTTCCTCCCCCTCCTCCTCCTCGTACTCCACCAATGCCAGTAGCTTCCATGCCGAGGCCAAAGCCATTAGAGGCTGAAGGAGAAGAGTAATGGCTACTGTGAGGTGCCATTTGAGGTCTGCCAGTACTTAGAGTTGCACCCATCTGAGCTGCCTTCTGCAGCAATGCAGTGGCTGACATGTGCGGAAGAGGAGGAGGAGGAGGAGGAGGAGGAAGGTTGTCATGATTAGGGTACGGGTGATGATCCTGTTCCAGCAACCTTGTGGAATAAACAGATTGGACTTGACCGAGACCATGGTGGCTGAGGGAGTTAGAGGAGGTGCTGCCTTGGCAATTTAGCCATGGCGGGATAGTGTTGAACTGCTCCATCTGTTGCACTTCTTGACTGTTATGGAAGTGAAGAGAGAAGGGCTCAAGAGATGATGATGCTGCTGCTGAATGAGAGATTAATTGAAGTGGGTGATGAGCTGACATAGGGTTTGCTGCGATGCCCCTTGAACTCTCTTCAGCTGCCAGGGCATCACAAAATGCTCTGTGAGTGATGAAACTGTCCCTCCTGCAACACCACCACCAACAGCAGCGACTTTTAATTAACTAAAAAGAATAATCTTTCACAAAAGGCTGCGCCAAACTAGCTAGCTCCAAAAAGAGACTCCACTTTAATTCAATGGGGATCGAAATTAAGAAGAATATATATATATATAGGAGTCAGATTGGTAGCTATGTACCTCGAGAACAGGGTGCCACAATCGCACCTGTATTCCTTGGTGCCACAGATCTTGGAGTGAGCCTTCCAATCGGACTGGACTGCATATTTCTTGGAGCACTTGTCGCACCTCCACTTCTTCTCGCCGTGCTTCCGGCTGAAGTGCTTCTTGATGCCAGTGAGGTCGCCGAGAGCCCGAGAAGGGTCGTGGTGGACGCAGGTCGGCTCGGGGCAGACGTACACCTTCTTCCTCACCTCCTTGGGCCTCTGCTTGAGCTTCCAGGGGAGGTTGTGGCCCCTCCTGTGGAGCTGCAGGTTTTGATCCCTCTGAAACCCTTTGTTGCAGATCTCGCACACAAACCTGTTGGTCGCCATCAGTGTCTTGGGAGTCAGTGCTACAACCTCAGCTTCTGGATCTGATGATTAAAATCAACATCCAAAGTTTGCATGCATTCAGAAGGAAAAATGTAAAACTGTAAAAATATATTGATCGTCAGAAACCTGGATTTCCTGGGAGATTCCTCTTTTTCTTGTTACTTGAGTTTGGATTTGTGGAGGCCAACGAGGACTGTTGCATGTTGGATGAGACACTGGCTTCCCCAGACGGAGAGGTGAGATTGGACATGTTCTCCTCCACCACTTGGTGTTTTGGATGAATTCTGATTATCCCTTTCATGGTTTCTTTGAATTCAGTGCCAAAGATTTGAAAAGAGATCTGATCAATCAACAGCTCAATCAGTCAAAAAAAGAAAAAGAAAATAAAAGAAAAGGAGATCTGTGCTTTCCCTGAAAAAAAAGGAGGAAGATCTACGAATTAGTTGACAGAAGAACAGAAAGGAAAAGTACAAACAATCTCGAAGTGCACCTTCAAATGAACTCTACATAAAATCTCTAGCTAGATAGCTAGTTGCTCGTAAGCACTTTCTTTTCCTCCAGATCTTGCAAGATATAAGAAGAAGATATATATATAGAATTGTAAAGAAACAAGAGTACTGGAAAATCATCTTCTTCTACAAAACTATAGCTCCATGAACATGCAAAACTTGGAAATAGAAATCAAAGAACAAACAGATAAGTGAGATCTATGCTTAATTACCATGAACTAGCTACTTAGTTGCCAAAAAAATCAGGCGATCATATGATCTAGCTAGCTAGTTACCAAAAGGTTCTTTTGATTTCAATAAATCAAGCAAAGAAATCATCTGAGAGAGAGGGGGAGCTAGAAAGAGAGAGGGAGGAAGCATATGGATGAGATTAATGAGAGGAGAAGGAAGTAAAGGCGGAATGAACCGTACGTACAGCCTAGAATAATTCACCAAATAAGATAGCCGACTCTGACGCTAGCATTTCTGTCTTTTGCTTTGTCCCTTAGCTACATATCTACGCAGACCAAGAAATTCCTTTACTCCTCCCTGTCTGGCTACTGTAAAATTAATTGTAATATAATTAAACACATTTTACCATCTCAATTAGCTAAACAGACAGAGTTAATATGCATAGTTGATCTCCATAAGTAGGATTATTAGCTAAACCAGGCAGGCAGCTGTTCATGGTACTGTAGAATAAGAGAGAGGGCATCTACTTCCACTTGATTACATGTATCCATGCAGTACTGTCTCCGTGGTATATATTTTGCAGTGTATTTTTAACTTTAGTCGGTTAGATATTTACTGCTCTGGTTGATTAATTTGAGCTTCTTTTTCTGTTTTATTTTTTTCCTGTGTGATCTGGTAAATTTGGTTATTGTAGCAACTCTGAATGATTAAGGAACCCCTCACAATCAGCATCAAAATGAGTTTCTGCATGAATCATGATGCATGATTCCGGACTATTTTCAGGCTTAAAAAAAAACAATAGTTCTCTGGAGTCCAATCAAAAAATATATATATATATACAAACAGCAAAGGAACAGAAATCTCGTGAAGTGTTTCAGAGCTCTATTTGGGCAATATTCCTTGCAATCCAAGGAAGGCATAGGCGACCGTGAGCCCCCTCTCACTCCCTTGTCCATTTCTTCATAGAATAACCCTAACATTCACTCATGCCCTTGTTCCATGTTGCACCAAAAATATAAATTAATCAGGCAAAAATTTAGGGTAGATATGTTTTTTCTTTCATGTGATCCTGATATATGCAGTAGAATCTCAAGGAAAATATCGATGAAACTATAGAGGATGTGTTTAATTATAAATATATATATATATATATAAGCCTTCAGAAATTAAGGCATTAATTAATCAGGAGCAGGAGTACTGTTTAATTTCTTCATGGGTACTGCTGCGAGGAACATAATGGTACAAATATATTATTGTTTTTACAATTTTTAAGTGACAATAATTCTCTTAGTCGGAACGTGAACGTTTTGTCGTCTACGATGGCCATCAGAAATGTGGCCATGTTAATGGGGAAGCTAAGAGAGGAGGTATACAGCTAATATGAGGGCCTGTGTCTCCTTTTTTAATGTAACCAGTATAGGGTTGTCTGTTTAAATGTTTGCGTGTTTAATAATAGATATATAGATAAATAAATAAAATTATGTGATTTACAAATGAAGAAATTAAGAAAGGATGAACAGATAGCTGGGAAAAATGAATGGCTCCACGAGTGATGCGTAAAGATATATGCATGAATAATGGTCTGTACCAGCTACAAGATTTGTAATGCACAGAATCCCAGGGAGCAAACAATTATAGGAGGTGGAAAGCTGCAGTAGGTCCAGAATTTAAGGAGTTTATTTATTCCCTTCGCATTGTTGTAGATTTAAGCAGATCATTTAACCGTAATTAATTATATATTTATAGGATAAAACTTCAACTTGAAAAAGGAAAAAATGTTCAAAATTATTAATATTAAAACATTCTTTATCAAGTTAGTTAAAATGATTCAAATTTGATTAAAATCATACAAGCTTTATGTACTTATACTCGACCTCAATTTTTGTGAGTTGAACTGAGAGTGTACATAAATCTGAATCATAATACAATATGTTACTCCATATTATTTGAATTTCGTAAGACACCTCTAAACACCTATAACATTTCATCAAACAATGTATACTCATGTTATACTCAAACTTAGTATTAATCAATTTGTAATGAAAATAAAAGCCTTGAATTGGCACATAGTTAGACTTCTACCACTTCCAATATTTATTGATCTTCATCCACTATTAATATGGATTGAACTTTGAACTTCATTCAGAGATGGATCTAGGTAGAGGATGAAAGCATTAATAAATACATGAAGCTTAATCAATCATGCATCAATAACAAGATTTAGTTATCATCATGCTCATAAAGAAAAATTGAAAACCAAAATCAACGACAAACAAAGACTGACCTGAATTCATCGCATTTGTCATTGATCTTACTTATCGTCAAAGCTTTTGCAAGTATGGAATGATCTTCTACGGATTAGGCGGCAACCTTGTCTTGGTCTCAATGAGGAAGAGCCCAAGGAGGAAAAAGCTCTCTCAAGAAGCCTCTTGAGTCAAGATAACCTAATCAATGAGCTCTTGATGCAAGCCCAACCCATGATGAAGTTCAACATGACCCTTCCAACTTCAAAAGGGTATAATTTTTGACTCGGGACTCTAAATCAGGCTCTGTCGGTGGTTTCATAATTCGAAAATCTACGTTTGTTAATCTTGATCCACGTCCCGTTTTAAGTTAAGATCATCCAGTTAATTACTTTCCTTTTCAGGTAAAAAATTTATTTTTTTATTTGAGTCTTAGGTTGTGGTATAAATAAAAGTCATGTTTAGATGTTAGGGATTCATCCTCTATTCATAATAAAAAATTTTATTGTGGTAAAACTCGGAGAGAGGCATATTTCTCTTTGTTTTAGGAGAATCCTCTAATTATTTTCTCCTCCATCTTCCTTTCTTGGTGGCCCGTAGGATAATTGCTATCCTGCCCTGTGTCAGCTCTTCTTCTCTTATATACCAAGCCCATCATGTAGGGATTATCCACTTTAAAGTTCATTCATCATTAACAACCTATTAATGTTAATGAACTAGATTATTAGATCTACACGTTGAATTCACATCCAATATCTAAACCCCCTTCATACTACAAGCATTAGATCACTTAATTGAGTTGAGTGTGTGTTAATCAAATTCCTTAATGACAATTAGTTGTGTGTGTTGATCAAGTGTAAGCCCACCTTTTGGAGATTAAGCCCACCCATGTGAACTTAATCCTTCAATATCCCACTTGGACTATAATTGATCCCTTATACACCACACAACTCCTTAGTTGAGTTCAACATGCCAAAATTTTATGGGTTAAATACCCCTTTAAACAATCTGGCCCATTAAATCAATTAATACAAGACTAAAGAAGTCTGAGTTACTATAACTGTAACAAAATCTAACAGTAATTACAATATGAATATCATTAACAATATAGATCAAGTGTGGATGCGTAGTAAAAGAATGATATAAAATGTGATCTATGTGTTCATTCTCAATAAGTCCTCCTTATGATCTAAATAGGGTCCCAATTAGATTTAGCAAAACCTTATGCTAAACCATCGGGGGTAAATCGTGATTCATCCTTATGACTCATATTTACAAAAACATATGTAAAACCACAATAGTTAATAGAGTATCACATCATATTTACAAAATCATATGCAAAATTGTAATAGTAAAACATGGTGTCCATATATTCAGAGAGTCAAAATAATATACACATATAAAACTTTAGTACGTACAATAAGTCAAAAATATATGTGCTCATTAATATAGAGCATCACATAATCAAAAGGAAGAACTTCCATACTTAGTACATGCTGATGAAACACCTTGGGTGGGAAGTCCTTGGTGAGCAAATCCACTAATATGAAATATGTCCTTAATTATATGCTCTATCATAATTTGACTATTCTGAACTCTTACTTTTAAGAGATAGAAATTTTATGTCGATGTGTTTAGACTTCGACGAATTGTGATTATTCCTGAAATATAATTTTGCAACTTTATTATTACAGTTGATCCTCAATGCCCTGTCAATGCCCATAATGATCTGTAATCCTATGATAAGGTTCTGCATCCATATCCAGTAGTTGGTAGTTTCATAGCTGTCTATAAACTCTGCCTCCATAGTGGAAGTGACTATTAGTATCTGTTTGACGCTTGTCCATGAAATAGCCCCTTTTTCCATCACGAAGACATAACCTGACCTCCTACTATCTATGAATCCAGCAAAATTAGAGTCTAAATATCCAATGATCTCCTAATGAGCTGATCTCCAATCTGTGTGCATATAATCTTTCATTATTTACATATACCACATAAACCTTTTTATAGCTTTCCAATGCTTTGATCTAGAGGTAGTCAAATACCTGCCAAACATCCCCACAATGTATGCAAGATCTGGACGTGTACAACCTAAGCATACATCAAACTCCCTACTGCCGATACATAGTGTAATTGTTGTACTTTCTTAATCTCAAGTTCATGGCATGGACATTGTTGCAAGCTAAGTCTATTGCCCTTTCACACAAGAGTGTCACCAAGAGCACAATTCTATATGTCATACTGAATGAGCACATTTTCTTATAGGCCTTCTGTGATAGTCCAAGTATGCACCTTGAACAATCACAAATAATTTGTATGCTAAGATAATGATGCATCATCATCTTTCATTTCAAATTCACCAAATAGAAATGACATGGTTTCTAGCAGCAGACCCTTATCATTGTTTGCAAGCAATATATTATCCACATACAAAACAAATATAATAAATTTTCTTCCACTGAACTTGATATACAAACTTTGATAAACTAGATTCTCCTTGAAACCATATGAAAAATAAACCACTTTATCAAACTTCCAATACCATTGATGAGATGCCTACTGTAAATCATAAATAGACTTCCTTAGTTTACATACTAAGTACTTTGAATCTCCCTACTCAAAGTTCTTCAATTGCATCATAATATATAGTTTCCTCAATGTTTCCATTGAGAAACATAATTTGAACATTCATTTGGTGTAGCTCTAGGACATAAAGAGCAATAAGTGTCATAATTATACTAAGAGAATCTTTCGTTGAAATTGACAAAAAGGTCTCCTTATAATTAATGTCCTCCTTTTTAGTGAATTTCTTGGTGACTAAGAGTACCTTATACTTTTCGGCATTGCCATGTAAATCTCGTTTGGTTTTAAATATCCATTTATAACCAACATATTTCACATCTTCAAGAAATTTCATAAGTTTTCAAACATCGTTATCCGTCATGGACTTCATCTCTTCTCTCATGGCTTTGATCCATTTTGTAAGTACCTCGGGTGAGATTTGATGTGGTCAACCGAGTCAAGTTAGGTTCTGTTTGTATGTGATCCCTGTGTCTAAGTGTGCAGAAGCTTAAGAGTACAGGAAGTCGAGCGAAAGATGCAGCGGGCGAGAAGGATGGCGTGGGAAGGGAGCCAACGGGCTCGACACATCCGAGGGATGCGAAGGCTGCGAAAGAGTACATTGTATAAGTATCCCAGATAAGTTTTGATATGGTATACTGAGTTAAAGTTAGATCCTGTTGGTATTTGATCCATGTGTCTAAGTGTGCAGGAACATAGGAGCATAAGAAGTCGTGCGGAAGATGCGGCAGTTGAGAAGGATGGCACGGGAAGGGAGCCAACATACTTGGTGCATCCGAGAGACGCGGAGGTCTGCAGAAAAGTATGCCAGGAGGAAGCACGCTCGAGGAGAAGGCCGGAGAAGGGTTCGGGTGAGCCCAACTCTAGAAGACCTGAGATCACCCAGAAGCCCAACGCAAGAAGACTGGTCAACAGGTTGTTGACCAGTCAACTCGGGCGCCCGTGAATGGAGTTGTTGACCATCAACTCAGGCGCCCGTGTTTCCGAGCGCCCAAAATGACTTTCGGGTGCTCGTGTGACCATACTTCATCCAGAAAGTTGTCATTCCATGGTCATTGCGAAGTGATAAACATTGACCACATGTCAGGCGCCCGAGAAGTGTCACGTCATCACTTCTAAATTTCATTTCTTTCTTTGAGTTTTAGTTTGTGTATGAGGCTTCTCCGCCCCAAGGAGTACATCTGGAGTACGGGCTTTTATTTTGCCTTGGATTAGCAACCTTCCTGGTTGCAAAATCAAGTAACTGGTTGTGCCTCTTGTCTCACTTGTGTTATTATTTCTTTTATGTTGTTGTTTCTGCTAATGAACTAACTTCCATCTTTGTTAAGCAAAATAAAAGATTATTTTTATATTTTATGGGAAATTCACCCCCTCTTGCCGACCGCACGATCACAACAAATGGTATCAGAGCAAGGGCGCTCCAGAAGGATTAGCCGCCATCTGAAGCAACGAAAATAGTCGGACCCGCTAAAATTCGTGGGGTAATTCGCTTTGTGGAAAAAGCAAATGTAGATATTTTTAAAATTGATTTTGATTATTGCTAATTATGAAGAATGATTTTGTAGCTCCCAAGGATGATGACGGTAAGGATAAAGAAGAACACTTGTCGACAAAGAAGGAGCAAGTGGAGTTTGTGGCAAACGGAAAAGTAGAATTACATCTGCTAACCGTTCTACCAACGCAAGAGGTCAACCACATCAGAACCCACAAATCAACAAAGGAACTTTGGGAAAAGTTTCTGGAGCTTCATAAAGCTACCTTTGAAACAAAGCTAGCAAAACGAGATATACTCCTCAATTAACTCAGCAACTTCCGAATGGAAGTAGAAGAATCAGTTGTCGAACTGTACACCAAATTAAAGAGCTGATCACGGAACTTAAAACCTCAGAGAAATGGTAATGAGTTGTGACGCACAAAGGTATACCTTAAACATCTTCTCGAGACCCCGAACTAGACTTCCGTAATAGACGCATACTACATCTCTAAGGATCTTGAGGTAAGTACCTTAGAATAATTATTTTCGATATTATAATTTCACGAATCTTGGTGTGCAGGAAAGAATAAGATGGACAACATCACCCTATGCACGAGGAAGATCTAGCACGAGGAGGAATCATCGGATGATGAAGAAGAAATAGCGTATATGGTAAGAAAACTATCCAAATATTTTAAATCTAAAAAGTTTAATAAAATCCAGGATAAGAGACATTCCCCAAAGCAAAGGAAGAGTCATTGCTATAATTGCGAGGAAGAACGACACATCAAAGAGAATTGTCCAAGGCTAAAGGTAAACAGTTAAAATATAAGAACCTAAAGGCCACATGAGACGAATCATCATCAGATGAGTGCAATCTCATGGAACATACCGGACTAGAACTGATGGCCACCCACTTGGAAGAAAATATAGATGAAGGGGGAGCCACAACAGAAGAATGTAGTGACGAAGGGAGAGCTTCAGACTTTGAACACGATATGGTAAGTGAGATATGTATTCTATCTCCTGATCAACTTTATTATGGTATTAAAGCAATGACCAAGTCATTATGTAAATTGAAATTTAAGAAGTAGAGTTAAAAAGAAAATTAGCTTCTGCATGCCTATTAAAGATTTATGATAAGCTAAAAATTCAAAATTCAAAATTCAAAATTCAAAATTCAAAATTAAGAGAACAAATAAAAACATTAGAAAAGAAATGTGCTCATGTTTAAATAAATTTTGTCATGCCCCTAGAGGCCCATGCTTGCTCGAAAATCTGGCAGCATGCATCTCCCCTATACGGCGGACAGTCTAGAACAATTATACATATCTCTCAACCATAAATAGCTCAGCCTCACACGGTTGGCATCAAAATAGTAAAAAAAAAATCGACAACCACACATTTAATGATGATATAAAAGACAGAAGTAAAAGAAATTACATATCCCAATTAAAACTCAAAAATAAATTCAACGACAGACACACCAGTCCATAAATGCACAAATATAACTCCACCCAAACTACACATAACTCTACTGAGAAAATAAATACGGTGTAATAAAGTAAATATGGAAGTAAAAAAAATGAGAAAATAAAATAAATGTGGAAAAACTCCAAAAAGGGGTCAACACCATGGGACTGGCAACTAGATTCTCTCCTGACTCCAAGTAATGCATCTATCGGCTACCTGAAACAAAAATACATGGTAGGGGTGGTGAATTCAGGCGGACTCTGCTGATATAAGAGTAGATAAATGTATGGCATAATAAAAGGTCCAACGAGCAAACAGAAACAAAAGTATACAGTCTCCGGAACAAAATAATATATATGCAAGTATGTAAACGGAATGAAAGTGCAACCATAAATAATACATGTATGTCAACCAAATGCAACAATCATAGTTCATATAAATGCAGCAAACACAAGAAAATGCAATAAGTGCACATGATACAATGACATGTGCTACCCCTGACGCCAGTCAAGCCGCCATCACATCACATCTATGAGACCATGTGAGTAGAGCTGTGACAATTGTACGTACTCCAACAACTACTACTACTATAAGTAGTTGAGTGGATAGGATGTTAGGGAGCCAACTACTCCAAAAACCCTAAGAAAAAGGGGGAGTCACCAACAACTCTATTATCCCTCGAAAACAACGGTGAGGGTGTCAATTGCTTGCTTACAACTCCAACATCCACTACCCATGAGTGGTCGAGTGTGGCATAACTGGGCAGCTGCTCGCACTCTAATAGCTACCACTCCCCATGAGTGGTTGAGTGGGCAAAGCAACTAAATGACTGACGACGGGCTTAACCATAAGGAATCCAATGCTCGTCAGCATGCAACTATGCAAATATGATGCATGATACTAAATGCACAATCAACCAAGCCATAATTATGCAACGGTATGAAAAATAATATCAGAATCCAGAAACATGCAACTAATCTACTTGGTTGGATATATCTAATGTCAACCATAACCCTAGTTATGTTTAATGATTATTTCTAAGTAGTCGCCTATAAGCCGTACTTTATAGACCAGAATATCAACAGTGAAACTATATGGAATTAAATTTGATTAGCTCAAAAATCAACAAAGAAAGTATCAACGGTTGATATCAAAGAAAAAAAAAAGGTAAAACAGTCCTACTGAAAAACAAAATAATCATGCATTTAAGATCAATAATCTACAAGATATAAAGGAGAAGTACTCGCCTTATAAAAATTGTAGAACGTTTCCAAATGAATCTCACGTCCAATAACTCATATCAAATCAGGGCCCTATACCAATGACATAATTTAGTTATTTATAAAATCAATAAAATAACTAATTTAACTACTAAAAATAATTAGGGTCTAATCCTAATTCAGCATCTGTTTAATTACAGAACCTATCAAACTTTTACATCCTAACTCACATCATGAACCTCAAAATAGACAACAATAACTAAACAACAAAGCATTCCAACAACCCACTGTTTACCTTCTATGATTTGCATCCAAATTCGTAACCCAAGCAACCTCCTCATTAGCACACAACCAACACACAGTTTGACTCTAAAAAAAACATCATCAGATGATCCCCTTTTTATGTTAAACAACACCTACATGGTATCACATGGCACTGCTCTCTTCAACCCCTCAAACTGAGCTTCTTCAAGTACAAAAGCAAAGGGCTCACGACAGATATGGAATATCAAGGAACCTTCCAAATATCCAGTCCAACACCAAACTAACTCCCAGCATATCTACTGATCTCTCAGCAATTAAACAAAGAAATCCAAAATTCCAACTCACGACAAGGAAATCAGAACACAGCCAAAGTGAACGTTGTTCACGGTAACAATCAATCCAATGCCAAAAACATTTTCCCCAACCCAACACCTATGCACCAAATGAAGCTCATGGCACAAAAGGGGAACCAATCCCAACATCCAATCAGTTCCCTACATAGAACAAGAACTAGATGGCGAGATTCTTAACAAAACTAAATTAAAACTGATCAACCACATCCTCTCATGGCAAGGAAAAGATGTTATGTTACTTATTTCTGCTACGACTAACTTGTATAATTGACTTTGCTAAGTATTATCAAGAGTAAAAGAAGCATAATTGTAGGTCAAGTGTTATTCAAATGCTCGAGCAATCAGACCATCGATGTCTATTATTTTCTACCATAGTAAAACTCTTTTTTTCCTGACACTTTTGATTCTGCATTTTTGTTTAACATGTTTTAATCAATTAACATCTCCTTTGCTCTAATTTCACTTCTCACCTTGGTTTCAAAAGAGGAAAGCATTTCAAATTTATCATGAACTGCAGGAGTCATCTCCCATCAGACGCATGATATGTCCTGTTGTCGATTGTGTCACTTGATTGAAATCATTACCAGGCCCATCATACTGCTCCATGATTCATTGGTTGAGTTAAGATCCAGAGCAACTACAAACCCAATTCCTAACAAACCCTAAACCAACTCAAACCTTACCTCATTGGTGGCTTCAAGCGATGTAAGTGGAGAAAAGGGAAACATGATTTAGGGCTTTGAGCGAAGGTTGGCGTCCGTTTGGAGAGAGGTAGGAAGAGAGAGCTCCAGTCGAAGGTTGCGAGGAAGAGGCCTCGCCGTCGCATGTTCATGTGAGAGGAGAACTGCAACGAGTTTGTGGCGTTGAGCAAACTGGCGAGGAAAGGCTTTTCGGCAGAAAAAGGGGGAAAAAGGAAAATTAAAAGGTGGTGGAGGGTGCTTTTACAATTTAGCCCTCCAAATTCGGCTAATCCAAAATATGCCCTTAATTTTTTTTGGGTTTGTAGCATTTAAACCCCTCAGATTTTCAATAGCTAACATTCTCCCCACTAACAAAAATTTGGTTCCCAAATTTAGCTAGTAAACCACAACATATACCAACAACTCAGATACAATATAATACCGAATGCAACCCAACTATACGCACCTTAGGTAAATAGATGAGGCTAGCGAGCTTTGATTGCATCCTCGAGCTCCCAAGTCGCCTCCTCATCAGATTGGTGTTGCCAACCGACTTTAACCAACCGAATTGCCTTATTTGCAAATGATGCTCCTTATGCTCCAATATCTGCATAGATATCTCCTCGTAAGTTGTGTCTGGCTGGAGTGTGATCGGTACCTCCGACAAGACATGAATAGGATCGGGTACATATTTCCTGGCATGGAAACATGGAAACATCGCGAACTCCAGCGAGAGTAGGCAGTAAGGCCAGACGGTACGCTACTACTCCAATCCGCTCCTAGAATCTAAAATGGTTCAATGTAGCACGGCGCTAGCATTCCTCTAAGACCAAACCTCTTCACTCCTTTCATGGGTAATATATGTAAAAATACGTGATCGCTCACGGAGAACTCCCAGGGTCTGCGTCTCCGATCTGCATAATTCTTCTGGCGATCCTGAGCCTCTGACATCCTGCGTCTGATAGTACGGACTAGCTCTGCATCATGCTAAATACTCTGGCCCTAACAACTGAGATTCCCCAACCTCCTCGCAGAGGGTGGGTGTCATGCAAGCCCTACCATACAATGCCTCAAACGGTGTCATCTGAATAGCCAAATGGTAACTGTTGTTGTAGGCGAACTCAATTAAGTGCAGGTGATCCTCCTAGCTGCCTCCAAAGTCCATAACACAGGACCTCAACAAGTCTTTTAGTGTCTAAATGGTACGTTTTAACTAACCATCTGTCTATGGATGAAAAGTCGTACTGAATATAAGTCCTCGGTAATCGTATGACAAAATCCATGGTGATATGCTCCCATTTCCACTTAGGAATAAGAATCTTCTGGAGTAATCCAACAAGTCTCTAATGCTCGCCTTCACCTGCTGGCAAACTAGACATCTAGCTACAAAGTCTGCGATGTCTTTCTTCATACCATTCCACTAGTAGAAACATCTCAAATCTCGTACATACTGGTTCCACTAGGATGTATCGCGAACCGAGATCAATAAGTCTCCTACAGCAACTCCTCCAAGACCGGATGTGACTTAGATACACACAATCTCCCTCAGAAATATAGAATACCTTCATCATCTCATGTAAAGTTAGTCTGCTACTCTGAGGCTATCCGGCTACCTAGGAATTGCAAATGCTGATCATTGGCCTACACCTCTTTGATCTTCATCCTAATCGAAGATTGAGCCACCATAGTCACCAATAATCCTTTCTCTATCTGACCCTGCTCCTCAAGTCCCAACTCTGAGAAGCTCTGAACTAATTCTATTACCATAACCTAGTGACAAGACAAAACACTCTGGGACTTCCTACTTAGAGCATCTGCAACCACATTAGCTTTCCCTAGATGATAGCTAATGGTGCAGTCATAATCCTTCAGAAATTCCATCCATCTCCTCTGACGAAGATTCAACTCCTTTTGAGTGAATAGATATTTGAGACTCTTGTGATCCGTGAAAATCTCAAATGTGATACCGTATAGATGGTGTCTTCATATCATGAGGACAAAAATAATGGCGGCAAACTCTAAGTCATGGACTGGATATAGTTCTTCTCATGCTCCTTCAACTGACGAAAAACATAAGAGACTACCCGTCCATGCTACATCAACACTGCACCCAAACCTTGATGTGATGTGTAAGTGTATAATACGAAACCATCCTCACCCGAAGGTAGAACTAAAACAGGCACAGACACCAATTGCCGCTTTAGATCTTGAAAATGTAGGATCAAGATTGAGTGATAGAGGGGGGGGTGAATATCGTGTAACGACCCGGCCCATTTGGCGGTCTCGACCGTCGACCGTTGACCGTGCCATTACCAATACTAGGTCTTCCCACTCCTGGGCGTGGATTTTTGCCTTCCCAGGATTCGAACTCTAGACCCAGGCTTAAATCTATTCTTTGTGAATCCTGAATACCAATTGAGCTATAGCTCAATTGGTTCAGGATTCACAAGAACTAGATTTAAGCCTGGGTTTAGAGTCGAATCCTGGGAAGGCAAAATCCACGCCCAGGAGTGGAAGACCTAGTATTGGTAACGCACGGTGACGGTCGACGGTCGAGACCGCCAAATGGGCCGGGTCGTTACAATAAAAAGGCGCCTTTTTATTGTAACGACCCGACCCATTTGCGGCCCATTTGGCGGTCTCGACCGTCGATCGTCGATCGTGCCGTTACCAATACTAGGTCTTCCCACTCCTGGCGTGGATTTTGCCTTCCCAGGATTAGACTCTAGACCCAGGCTTAAATCTAGTTCTTTGTGAATCCTGATACCAATTGAGCTAAGACCTAGTATTGGTAACGGCACGGTCGACGTCGACGGTCGAGACGCCAAATGGGCCGGGTCGTTACAATAAAAGGCGCCTTTTTATTGTAATGACCCGGCCCATTTGGCGGCCCATTTGGCGTCTCGACCGTCGACCGCCAAATGGGCCGCCAATGGGCCGGGTCGTTACATATCGCTTCACAAAACTTGGATTTAACACTTAAATGACTAAGTGATAAAGTACATAGCGGAAGCTTTGAGAATAAGCGTAGGAGTTAGACAGAGAAGGCAGCGGAAACAAGCAACAAATCACAATCGCTAACTCATGTTGGTTTTACTTACTTTGGAGTCTTGACCGGCTCCTACTGCAAGACCCACGATCCTTGATCGTTTACTTTGGGCGTTACTAAAAATCGCAAGAATGTTTATAAGTTACAAACTGAAGTGTGCAATAAAAAAATAAATAATTATACCGACTCCTGAAACAAGAGGATAGATCTTCATTCGGAGAGTTGGGCAGTGTTTCAAGCGTTATCTGAACTCGGTCGCGTAGCACATAGAAGAAGAAAGTGATCACAATGATTTTATTGATCTACTGGACTGCTGCACTCGACTCCTTTTTATAGTAGTTACTCAGGCGCCTGAATGGTTATTCAGGCGCCCCTGCCACAGTGGATTAGGCGGAAACTCTATTGCTGCTCGGTCAAATTCTATCCTGGTCAGGCGCCAGAGTCCCTTTTAGGCACCTGAGTACTGACGTGGATCCTCCACTTAGCACTCACCACGTCTGTCTGACCATTGCGCCAGCTCAACCGCCATCTACCAGCTTTCAGGCACCCCCAATCAAGCTGCTTTATATTTTTAAGCTACTACATGGGTTAGCTCCATACATCTAATAATATATAATGAAAACATGTATGAATTACAGCAAGTGCTGTCTTGGTCCTGACTTTCAGGTTTCATCTGAAACCCTAGGTCGGATCGACGCCTACGGTTCCCTCACCAGGGAATGCGTTCTCACCTACTCCTCTCAGGAGATTTACCTGTTGCCACCCAGAACCTCCTGTTGTTCTTTTGCTCGACCTCTGAGAACCCAGAACTTGACGACATTCGACCTCGACCCGTCTCGACTCCTGTCCGTGATCCCCGCTCGGCAAAGTCTTCTGCTTAGTCCCTCAGACCAAGTCTTTGTGCTCGGCTTCACTCGCCAAGTCTTCGTTGCCCGATCTCCGACCAGGACTTCGTACTCAACCCTGTAGGTTAAGACTTCTTGCCTAGCTTACCTAGGTCTTTCCTGCAATCTCTACGCATCCATTAGTATAAAATAGTAGCTTAACTTGAACTCTTTGCCACTTATCAAAACAAGGTTCGATCTGGTGCTTCCGGCACCAACAATCTCCCCCTTTTTGATTATGGCAACCCAGTTCAAAGTTAAGCTAAAAATAAGTGTTAACAAGGGATGAAATTTCTTTTAAGCTCTCCCCCTTAACTAGTTATCTCCCCTTAGATCATTTAACAGTTGTGTTTATAGAGGAGAGGATATCTTCCAAAAATAGACTATCTTATTTAAGTGTGAAAAGTTTTAGAGACTAAGTTAACTTTTGAAAAGATATTAAAAAGAAACTTGTTAGAACATTTGTTTCGAAAAACTAAGTGCTTTTCAAAAACTAAGTATGGAAAAGAAATTAATTTTCAAAATGCTGAGTTATAAAGAAAAATGTTCTAAGCATTAAAAAAAACTTAGTTTTTGAATGACCAAGTTAATTCTGATTTTTGAATTTTTCTAACCATTTTGAACTTTTCTTTCTAGTTTGAAAAACACTAACCAATTTTGAAAAATACTAAACACTGAAAAACTTTTCTTTTGACAATATTTTGAAAAACTTGAATTTTTCTAATAACTTTGAACTCTTTTCTTTCTCTCCCCCTTTGTCATATATCAAAATCATCTATGAAATATAAGAGTAAGTACAGAAAAAATGACTAGAGTATTCACAATAAAATGGCTAAGTGTATCAGAGCGAGTAAATTTAATCAATAAAAAAAATTATCTAAGTCTAGGCTAAGTCTAAGTCAAGTCTGGGCACCTTTATTTTGAGTGCAAGCATGCATAAAAAAATTAAAAATAATTTAAAATATTCAAAAATAAAGTCAATTCCTTTCAGACATCTGTCTAACCTTTTAGCTACTTACTGACTGTAATAAACAGTAATTTTCACTTGGGCTAGTCAAATCAAGTGTATTTCATAAATCAACTCAGTTAGCCAGAATACTTAACTTGATTAATTTGAATTATATTTATAACACCCCCAACTTGAGTTGATGCACTGATTTTGAAGCATCTAAGTCTAGGGAAACAGTTCTAAGCATCTCAACCCAGTCTAGGTTGTCAAACAAGTTAATCCTAATGTGCTTATGAGAGGCTGGCTTCTAAGTCTATAGGAGCATACATACTAGAGTTAAGTCTAAGCCAAGTCGACATGACCTTTGTTTTGAAGGGGGTAGTTTTAAAGTCAAAGTAAACCTAAGTATCGAAAAATAATAAATTTTGAAAACAAAGTTTTAAAATTTGAGATAAAGTTTTTGAACCCATTTTTAAAATCAGAGTCAGACTTAGGCTTTTAAAAGATAGATAAGAGTTTCGACATTCAAATTCAAATCAAAATCAAATATTAGAAATCCTACTCTACTAAGCACATACCAAGCACAATGTAATCCAAATAGCATGAACTAATATAAGCTAAGGTAAGACCAGAAAAGATCCAAGTTAGTCAGACCAAAAATCAAGCCACAGTCAGACCAAGATAAGTGATCTGGTCAAACAGTCAGGTTAGTCAAATAGCAAAATCTAGGAAGAAGGGTCGAGGCGCCAAGACTGAAGCAGCTGCATAAGCTTGGCGTGTCGCTCTGCTGCCGTCTCGACCATCAACGAGTATCAGGTCGCCAACTCCTCTCGTCAAGTCTGGATATGAGTCCCGAGACGGTGAGACTCAGTCCCGAGACAATGAACCTCTGTCTCGAGTTGAGCCAATCTATGATCTGTCGAGACTGGAGGAGGAGGTGGTGGATCCCGTTGAGGTGGGTCCTGATCTAATGCGGCCTTGATCTCTGCAACTAGGACACCCTCATCCTCCTAGTCATCGGCTAGTCCCACTCCCCTACCCCTCTTCCAGGTCAAGACCCCGTCAATATTAACGTCTAACCCAGCCAAGGAAAATTTTCTAAGTCCTATTTCGTTGTGTTCGGGCAACCAGGTGACCTGACCTCTAAGGATATCGCATCCGAAACGTGCAAAAATTGAGGTCGGGAGGTGGCAATAGGGAATGCGTACTCTCCTGTGAGTAGAGATATTAGAGGCATAGGTGATGACATGAAAGATGTGAAGCCCTATGTCTATATCCAGGTGATGAATCAAGGCATACATCAAAAAAGTGTGGAATGACCTCATCATAGCGATGTCCCTAGTGGTGATGGGTAGGACACAACGAATAAGTACTCGGTAGAGAGCGTAGTGTTGGGGCTGAAGCTACATGGAGTTGAAAGTAGAGATGGTGGGGTCTCTCTCACCCTCAAAGAAGTAAGTGAAAAATGTGTCTAGGGTGATGTGAGAGTAAGGATCAGCAAAAGGGTCATCCCTAGGTAGATAGCACAAAAAGGTGGACTCAGAGTGGTGTAGCTCAAAATGCTGGTTGAACATTGTAAGTACCCCTGGTTAGTTTTGATGTGATCAACCAATTTAAGTTAGGTCCTGGTGTGTTTAATTCCTCTACTAAGTGTGCAGGTACGGAGAAAGTTGAGTGTAAGACGTAGCGGACGAGAAGGATTGTGCGGGAAGCGAGCCGACAGGCTCGGTACAATTCGAGGGACGCGAAAGCTGTGGAAGAGTACACCGGTGGATCAAGAAGGACGTACGCGATGCCCAAGGGACGGGATTCCGGGAGGAAGCACGCTCGAGGGGTGAAAGGCCCAAGTCGGGTTCGGGTGAGCCTAACTCCGGTTGGCCGAAAATCACCCAGAAGACAAAGAATCAAAAGACTGGTCAGTTTGACAAAGTCAAACCAGGCGCCCGAAAAAAGAGAGATTTATTTGTTGCTAAGAAGATTCAAACCTGAAATGTCACCATCCCATATCTCTATACTTACTAATTAGGATAAGCGAGCAATGTGAATGAGTTGTTGCGAGCAGAAGATAAAGTCAATGAGCTGCTGCGAGCAGAAGATAAAGTTTTAATTAAACTTTATCTCTTAAAGGATAACTTTATCCTTTAATCAAATCCAATGGATGCAGTTTAATCCCATGTAAGATCAACTGTCCAAATTACATCCATAGATCTACTGCAAAGAGAAAATTCATCAAAAATCAACAATCCAGATTTATTCTCTTAGATTATAAATAGGCTTAGAGTTTTAGATTTAGAATTCAATTTATTCACTTGCAAAATGTCTTAAGTCTAGTGCGTTGTTGTTATAAGGCTTCTCCGCCATAAGGAGATTTTTATTCAGCGTCCACTGCCTTGGAAGCAACGTTCTTAGTTGCGACCAAGTTTTTTTTAAAAGACGAGTGTCTTTCATTTTTATATTTTTTTCCGTCTATTGACCCCCTCCAGCCAGTCCAACCTGATCCAACAAGTGGTTTCAGAGCCAAGGTCGTCACAGAAGGACTAACCACAGACTGCAACAATTTTGAGAAAATGGATGGAGTCGTAATCTACCCGCCAAAGTTTGAGGGGGAGTTCTCGATGTGGAAGCACCGAATGCAGGTATTTTTTAAAACTAATATTGAACTGCTACTAATTATGAAAAATGACTTTTCAGTTCCTAAAGACAACAATGACAAGGATAAAGAAATAGAGTCATGAACCAAGAAGGAGCAAGCGGATTTTGTAGCAAACGGCAAAACAGAATTTCATTTGCTAGCCGTTCTTCCCACGCAAGAAGTCAACCGCATCAAGAATTATAACTCGGCGAAAGAGCTGTAGGAGAAATGTTGGATCGAGAAGAACGATAGAGGGGGGGGGGTGAATATCGTAAAACGTTCGGATTCGTAAAAGAGAATTAGCAGCGGAAATAAATAACGTAAAGCACACGCTAACACCACGATTTTACTTGGTTCGGAGTCGCGGTCGGCTCCTACTCCAAGGCCCACGGTCGTTGACCGTTTACTGCGGGCAATTCTATATGTGCGCAAAAACAGTTTACAAAATGTATTACAAGAATAGTACAGTAAACTTAAAAGCAGCTCTTCGTTACCGACGTCCGGTGTAGATTGTATTTTCGGAGCAGAGGGACGTCGTCAGCGCTTGTATCTCGAGTTGGGAGGTTTTCGGAGCAGAGAGCAGGAGTAGAAGAGTGTGAATGCGTTGGAAGAATTGTTTCTTTTAGCCTTGGGGTCGAGTGGGCTTTTTATAGCCTCCAGGGGCGCCCTGAACGTTGGGGGCGCCCCCCCACGTGTCACCCGATCCGAGCAACTCTCGGTCAGCCCTTATCCCACTCGAATAGGGCTGAGGGTTGACTGTGGGGGCGCCCGGGACGCTGGGGGCGCCCTGGTTGACCCTTTCAGCGGACTTCTCGGTTGGATGAAGTTATCCGCTTCGTTGGCTTGAGTGCGGGGCGCCCTGGGCACTGGGGGCGCCCGGGAGCACGGGGGCGCCCCGCCCAGTTAGCTTCCGAAGCGTACATATGCTCCACTTCTTTTGTATTCACCTTGGGGGCGCCCGGGACACTCCGGGCACCCTACTCAGCTTCTGCCTCACTCCTTTGAGGCTCTCTGAGCTGCAGACACTCGTTCCTTCGATCCTGCATTCAGGGTTAGTCCAAAATAATACAGAGCAATAATATGTTAGTTTTATACAGCCTTAGCTATCTTGGTTCTGACTTTGGGTCTCCAAAATGGAGCCCTAGGTCGAGCCAACGCCTACTGTTCTCGACGGAGAACGCGTCCTCACCTACTCTTCTCAGGAGAGTTTACCTTTTGCCAACCGGCTCCTCCGGTTGGACTTTTGCCCGATGCACCTGACCAGGTCTTCATGCCCAATCCGCGACCAGGTCTTAGTGCCCACCTTCCGAGCAGGTCTTCGGTGCCCAGCCCCCGGCCAGGTCTTAGTGCCTAATTCCTCGAACCAGGTCTTCGGTGCCCAGCCCTCGGCCAGGTCTTAGTGCCCAATTCCTCGAACCAGGTCTTCGGTGCCCAGCCCTCGGCCAGGACTTATTGCCCAACCTTATGTCAGGACTTAGTTGCCCAGCCCATGGCTAGGACTCATTGCCTAGATTAGCTAGGACTTTCCTGCACACTTGAGTAACTTTATTAGATCACAAATGATACTTAACTTTGAACCCTTTGCCAATATCAAAACAAGGTTCGATATGGTGCTTTCTGCACCAACAATGTCCGCCTTTTTGATTTATGACAACACAATTCAAAGTTAAGTAAAAACTTATAACAGTTTAAGAACATAAGGTAAAATCATTGAAGTATAGCAGTTATGAACAGACTAGATTTGAAAAAAAAATCTTTTATTCCTCATACTCCCCCTAAAACCCTGAATACTTGTGTTATAAAATCCTTAACTTTGATCTTTCCTCCCCCTTTGACATATATCAAAAACATACATGGGCGAACAGGGTTTCTAATAGAGAGTTTTGAGTTTTACCAAAATAAATTTAAGTAAAGGAGTTCACAACTTTTTCAAAAAATAGTTTTCAAACAACACATGTTACAAAACTTTTTGAAAAAGTACTTTTGATTGGACGTTTTGAAAATTATGTTTTGAAAAACAAGAAATTTTCATGAAGCTCCCCCTTAATATGAAACTCTTCCCCTTTGAAGTTTTAAAAAACATGCAATTTTTCAGTTTGAAAAAGGTTCTAAGCCTAGTTTAGGTCTTGAAAAAGGTTCTAGGTATGAAAACGTTCATTACTTTAAAAAGAAATAATTCTAAGTTCAGTTTTGAAAAAATATAAAAACTTCTGAGTATCACAAAGGAAATTCTTAGTTAAGAGCAACTCGAAGTTTTCAATAAAGTTTCTTTGAAGAAGGGAAGAAATTTAAGGAAAAATTTAATTTTGTTTAAGTCTGCTTTCCCCCTTAAAAATACTCTGAAAAATATATTTTGACAAAGGTTTAAGAAAAAAAAGATTGTATATCAGAGCCTATTAGTTTTGCAAAATCATTAATCAATATTGAAATAGGTTTTTTTTTAAAATATCAAGTGTTACTTAAGAAAACTAAATGATAGGGAACAAGTAACACATTATTAACTTATTAAGCAAGGATTAATGCTAAAGAACAGTTTGTTAAATCAAGTTGACATTTCTATTAAGTCCAAGTTTGATATGTAAAACTTAAAGCATTTAATCAATAAATCTAAGTTCATAACTATATTTGATTCTAAGCATGTTTTAAGTCCAAGTTCCGAACTTTTAGTCACTTATTGTTAATCCTCAAGATAAAGAGAAATAGAAATTTCTTAGGTAAAGGATAAAATTTTTGAAAAATTTTGGAAAACCAAGCCTTTGAAAAATGCAAGTACTTTTTGAGAAGTATAAGACTTTTTGAGAAGTATAAGTACTTTTAAAACATAATATGCATTTTTGAAAAGTACTTTTGAAAGATAAGATTTTAAAAAAATTTAATTTTATTTTGAAAATATAATTCTTGACTTGGTTTCTTTTCCAGTCTGACACAATCCTAGGAACTCTTGTTAACTACAAGGACATTTCCCTAAGTGTCTTGGAAAATTTTTCAAAGTCAAGTAAGTATTAATTTCAAAAAGTATTCTAAAAAGATTTTTAAAGTATTTCAAAGTAAAGTAAACTTTTGAAAGTGATGGTTTATATATAAGCAAAATGATTTTACAGGATAGTATTTTGAAAGAAAAATTATTTAAGTTTTCAAAAGGATTTTTAAAAGTGGAGTGCATGAAAACATATAATTTTGAAAAATATTCAATAATTCTTTTAATTTGCTCTCCCCCTAAACTTGACATAGTCCTAGGAGGCTTGTTGACCACAAGTTAATCCTCTTCTGAGTCTTAGGGTTTGATTCAAACAAAAAGAGAAGAAAACAAAGTTTTTTTTTAAAATATTTTGTTTTAATGATTTGAAACATGATTTCTTTATTTTCTCCCTCCTTTTGAGAATGGTAAAGAATTGCAACAGGGAGATTCTATGTTTAAAATGATTTTGAACAATACCATAGGAGATATAAGTACGGGAGAAATTTTGAAAAATACTTAAGTAAAATATATATATATATATATATATATATATATATATATATATATATATATATATATATATATATATAACAAAAGCCTGGACTGTAGATATTTTTCTAAGTGAAAATGAAAAAGAATTTTAAGTAAACCCCAAGCTGACTTTTTGCAAGACTTATTTAAAAAAAATGATTGTCCAAAGGAATTTCTTTGTATAGAAATGTAATTCTTAGGTAGATGAGTAAAAGAAATCTAAGGTGAGCAATCTTAAGTACAATGATTTGAAACATTAAATCTTAGTTTTAAAATGATTTTTGAGGATTTTGAAATTAATTAGAAATTTAACGTTAAGTTGAATTTTGAGAATAATTGAGTTGAATTTTTTAGAATAATTAAGTTGAATTTAATCTGTTTTGTAAGGTTGATTGGGTTGGACCAAGCTTTTAACTAATCAGTAATTGACCCAATCAAGTCCTAGATCGTAGTATAATTCAATCAATACTTGATGAGTTAATTTTGAAATGAAATTCAGTTTTAAAGAAAATGTTGAGTGGAAAACATGTAGAGTTAATTTAGAGTTAATTTTGAAAAAGTATTGAACTACATTATTAGGTCCTAGACATCTCACCCAGTTCTACATGACAAAACAGGTTACCTTATCTGTTTTGTGAGATGTTTTAACAAAAATGAAGGTTTTAAGTTTGAAAAACATGGTTAATTTTAAACGGTTAAATTTTGAAAATGTTTATTAAGTTTAAGTCTATTTTGCAAAATTGTGTTGAATCTAAGATTAGTTGAAATTTGTGTTAGGTTCAAATCTGACAATAGTAAAGTGAATTTGATTTTCTATAATTGGCTTCCAGATCTTGGCGAGGCACTAGGCCTTCTTTGGCCATAGCCTTATTGGATCATCAACTCTTTCCTTGACAAAGCCTTTTATAGAAAATTCATCTTCAAGTTACTTCTTGAAAGATTTTGGTCTAACTAGCTTGGGTCTTGGATCGGTAGCTTCGGCTAGTTCCACCAGACTAAACAGACCAAGTAGGGTATACTAGACCTTATTAGAAAGGTTTCCCTAACGTACTATCATCTCACCTCCACCCAATACTATGTTGTTCAAATTTCAGCTAAATCACTTTGTCCTTATTCTAACCAATCCTAATTCTAAGCACAATGAAAAACAACACATACTTAAAGCAAACAATTATCTAAGTAAGGTCACAATTGGATTAATACTCCGGATTTTCGAAATCAGCAAGATTATGAATTAAATTTTCTAGCATCTTGACCTTATGTTTCAAGGTTTCATTTTCTTGTTTCAATTTTCTAAAATTCGCCTTAACTAATTTATATGAATCAATCACATTATTCATGGTAAATATTGGATTTTCAAATAAATTAAAGTTACCCATCTTCGTTGGTTGTCCTGGATCTTTGGCTCTTCTATCTCTGCATTCATCTTTGTAATGCCCAAACTCCTGGCACTTGAAGCATTGAATACGACTCTTGTCCTTTCGTGCTCTTGGAACTGGTTCCTTTGCCACCGTTGATGGTGTCGTTCGTATCTTACGAGTAGGACACCTACTTTTGTAGTGCCCTTTCTCCCTGCATGTGTAACAAATTACATGATTTTTAAAATTTGTATTTATAATTTTACCTTTTGATTCCTTATTGGGAATCTCCCCCTTGATTCTTGCCGCCTCGGATCTAGACTCATCTTCTGATTCCATGTCTGAGTCAGACTCGGATACTGGTTGAAGCTCCTTCTTTGGTGGTTCTTTTGGAGTTTTCCCTGCAATAGAATTTACACCTTCCTCGACCATTACAGTATCTGTTTGATTATTTAATTCTAATTTTGAAAAGAATTCGAAATCAGTTACCGTCTCAATCAATTCGTCGTCTGATTCTGGTTCGATTTCGGCTTTGGATTCGGGTTCAGATTCTGACTCGGCTATCTGTGCTAGGACCGGGAGTGCGAGATAACTTAGGTGATCTTCGTCTGACTCATCCGATGGTTCAAACATCACACCTTCAAGGACCTCAATCTCGGAGCTTTCTTTGTGTAGGTTGATTAGCTTCTCCCTCATCTCTTTAGCACATCTGAATGGACCTACTAGTTCGAGTTGCTCCTTGGTTAGGCCACATTGTAGAATTGCAGTTGCCCTTGCATCGGTCTCGATTTGGTTGAGAGTTCGTTCATCCAATTTATCCCACTCGATTGGTAACTCATCTTTTACGGGAAAAGAGAATCCCGTTTGGATGATCAACCATAAGTCCATGTGGGCCTTCAGAAGGGACTCCATTTGACTTCTCCAAAAATTGAAGTTCTCGCCGGAGAATAGCGGTGGACGGGCACTGTTCCACTCTTGGTTAGCCATTTAGTTTATACCTTGCACACAAGAGAAATAACAGAAATGTACCAAGACTTGGTCTTGGATTAGTAGTGCGAAAAAAATAACTCAAACTAAATATTACACGACTTTTGAGGTAAAATATTAAAATAATAAAAAATTTGCCAAATTTTCGAAACTATTAGTTTTATCAATTTTGATTAATGATGAAAAGGTAAGAATTCACTGTTTGAAAAAAAAGTTTGCTTGAATTAAGGTAGCTTGAATTTCGAGGAAAATATTAAAATAATAAAAAAAATTTATGACAAATTTTCAAAAATTGATTGTTTTATCAATTCTGACTTATGGTGAAAAAATGAGAATTCAAAATTGAAAAAGGCGAGTGGTGTTGCACCAACCTCGATTAAAACCACAGACAAATATTATTTATTAAAAAAAAGATCGAGTGGTGTTGCACCAACCTCGATTAACGAAAAAGAAAAGAAATAAAATGAAAATTTTCGTAAATCCAAAAAACTCCCAAATTGGTGGTTGCACCAAATTTGAGCTACCCCGCTCTGATACCACTTGTTGGATCGAGAAGAACGATAGAGGGGGGGTGAATATCGTAAAACGTTCGGATTCGTAAAAGGGAATTAGCAGCGGAAATAAATAACGTAAAGCACACGCTAACACCACGATTTTACTTGGTTTGGAGTCGCGGTCGGCTCCTACTCCAAGGCCCACAGTCGTTGACCGTTTACTGCGGGCAATTATATATGTGCGCAAAAACAGTTTACAAAATGTATTACAAGAATAGTACAGTAAACTTAAAAGCAGCTCTTCGTTACCGACGTCCGATGTAGATTGTATTTTCGGAGCAGAGGGACGCCGTCGGTGCTTGTATCTCAAGTCGGGAGGTTTCCGGAGCAGAGCGCAGGAGTAGAAGAGCGTGAATGCGTTGGAAGAATTGTTTCTTTCAGCCTTGGGGTCGAGGGGGCTTTTTATAGCCTCCCGGGGCGCCCTAAACGTTGGGGGCGCTCCCCACGTGTCACTCGATCCGAGCAACTCTCGGTCAGCCCTTATCCCACTCGAATAGGGCTGAGGGTTGACTGTGGGGGCGCCCGGGACGCTGGGGGCGCCCTGGTTGACCCTTTCAGCGGACTTCTCGGCTGGATGAAGTTATCCGCTTTGTTGGCTTGAGTGCGGGGCGCCCTGGAGTACGGGGGCGCCCGGGAGCATGGGGGCGCCCCGCCCAGTTAGCTTCTGAAGCGTACATATGCTCCACTTCTTTTGTATTCACCTTGCGGGCGCCCGGGACACTCCGGGTGCCCTACTCAGCTTCTACCTCACTCCTTTGAGGCTCTCTGAGCTGCAGACACTCGTTCCTTCGATCCTGCATCCAGGGTTAGTCCAAAATAATACAGAGCAATAATATGTTAGTTTTATACAGCCTTAGCTGTCTTGGTTCTGACTTTGGGTCTCCAAAATGGAGCCCTAGGTCTAGCCAACGCCTACTGTTCCCTCGACGGGGAACGCGTCCTCACCTACTCCTCACAGGAGAGTTTACCTTTTGCCAACCGGCTCCTCCGGTTGGACTTTTGCCCGATGCACCTGACCAGGTCTTCGTGCCCAATCCGCGACCAGGCCTTAGTGCCCACCTTCCGAGCAGGTCTTCGGTGCCCAGCCCCCGGCCAGGTCTTAGTGCCCAATTCCTCGAACCAGGTCTTCGGTGCCCAGCCCTCGGCTAGGTCTTAGTGCCCAATTCCTCGAACCAGGTCTTCGGTGCCCAGCCCTCGGCCAGGACTTATTGCCCAACCTTATGTCAGGACTTAGTTGCCCAGCCCATGGCTAGGACTTATTGCCTAGATTACCTAGGACTTTCCTGCACACTTGAGTAACTTTATTAGATCACAAATGATACTTAACTTTGAATCCTTTGCCAATATCAAAACAAGGTTCGATATGGTGCTTCCTGCACCAACAAGAAATTCCTGGAATTGCATGAAGGTACTGATGAACCCTAACTAGATGTCACGAATGTGGGTCTCAAAATTTAGATGTGTGAAATGCTGGAAACCCTTTTTGCTATCAAAGAATGAAAACGTAGTAAAGGGGCCACAAGTCGTATTTTTCCTAGGGCTAGTTGAGGTTGTTTGATTCGAGCTCGAGTTTATGTGTCGTTGATATTTTTGGGGTTTCAAATAAAATGTGAGTTTGGATTGCAAATAGAAATGAAAATGCAATGAAAAGAAATAAATTTAACTAAGAAAACTAAAGCTAAGTAATTTCCACTAAGAAACTCAACTAATAGGAAGCTTAACTTAATCAGCCAATGCAAGCTTGCAGAAATTGGAGAACAAAAACTGCTGTCAAGTGCAAAAAAAATTCAAACAAGTTGTGTTCAACTTCGGGAATTACTCAAACTAACCGAATGCAAGTAAGCAGTAACCTATGCTAAAGTTTCAATTGATACCAATGTAGGAATGATGACTGATGTGTTGAAAAGAAAACTCGAATTCAAAAGCAAACCTAATGAAACACAACTGACATTAACCAGTTTGTTGGAGTTACACTCGATACACAGTTCAGAAACAGTGAAATTGATACACAGCTGGGAAATTGGCACAGACTGAATGCCTGAATGACATTGATCAACTCAGCTTGGAAGGACAGAGCTATCAGTAAAAGAAAATGCAGGAATGAATGAGAAAGTCAGAATTCGAAAACTGAAACTCAGACTCAACCAAAAATGGAACAAGCTGAAATCGAATGAACAAAGCTAATTACCAGAAAAGATTTGGAAAGATTAATTTGTCACTTGATTCGAAATTCAGGGACTCTAATCTCAAACTTGCAGAAATAAAACATATTTGCAGAAATGGAAACGAATTGCAGAAATGAGTTGAAATTTTTCAGAAATAAAAC
This sequence comes from Boesenbergia rotunda, assembly GCA_024364735.1. Lineage (NCBI taxonomy): Eukaryota > Viridiplantae > Streptophyta > Magnoliopsida > Zingiberales > Zingiberaceae > Boesenbergia > Boesenbergia rotunda. Next base: position 126,850 of record JAGFNQ010004854.1, read on the forward strand.
TGGTACGCACTGAAACCAAATGTAGAAATTAAATTCGAGACTTGGTAAATGAAACAGACTAAAATGTAAACTTAGAAGTTAAAGCTAAAGCCAGCTTGATAACACTTCAGGAACTTAAAAGAACAAACTGATACGCAATACAGGGCTGATACGTAGCTTGATACTAAATTCAGAAATGATTTGCAGCGAAACAAACTGATCTAAATGCAATTGTTCATTATACAAATAATCTAGCTAATAAAAGCGTTGAATTAAGACTCTAATTAAAGCAGAAACTATTCAGAAACGAAACACTCTAGCAGTTGACACAAAATCAGAAATGAAATGGCAGAATTCAAAATTACAGCAAAAGAACTGAAATTAACTAAGGAAACTACTCCTCAATCCCTTCCCTAGCTCAAGAACTCCTTGTTCGTCACACAAGGGCAAGCCTCGAACCCGTAAGCTCCACAAACCATCGAGAATCAGTCTCTGCGAATCAAATCCGAGCTCAACTCTGCTCAATCTGAAATTCCCATTCGATTCCTTCAATTCAGCTGCGTCCAAGTGCGCTGGTGATGTGGGGATGGTCAGAGCACTCTGGGGAACCCCTCCAGATAGCTCCGGTACACGGAAATTGAGCGCAACTGAGATCGAAGGCAGCAAATAGCAGAGCTGAGGAAACCTCACTCAGCTCTGTTTCTTGGGCAATTGAGAGCTGGAAACTTCACTAAAACCTCATCCCGATGATCCAGAACTCGATCTAACAAAGGAATGGAGTGGTCGTGCCCCGGAGATGAAGAAAAACATGAAGAACACGAAGAACAAACGAAGAAGGAAATTGTTGCGGCGAAGACACAACGAAGCTGAAACTGAGGGAAATTTCCTTTAAGTATTTTAGAGTGAACGACCTAGATTGATTTGGATGAATCCAACGGTTGAAACTGCTCTGATTAAATCCAAACTTTGATGATGTTGATCAGGGATCAGGATCTGCCTCGGGGTATCTCAGATCCTCCAGATTTGCAATGGATGGCCCAGATCAACCTAATCTTTGAATGGACAGTCTAGATCCTCCCGAGCTCGATCCAACGGTCAAATGATCTCTGATTTTGATAAAACCTTCAGATCTTGATCCAAATGCTTGATTTACCTTAATCCCATCTCGAATTCACTAGATCAGTGGCGGATGGTCCGGATCTTCTCTTTTCTCAAATGGATGGTCTAGATCCCCTTGTCTTGATCCAACGGCCGGATCTTCTCCAATTTACCCCTAAACCTCCAAATCTCATTATGATGATCAGATCTACCTTTCCTCAGCTTGGATCCATCTGATTTGCCCTGGGTGATCGAGATCTGCTTAACTTCTGAATGGACGGCTCACAATTCTCCAGAGCTTGATCGCCTTGATCTGAACCCGATCCTGACCATTCTTGACCTCGGTCCATGATCCTTTCATGCCTACAAAAAAAATAGATCGACAATTAAGTTCAAAAAATATTTCAAATGTATAAAGATTTGCAATAAAGCCCAAAATAGAACTAATCTATGGAACCGAGGGTAAATTCAATATTACACATGTAAAATGTGGGTCAAACATAGATTTTAATATCTGAAATAATCAATAAAATAGCACTTATCAGGTACCTCAGAGGCAAAACTGGCGCGACAAGACCTTCTTCGAAGATAAATGACAAACCTCCGGATGGAGGATGAAGAATCAGTTGTGCATCTACATGCCAAGGTAAAAGAACTAATCACAAACCTTGAGAACCTCGGAGAAAAGGTAACAAGTCGCGACGCTCAAAGGTACGTCTTAAACGCATTTCCGAGAACCTCGGAATGGACCTTGGTAATCGACGCGTATTTCATTTCAAAAGATTTAGTGGTAAGTACATTAGAGCAATTATTTTCTACTTCGGAGTTTCACGAATCTCGTTTTGTAGAAAAGAATAAAAAAGCAGACATCGTCGCACTGAACACAAGGAAGATCCACCTCGACGGGGAATCCTCGACTGACGATGAAACAACAAAAATGGTAAGTTCTTTTAAAAGTTTTTTTAAAGATAACAAATTTTCAAGAACACAGAAAAGAATACAGTCCCCCAAAGAAGCAAATAATCAGATGCTACAACTACAAAGAGGAGGGACACCTAAAGGATCAGTGTCCTAAACTCAAAAATAAGCTAAAGAAGAAAAAGGCACTGAAGGCCACCGGGGATGAGTCCTCTTCAGAAGAGTCGGAAGGTCAAGAATACGCGGGACTTGCGCTGATGACAAATCATCAAGAAGGAAGCACTGATGAAGGGGGAGAGACGTTAGAAGAAAGCGACGACGAAAGAGGAACCTCTCATTTCGAAAGCGACTAGGTAAGTGAGGTTTATTTTCTTCCTCATGATCAGTTGTATGTAGGAGTTAAAGCCTTGCTCAAATCTAATTATAGATTAGAAAAAAAATTTTGAAATTAAAAAATGAATTGGCACTTACATACTCATCTGAAATTTTGAAAAATGAAAATGATATTTTGAAAAACTTAGTACAAAAATTAGAACTTGATATTGCATATTTACACCAAAAGAAAAATAGCTTTCCTGATAATTTAAATTGGTATTTTAAAAATCATAAGGGTCAATTTAAAAAGGTGCCGAAAAGCTATATTCCGCCTAAGTTTTTAATTAATCCTATAGACAGGAACTTATTTTGGGTTCCTAAATTTGTATTAAACTTATAAGTTTTTTTGTTGTGCATACTTTTTTCAAAATTTATCGAATATGTTTTGTTTTTATGATTTTTCGCTCAAAATTTAAAATAAAAATTTTAAATAGATAAAATTTTTTTTTATAGATCTAATTTTTCATAATTCAAATATAGTGGAAAGAACTCATTATTTTTCGAAACATTTTTTTTGAATTTTTTAAACAAATTTTATTCTTCAAAAACTATTATCTGTTAGTTTTTCATTTATTTTTTGGACTTCATGAATGAATTTAAAGCTCAAAATATTTTTTCTCCCTAATTATGTTTCCCCATTGTTCGTTGTGATCAAAGGGGCTAAGGTTTAGGAGGAGAGTTCTTTTTAATCTTACCTATTCTAATTTTATGCTTAAACTGTTTAATTTTTTTTTTGATGTGATCGAAGGGGAAAAACTAGAGTTAAGTTAAGGGGTAGACTTTTAATTTACTCTAAATTTAAGTTTTTTTTGAACTTACACTGTTTACATTATTATGCATGTTTTTTTAATTTTATTTACGCTAACTTAACTCGGATTGATGCACATCAAAAAGGGGGAGATTGTGAGAGCAAATCCTCTATCTCGAGATTCTCTCTGTCCCCGTGTCCCAACTTGTCGGCGATGGCCGGCGAGTCCTCCGATCGTCGATCAGATACCACCGGCGGCCTTTGGCCGCTGCCCCGAACAAAACTATACCCTAGGGGGTACGGTGAACCCGTCGGGGATCGTCACAATTGCGATCTCGCCGGATTCACCGTCGAATCCGGAGAGATCGCAATTGCGACGATCTCGACCAATTCATTGTTCTCCCAGGATATCGTTTGATTCAGGACGACTGTCGGAGACTAATGATGGTGTCCGATCGACGATCGGAGGACTCACCGGCGATGGAGTTGGGATGGGGACAGAGAGAATCTAGGGACAGAGGATCCCATTTGGGAGATTGTAAGTACCCCTGGTTGGTTTTGATGTGATCAACCAATTTAAGTTAGGTCATGGTGTGTTTAATCCCTCTGCTAAGTGTGCAGGAGCTTAGGTACGGAGAGAGTCGAGCGTAAGACGTAGCGGATGAGAAGGATTATGCGGGGAAGCAAGCCGACGGGCTCGGTACAATCCGAGGGACGCGGAAGCTGCGGAAGAGTACACTGGTGGATCGAGAAGGACGTACGCGACGCCCGAAGTCGGGTGAGCCTAACTCTGGTTGGCAGGAAATCACCCAGAAGACGAAGAACCAAAAGACTGGTCAGTTTGACCAAGTCAAACCAGGCGCCCGAAAAACAAAGAGATTTATTTGTTACTAATAAGATTCGAACCTGAAATCCCACCAATCACATATCTCCATACTTACCGATTGGGATAAGCAGGCAACGTGAATGAATTGTGAGCAGAAGATAAAGTCAATGAGCTGCTGCAAGCAGAAGACAAAGTTTTAATTAAACTTTATCTCTTAAAGGATAACTTTATCTTTTAATCAAATCCAATGGATGTGGTTTAATCCCATCCAAGATCAACCGTCCATATTATATCCATGGATCAATGGCCAAGAGAAAATTCATCAAAAATCAACAATCCAGATTTATTCTCTTAGACTATAAATAGACTTAGATTTTTAAATTTAGAATTCAATTTATTCACTTGCAAAATCTCTTAAGTCTAGTGCGTTGTTGTTATAAGGCTTCTCCGTCATAAGGAGATTTTTATTGAGCATCCACTACCTTAGAAGCAACTTTCTTAGTTGCGACCAAGTTATTTTTAAAAGACGAGTGCCTTCCATTTTATATTTTTTCCATCTATTCACCCCCTTTAGCCGGTCCAACCCGATCCAACAAACAGCTCGAGGGATATGATAAAGTCGATCTGCTGGACGCGGGTAGAGTAATAGGTATCATCTAATTTGACAAGATTATTAAAAAATTCTACACATAAGGTTACATCAATGGAGTCAGTGCAGTAAATAAGCCGGTCTAGGTGGTAGTAGTGGATAGCATCCATCGCGATAGGACAGTAGGTCTTGAAGTAGTTCCTGTGAAGGTAGTGGCAGTCTAGGGGTAGATAGGTGGACTGTTCAAAGATATCCTGAAGATCTGAGGAAGGGAATCTGGGGTCTGTACTAGGCAGGGTAGCGGGTCCAGCCCGAGCTATGCGACGTGTACTAATTTAACAGGAACATAGTAATAAGAACAAAGAAATAAATAAAAACAATAAAGGTAGGTTTTGGATTATACCGTCGTTGAGGCATGTCGAGAATAAGAAATGACAACCCTAGGAAGTTTGCTTCGTTTCGGCAGGGATTCAAGAGAGAAAACGAGGGAAAAAGGAGGAAAAAGGAGAATTTAGGAGCCTTGGTGGGGTTCTGTTCGCGCGGATGGAGAGACTTATATAAAAGTCGTCCGGGTGCCTGAGTTGGGTTTGGGCGCTTGAATAGCAGGCGCCTAAGTTGACTAGGGTGCCCTGGTCAGCGATACCACCCCTGGTTCTTCAAAACAAGGGGCGCATCTCGGGAAGGCGTGCGGAGATGCACGGTGACCGCGTCATGTCGCGGTCGGGAAACTTTGAAAAAGAAATTTTTGCAAGAAATTTTGAAAGAGTAAAATTAAAGTTTTAATTTTGCAAGCACAAACAATTTCAAAATCTTAATCCATTTTAGCATGGGCTAACCATTTCTCATTCATTTTAGCTTCAATTGGTTGGGTCAGATTTACTTTAGAGTAATGATTGGGAGAGTGAATTTGGGAGAGTGAATGAGAGAGTGAATGACGTGTAGCTAATGTGTACATGTTCGATCGTCGATCGGACACCACCGATGACCTCTGATTGCCATCCCGAATCAAACTATGTCTTGGGGGATGGTGAACCCGGCAAGGTCGCCGGTAATTGAGATCTCGCCGGATTGACGGTGAATGCGACGAGATCATAATTGCGGCGATTCTCGATGAGTTCACCGATCTTCTTAGGATATAGTTTGATTCGGGACGGTGATCAGAGGCTGCCGGTGGTGTCCGATCGGCGATCGAACGTGTATACAATAACTGCCACGTCATTCACTCTCTCATTCACTCTCCCAAATTCACTCTCCCTATCATTACTCTTTACTTTATATCTTAAACACCTCATCTATTTCTAAGTAACAAAACAGGGATCCTTATTTGTTTTGTGAGATGCTTTCAATTTTATCTTAAAAATTAGGTTAAGTCTAAGATATGATTGAACCTTGAGTTAGATTCAAATTTAAGAATTAGTAATTTAAAAATAAACTTCAATATTTGGCTTCCAGTTTTTGGCGAGACACCGAGGCCTTCTTTGGCCTTAGCCTTATTGGATCAACAACCCGTTCCAAGACAAAGCCGTACAAAGAAATAGTATTTTTAAATTCCTCATTCAGAAACCATGGTCTAACTTGTCAAGGATGTGGCGAGATAGCTTCGGCTAGTTCCACCGGACTAAGGAGACCAAATAGGAGACGCCTACCCCTACTTGACTCCCTAGACGACTTTCCTAATGTACTATCAGCTTGCCCCACCCTAATACTAGGTTATGCAAGTTTCAATTAGATCTAATCCTTAACTAACCATTTCTAATTCTAATCATGATAATTTGCAAATAAATAAATAAATAAATAAACAAGCATCAAGGAAGGTATTCAATCAAAAATTATCTAACCACATGAATAGTTCTTTTATTGGCCCCCCTGGATCATATCTCCGATATGGTCTATCTAAGTAATAGATATGATCCCTGGGAATCCAATATTGATTTGGTCTGGCTTGATGTTTGGGGACTGATAAGGCTCGCGTGTCGTACCGCGAGTATCAAATACAATTTAAGTACCGAATTCCTCTAAACTAATGTAGCATAGAGTAACTCGAGTCGTCTCCCAACGAATGTAGTTGGTACATGATAATTCTCAGAATCGTATATTATTACTTTTGGATTTTTGATTTCAAACTGGGGTTTGGATTTGAACGTTAAGACTACGGAATGAAATAGCAGAGCAAGTATGAAATCTAATCCTAATTAATGAAAGACAATGCGAGTAAAGAAGATCTACTCTAATCTAAACTATACTTGCAAGAATTAAAAGCAACATAACGTAACGCAATTAACAAAACCTAGACTAATCAAACATCATTGCATCTAAATAAAAATAAGAACTCAAAGCAATTAAAAGAGGCAAGACAAGCAAGAAGTAAGCAAAACAAGAGACATGAAATTAAACCTATCTATAGAAACATTTTGTCGAACAACTTATAAGCAGAATTTAAAATGACATGAGTGTGTGCCATTCGAAAATATGAGAGATCAAACTTGATACAAACATTCCTCAATTGATGCAAATTTTCAACACATAACAAACATTCAAGATTAAACACTGAAACACAATAAGATATCCTCAATCAACACATAGCAATTCAACTACATGAAACAACCTAACACAAAGAAATCAACCTAGTAATGAATGGAGTTGTTTGGCTGTGAAGAGTGAGCTCCGGATCTGATGAAGGCTGGAATTGAGTTGCTGTGAAAAGCTGCTGTAATTGCATTGCTGTGAAGAAGAACTGTGAAGTGTTGTGGCTGCCTGCTGTGATGAACTGCTGCCGGATTGGATTAAGAGAAGCTGCTGAGGAAAAGCTGTGCAGGAATTTCCGTAACGGAATTGATGAAAGTAATAAACTGCTGGAAGAAGATCTGCTTGCTACTGGATTGCTGTAAAGGAAGAACTGTGAAGAAATGGATCTGAAGAACGGCTGTGAAGGAGAAAATGCTGCTAAGGAACAACTGCTGAAGAAAAACGATTAAGAAGTGATCGAATTGCTGTAAAAACAAATGCTGAGAAGAAATCTATGAAGAAATAAACTGCCGAAGACAAGAAAAGCTGCTGATGAAGAAGAAGAACTGCGGCGGTGGAGTGGATAGTGAGATGTCAGCTAGGGTTCGGAACCCCCAGAGCCCTAGCTGTGGTGGTGGTGCTGGAAGAGCTGCGACGGCTGCGTTCGGCTAGGGTTCGGAACCCCCAGACCCCTAGCTCGTCCGGCCGGCGGCGATGAAGTGCGATGGAGTGAGATGGAGAAGTTCAGCTAGGGTTTGGAACCCCCAGAGCCCTAGCTTGTGGTCGGCGTTGATGGTCCGTCCGGCGGCGATGAGGATGGAGAGGAAGTCGCCGCGGTGAGGGTGGAGCGGATGGAGTGAGTCGGGAACCCCGTCTGCCCTAGGTCGCACGTCTCTGCCCTCTTTTCTTTGGCCCGGCTTCAGCGGTTCGATCAGCTCGTGTTTGACCCAGCTCAGCTTTTGATTCAGCCAAGGCCTTGGTTCAGCCAACCTTGGTTCAGCCAATCTAGCCTTGTGTGCAGCCCAGCAATTGGGTTCGGTCCAATCAGTTTGGTTCAGCTCAGCGGTTTGGTTCGGTCCAGCCTCAGCCCAGCAATTGGACTCACTCAACCTCAGCCCAGCATTTGGGTTCAGCCCAATTTCAACTCAGCTCAGCCTTTGGGTTTGGTCCACAGCTTAGAAGAAAATTAGCAACGGACGGCTGAGATCGACTTGGCTTCATCCAACGGTCGGATCTCTTCAGATCTGAACCAAACTCCACAGATCTCAATCAATGGTCCTGATCTACCTGTCCCCAGCTCGGATTAACCAGATCAGTGGTGGATGGTCCAGATCTTCCCTTTTCTTGAATGGATGGTCTAGAACATCTTGAGCTTGATCTAACGATCAGATTACTTCTGATTTGGCTAAAATTTTCAGATCTTGATCTATGGTCATGATTGATTCTATCTTGAACTCAGATTGACCAGAAGTTGACCGATGGCTCAGATCTAGCCGTTTCTGGAATGGACGGCTCCTATTAATCCGATGCTTGATCCCTTTGATCCGGATCCAATACTGACTCAAGTCTGACCCGATTTGATCTCAGTCCATGATCATTTGAAACCTACAAAATGATATTCAAATTTAGTGCCAAAAAATATCTCAAATATACAAAGATTTGAATTAAAAGCCAAAATAGGAGAAATACATGAAACCTAATACAATTGCAAACTTAAGCATATAAAATGTGGATCAAACATGGATTTTAGAGCCTAAAATAATCAACAAAAATGATGGTTATCAACTCCCTCACACTTAATTCTTCCACGTCTCGGGCAAGTAAACTAGTAAACTAAGGACGTATCCCCCTAGATTATTCTCAATCATAGTTAGAAGCAATTGAAAGAAAATTACCTAAGGTTGTCAATTCTCAAAAATCTAAGCTTAATGGACTAAAGACTTGTCCTTAAATCAACAACTTAGCATTTTCATCCTTCATGATTCATTGAGATGAATTTAACTCACTAAGCCTTTCAAGGGAAGTTTTGGTGGCTCTCTTCTTGAATTCTAAGTTTATGATGAAAGTGGAGCTCACTCATGTTGGGACCGGGTGCATGTCGACAAGGATACGGGTTCGTAAAATTTTAAATTTTTACGTGCAGCGGAAGAATTAGCATAAAATAATTTCCTAAATTATTTTAACCACGTATCTAGCATGCAACCTTATGATGTGTTGACATAATCATAAATTAAAACTTTGCGGAAAAAGTAAACTAATTTACTAAGTACCTCTCGTAACTCGAAGTAAGGGACGAGATCCAACCATAGCGTCCCTTGGAAGCTCCGCCTCTATTCGCGTCCACGCCGAGTTCTCTTCGGGATGACTTCGCAAAGCCATGAGTTTTGTGCCGACGAGAACTACTAGATTCTCTGAAGACACAACTAGAAGAACAAGAGAAAAGATAAGAAACTAACCACCCGAGAAACGGAATCGAATTCCGAGAAGGAAGGAGATGTGATCCGCTTCTTCTTCTTCTTGGTTGGCTTCTCCTTGGTGTAGATTGCTCACGCCAACTCCTTGGAGAACAATGAAGGTGCGCCGGCCCTAGGAGATCTAGGTTGGGCGCCGGCCCTAGATGGGAGGGAGAAGGAGAAGAGAATAAGAGAGAGAGAGGGAGAGGATTAACTCTTAATCAACTCAATTGATTGGAATTGAAGGCTAGCCTTTGGTTCCTTTATATAGCAACCTCTCCAAGTCTCCTCTTTAACGGAATTAACGGAATTAATTTTCATAAGAAATTTATCTTATAAATTTTCTTATAAATTATTCTGTTAGGCCTAGTTTTATTATAACTAACTTTATAATAAAACAATTAATTCTCTTCTTTAATTATGGAATAAATTTTATAAGAAATTTATAATTTTTCTTTTAATGGAAAAATCAATTCATAATTGATTTTATAAAATTAAAATAAACCATTCCACGGATTATTTTAATTTCCAAAAAAGAAATAAATTTCTATAAATTTATTTATATAAATTTCTTTATACAAATTTATTTATCCATAATTTATAAAACAAATCGCGCTAGATTTATTTTATTAATTAAACCAAATTAATTGGTTTTCTCCCTTTTAAGTGGCCGGCCAAACCAAGGGGGTTTGGCACCCTCCTTGGCCGGCCAATCAAGCCGCATCCATCGCGAATTAAACTCATTTAATTCGCCCAATAAGCCTTCAAAAGACTTAGCCAATTTTAGCTTCCATTGCGCCTCTGATTAACTCAGATTCGACTTATTTCTCTTGATCGGAAAATTTAATTTTCAACTCGTTTTAAATCGCTCGGATTACTCGTAGTGCGTGTGACTAAATAGGCTTTCGATTTATGTTGGCTGTCTATAATCAACCAATTATAGAATGGTCATGAGTGGCACCTAGTAGTACATCATGACCCCCAATTAATCGAAAGATCAACGGTTTGACCTCAGAAGTAATTCTGAAACCCTTCAGCAGCTCTAATGAGTCGTGCCTCATTCCCTTCACCACCTTATACCCATTTGGTTCAGGACACGGTCTATATGTGTCAGTCCCCACTAGGCTGACTACGTCACACCTAGCCCAAGTAGTGTCTTTCTCGTCCTTTGGATTTCTAATTACTCTCATGTATTTAAGAGACTCGCACTCTAAACATGATATACTCTGGCTAGAGATTTTGAGTAACAATCCGACGATAGGCTTGGGTATACATCTCCTCGCAAGGAGTGGTGAATCCTTTGTAGGCTATTCAAACATCTTCGGGCACTTCGGCTTATACCCAATCATCCTGGGTCCACACCTCCTTGGAGATGCTTGCTTAAGATGTTAAAGTATAAGTCTCCATGACCAAGATGACTTAAACACTGCAAGTCAAAGGAACATCGCACTTAAGCTGCAGTAAGAACTTCATTGACATATCTACATGTAGATTCCCATATGAAGTCTTACAGCTAGTCACTCTAATGAACTAGTTCCCTTAACTAGCATCCATGTTTATCTCCGGACATCCCAATGTCACCAACCAGTGAGAATCGGCTGATTAGAGAATAACCCATGCTAGTCTCAACAGAATTGATAGTGTCCGTATTTATCAATTCATCGACTAGGGATATTTTCAATACTTCACAATTGCACATTTAGAGATAGTCACTAGTTGTGATCCCATCACAAATTCTCTTATGCTATGAATTGTATTGCGGACATTCAGTAGATGAGTTCAAGATCCCAATCAAATACACAAAACATGTATACTCAAATAGTGAATTATCATTTATTAATATAAATGTTTACATCATAAGGCGATTGCCTTAGGACACTTCTCTCATATCACTAACAAACTCCCACTTGGCCTAATGCCAATCGCTACGGTATCCAATACCATAGGCTCTAACATGTCCCTCAAACTTGCTTTGAGGCAAGGCCTTAGTTAAAGGATCCGCTATATTCCTTTCAGTGGGAACTCTCTCAATTTGTATGTCATTCCTACTTATAATCTCTCTGATCAGATGATAGCGTCGAAGCACGTGTTTGGATCGCTGATGAGACCTTGGTTCCTTCGCTTGTGCAATAGCTCCATTGTTGTCGCAGTAAACCGGCACTGCTTCATCAATGGTTGGAACCACACCAAGTTCTGAGACAAACTTCTTGATCCAAACTGCTTCCTTTGCTGCTTCCGAAGCTGCGATATATTCCGCTTCCGTGGTAGAATCCGCTACGGTATCTTGTTTGGAACTTTTCCAACTTACTGCGCCTCCATTCAAAGTAAATATGTATCCAGACTGCGATTTGGAGTCATCCTTATCTGTCTGGAAACTGGCATCTGTATACCCACGTATTACCATATCTCCTTCTCTATATATTAGGAACACATCCTTAGTTCTTCTTAAGTACTTAAGGATTGTCTTGACAGCCGCCCAATGATCCATCCCTGGATCAGATTGGTATCTGCTCGTGACATTCAGAGCATATGATACATCGGGCCTAGTACATAACATAGCATACATGATAGATCCTATTGCGGATGCAAAAGGTATCTTATTCATGCAAATCCTCTCGTCTTCTGTGCGCGGACACATAGACTTCGAAAGGTTGATCCCATGCCTGATAGGAAGGTAACCTTTCTTGGATTCCGACATGCTAAACCTTTTTAGCACTCGGTCTATATATGTAGACTGCGAAAGACCAAGCAACCGTTTTGATCTATCTCTATAGATTCTAATCCCAAGGATATAGGTTGCTTCTCCCAGGTTTTTCATGGAGAAAGTTTTGGACAACCAAATTTTAACTGTCTGTAAGACTGATATATCGTTTCCTATAAGTAATATGTCATCGACATATAATACTAGGAATACGACTGCACTCCCACTAACCTTCTTGTACACACAAGGTTCGTCAGAATTTTGTGAGAAATCAAACTTTTTGATTGTCTCATCAAAACGGATGTTCCAGCTCCTAGATGCTTGCTTCAGTCCATATATGGATCGTCGAAGCTTGCATACCTTGGTTTTATCAACCGATGTGAAACCTTCAGGTTGTATCATGTATACATCCTCAAGCAGGTTTCCATTAAGGAAAGCTGTTTTCACATCCATTTGCCATATCTCATAATAATAATGAGCTGCTATGGCCAGGAGCATCCGAATGGATTTAAGCATAGCTACTGGCGAGTAGGTTTCGTCATAATCAATTCCTTGTTTTTGACGATATCCTTTTGCCACTAATCTAGCCTTAAAGGTAACTACATTACCTTCTATGTCGGTTTTCTTCTTGAAAACCCACTTGCACCCTATGGGCTTAATCCCTTCAGGTGGGTTAACCAAGTCCCATACTTGATTTTCGTACATGGAATCCATTTCCGACTTCATGGCCTCAAGCCATTTGTCCCTTTCTGAATTTTTCAGAACATCTTCATAACTGATAGGTTCATCATCGCTTAT